>MUZC01001219.1:68984-94675 GCA_002072015.1 Radix auricularia | reverse complement strand
TTTGAATCTTGCCTCCCCGGAAAAAAATCAACCGGTGTCAATGCAGTTGTGTTCCAGCATAGAGCCCTGATGCCAGCAATCGTTCTCAATGTGATGGGAGAAGCGTTTTATGATGCGACACTTGTAAAACCAATTTCCATCTTCTCTCAACAGCCCATGGCGTGTTGACCTCAACACCAGGGTGAAATATATCGTAGGGACTGAGAAGACAATAGACGCTATGGGCTTTACTACCGGGATTTCTCTTGTCGCTCTCTGGTTTGTTATTTTTTATTTTAAAAAACAACAACATTACGACTTCCTTTATACCTCTCCCCTTGCCTTTCGTCGTCATTTTAGCTCAAATCAGTTCTAACTGATGACTGATGACTTCAATGATGCAGGCAGATTAATGACCGGGTCATGTCATCCTGTGATAGCCTAGGACCGAACATCTCCAAATGACACACATGTTGCCTAGGATTTTGGTTCGAGTTTAGAATTCCAGGAATACGGCCAGACAACTCTATTGATTTCCTTTACAATAACTCGGTGGACAGAAAACTCAAATCTGACGGCGAAACTAGACTTGTTTCTTGCAATTTATGATGTCAACTTGTCCTTATAAAGATCATGTAGGTGTACTGGAGTGTCTGACGGGTGGCCAGCTGTCGGTTTATCGACGAGTTTGTCGGTGTGCGTGTGTCTGTCGATGGTCAGCTGACGGTTTATCGGTGTGTAATCCGGCGTGCGTGTGTCTGTCGGTGTCCAGCTGTCAGTTTATCGGTGTGTTAGTCGGTGTCCTGGTATCTTTCGGTTATTTTTCGTGTCCATCGATGTTCAGTTATGTCTGTTAATCTAGTAATGTTAGGAGGACAAATCGCCTGTTTTTTTCCGCCTTTTATTTCATGTTCTTTTCCCTAGATGAAGACCGGGAAAGGAGCTTCGTAGCCATCTCTCGGGTTTAGTGCATAAATGTTAAAGAAATGCTGGTCTGCCTGTGATCTGCTCTGGTTTGCAGCCAACATTTGTCAATATTTTTTTAACATACATTGTTGCACAATACTTAATTCCAACATTTTAAAAAAAAATTATTTCTAGAGGGTTTAATTATTTTTTCTTTTTTAAATTAAAATTTTATTTCCTTTGGCGTCCTGTTGCCTATAATATATTTTATAAAATTATAACGCCTTGTCATAACGTTTAAATACAAACATACCAGACAAGCACATACGCGCTTTCATACACACACACAAACACACACACACACACACACACATATTATATACAGATAAACCTAACAGAAATAGATCGTCCCAATAGCTTATAAAAAATACCCACACACGCACACGCAATCCCCCACCCCATGTTCTCCCCTCCTACCCCTTCCCCTCAAACATAAAAAGAAGTAGAAGAAAAGTGGTGACTCTGTGCGTCTTTGCTCATACTTTGTCTACTTTCAGTCTACTAAAGCTACTCAGCTACTCGGCTGAACAGGCATTTAAATAACCAATTTACGTTTTGTTTATTGGACTCTCATTCAGTGCTATTTTCCCCCTTTCTTTTTAATGTCTAAGCAAACCCTTCCCCGTCACAGATTTACTACATAAAAGTTTAAATTTCCGTAAAAACCAAGAAATATCATAATCCGGGTTTGTGGAATTTAAAAATCATCTGCATGTATTGTACATTTTATGTGTGTTTTTTTTTATTAGTAGATCAATCTATCTTATAGAATTATGGGATGGTATATGTCTGGAAGACTTGGCATTAAATAACTGTCAAAACGATCTCTACTTAATGGGATTCTTAACGCAATTTCTCATAGGAAAAATTGCGTTTATATATTTGAAATGTCTGTAACGCTTGATCCTGCAACTCCCCCTGAACCATACCAGATAGAGAGTTCGGGTCTTTTGCAAATATTTTAAGGAGGTTCCAAGGATGTGCAACGGCCACACACACACACACACAAAAACGACAGAGTTTACTGGATTTCCGGGGGGGGGGGGATTAAACTTTTTTTTTTTTAAATTAAAAAGTATTTTGTCAATTTCTCGCCAGTCATAACAGCTATCGGGTTGAAACAAACGCCAAACGATATCTAATATTATTTAGAACATTGTTGGAGAAGGAATTTTTGAAAAATGTCTTTTCGTTCGACTCCCGTAATTTTAGCAGCAATTTTTTTAAACAATTGTTTTGTTTAGTTTCAAAGTTATTGATTTTAAATGATTTTTAATGTAATCTAGAATGATAGTTATTGGGGTTTTCCCGCTTTGTGAATGCTTATGTTAGATTGGTGCGTGATGCGTGCGCATTATAATGACACATTCTTGGTGTGAAGTAGCGTGAGGGGATCAGACTTAAATTTTTGTTTTCTTTCAGAATTACTTATTTGAATTACTTTTAATGTAATCGAGAATGAATTCCTTGAATTAAAAAATGGAAAGTTCCTTGTTGGAAATTGCGTTTAAATACTAATTAGAGTTTTTATTACTTGTCTTTTTTAAATTGGCATGAAATTCATGTGAGTCTTGTATAATTCAAAATATAGTTACATCATCAAATCGTAAACATCATTCCAACCCACNCATCATTCCGACCCACACCCACCCCCCCCCCGGTCACTCTTGTTTGAATCTTGCCTCCATCTCTAAATATTGCATTTCCACGCCAGTGTTGTAATCCCACTATTGTGTTTGCTCTCTCCTCAGTATTTGCGCCACAAGCAGCTATTGCAGCAACAACATGAGAAACAAGTTCAAGAGCACATCCAGGTAAACAGGAACCTGACCTCTCACCTGTCACATTTTATACAAACTTATCTGAAATAACTACATCCGTTTTACAATGGTTTCGTTTCACAATAATTCCAACAGAAAATAGCTCTCCAGAAAATTCAATTTAATGTGAAAGTTAAAATAAAATTTCCTATTATTGATGTGATCGACTTGTTAGGATAACATTAGGAACCTGATGAAAGATTAAATAATAGGGTCTGTATTAATAGCTTTAAATGGATTCATAGACAAAATATACATTTAAAAAAAAAATTCAAAGACATGTTGGTTCTACATATTTTAATTTTTAAATGAAGTCAATGAAATAAATGTCAGTTTTAATTCAGTGCATCCAGATTTGGCAAGCCTATTTATTTCATTAAGGGATACCTGCCAACTTGCAGAATCTGTACAAAATTATAATTTTTTTAAAAACTATTTTTAAAAATAATTTAGATAAGAGCTTAAATATAGCACTTTAATGTCTCTTGCAAGCTGGCGTTTTGCCCAGATTGATGCTGTGCTCAGACTGAAGAAGCCTTAATAATTTATTCCAGGGTGTTGGGCATCTTGTTACTAGCAACTTTCCCTGATCCTGCTCCTAACTTAATGTTTTTTTTAAAACTGGTTTCTGCCATGTAAAGGAGAGTTGATGGCAGAATAAAAATAACAATAATATTTAATAAACATTCCCTGATGTCATCTCAAGCTGTAAGACCAATGTAGAAATAATTTAGAAAAGTAATAGACACTGTTCATTTAATAAATTCTGTTAAAAAAGATAGGGTTTTTTTTCAATTTTTTTGATCCAAATAACATATTCAGTCTGTCTTAAACAAATGGATTTTTAAGGGGGAAAAAGGGACTTAATCTTCCACATCTATAATAGAGTCTAGGATTAGTATGCTATTTTCAATTTTCTGTTCATTTGTAAAAACTGCTATATTTTTCATTTATAGCATTTTCTGATTGTTATAGAAGCAGCTGTGAACATCTTATTTTACCTAATCAGAAAATTATTGCTAGAAACAAGAGCATTTTTTTACTATTAATATGATGCACTCTAGAATTTATAATGTAGAGAAGTTAAAGTTTCAGCATGTTGTGAATTCAACAATGTCCTCTATTTGGCATTATTTAGCTTCACCTTTTAATATACCAACACACATATTTTTCAGGTGTTCTTGGAACAACAACAAATACAACAAAAACAGCTTGAGCAACAGAGACTTGAGAAAGAGATGTTTGAACAGGACAGACTTCAACAGATCAAGAACAAAACTAAGGATGAGGAGAGTGAGTGCTGTACATCTTGTCTTGATAGCCCTTAACATCTTTGTCTTGTATAGATAAAACGATCTTCTTTTATGTGTAGATATGACTAACATCTTTGTCTTGGGCTTGGTGTTAAAAAACAAAGCTAATTCCTTGTAATTTAAACTATATCATAAACAGGTGCAATAGCTTCTTCAGCAGTAAAGGCAAAGTTACAAGAGTTCGTTTTGACCAAGAAGCACAGAGAAGCTGTGAAAGACCTCAATAATTCCCCACCACAGTTCAGACCACACTGGTGAGTGTTAATTGTTATTTGGGCTCAGTAGCTTCAAGTTTGACAAACTGTATAGACATTTGTTGTAGAGTCTTTCTGATCCAAACATCTCCTGTCTTTTTGAAAATGTTGTTATTATTTCATGGCAAGGATCTGTGTTGTTGAAGTTACCATGCTGGTATAGTGCCATCCCATATTACAAAACATGTTATCTGGTACACGTGTCTCAAAGTTGCCAGGTGGAAAAGTATTTAGACAATTATCTTTAGTATCATCTAAAAATCAGTATTATTGTTGCCAAATTAATCATCATTTATCAGATATTTTCCAATGATTATTGATAAAAAAAACAAGTTTTTGATGTATGATCATTTTATAAAATGCTCAATATAATGTTTGAATTATATATAAGTCTCAGGCAGAGAGTCTCAGGTTTGATTCTCTGTAAAGGCATAGATTTGTTCCTGTGGCTAAAGGGTGTCCCTTAGTCCAACCAGTTACCATTGCTACCTGACAGTTGGGGTAAATTAAAAGCAGCTGGACATTGTTCAAGCCACAAAATCACTTTGACTGCCATGTTAGTGTACTCGTCAGAAAATTTGTTATTATTTATCGGCCGCTATTTTTTTTTTTTTTTAAATGTTTTGACTTCCATTAATTTGTAAGTGATGGGTTGATTTATCGGTAAAATAATTTTAATCGTTAAAAACTTTCGATTAATAATTGATTTCTGCAGCCCTAATATATAATCATTGCAACATGTTTTTCTCATATTTCTAAATCTTATTAGCTAGCCTGTCATGTTAAATAATTTCAAACAATATAACAACCAAAGCTGCTAATAGCATTGTCACAATTCAACTACTTGACTGGTAGCCATCTTTTAAGATTGGTATTATTATCCTTGACATGTGTTTGTTTATCCAGGGTCCCAAATGCTGCATCATTGGACCAGGGCTCACCACCTCTCAACTTGTCTCCACCTTACGCTCACCATCTCCTGGCCAAGTATGAAGATGATTTTCCCCTCAGGAAAACAGGTAAGGAAGTCACTAGCCTTACTGTCATAGCACCTTCATTACAGGTGAGTTAGTCACTAGCCTTGCTATCATAGCACCCATCTCTCCTCCTACACCACTGACTGCCATGGCACACCTCCAACTGACACAGTACAACACTTTCTGTTCTTGCACAACACCTGAAGTCATTGTAAGACACAAAATCACTTCAAAACACCTGCTGTCAGAACCCATCACCTAAGCCTGGCACAACAGACTCTTTCACGGCACAACTCCTACCTGTCATGTTAAAATCTGCTGTCTTGCCATCATAACTGAAAGGGGACCAACCTGTCCACTGAAGACTTGTCCTAAATTTGCCCACTTAACAATATCAAATAAGGTATGCTTCATCACTATCTTCTATGGATTCTTTAAGTCCTTCATCTTGTATTCTAAGAAATATTTACTTTCCCTTGCAATTCTTGCTATAATATGCAAACCTTAAATGAATTAAACTCGTTTGATAATTTTATGCCTTTTGTAGCCGCTCAAGCAGCCAATGAAATAGCCCTAACAATATACTAGAGCCAATGAAAAAGCTTTAACAATATACTACTTAACTTGGATTACATACATAGATTTTTCCAACACAAAGACAAGTTCGTTCCCCACAAGAACTTACGCCACATGTTGCTTTTGTCTCTTGTTGTTCTCACTAACAGCTTTCTTTTATTTGCATGTTGAGGTTGAATATGGAGTGCAAGTTTTTGTTGCTTTGTGAAACTTGTACAATTAATTGCATGTCTCTCATTTCAGGTATGTTTTAATATTCTAATTGTCTACATTTTTGTAAGATTATAACTAACGTGAGTGCTACATAATAGATGTCTATTTTTTTAAGGACTCTTATTTCTTGTGTCTATTATTTATACTTTTAATATATTTCTATGGATAGATTTTTATTTTAAAAACATAAAAAGCTTGTTGCTGTATTTATGTCATATTTATATCTAACAAGCAAAAATATGAAGCATTGTCAAATTAAGGGAAATTCTGATAACTGAGGACATGCTGTAATATCTGTTTACATATTTTTAAGAAGTAAAAAAAAATCTGTTTTTATTGTTTTTAAAAACTGCAATTTTTGCTAACTTTTGTAATGCAATAAACTTGGTGAGCATAGAAAGCAAAGGAAAAATTTGGTCATAAAGCCTGTGAAATACTATATCAACCTTTTGAAAATGATCTTTAAGACTTGTGTATTACAATAAATATTAAGTCATGCTACGTGTCATTCTGGAAACATTAAGTCATAGATGCCCTATTATTCGAGTAAAATTGAACTGAATTAGAAACTTCACCCTATGTTTGTAATAGTCAATGGTAAAAAAAAATAACTAAATTATTGATGCTATTATATTTTTTTTAATTAACTAACAATACATTTCTGTTTCAGGATATCATATGATAATTAAACATTGATGTATATAAATTGTTGACAGGTTGAAATTTGTGGCGTTTTTTTAAGACTTACTTGGGACAATTTTTTTTTTATTAAGTTTGCAAGCCCATAAAACGAAAATTTCAATGGCTGTCTTATTGTGTCTGAAACTCAATGCTAGCATCAGCTTTTAGAGATAACTCATGATTTTGGTTAATAGCTACTTATTTTTGTTGCCCCTGGTTATGTCCACGTTTACGAAGGACGTTATAAACTAATCCGACAGTCATGACCTTTACAAATGCTGATTAAAGTGTTTGTTATTAAACTGCTGGTGATAGCTGCTCTTGAAATCAATGCTTAAAGGTTGGACTTGATTGGGGTTTCTAAAAATTGTATTCATGCTAAGTTGTTATTACTAAGTGCGCAAGAGATTTTTTACAAATATAATTTGTGACTAAGAGTTCAAATCTAATGCCAGTTAGAACATGTCAATCCAACCATAAAACTTGAGAACTTTTGTTTTGTTATCAAGGTTGAACACCTCATCATTAATGTGACACACTCTACACAAATGTGTCCTAACCACATTAGAAGTTATCATTAATACCTTCGAACCAGTTTGTGTTTGTTACATGACTGGACTATTGTTACAAGATATTTTTCACTTACTGTATGATGCCATGTTTCTTTGTTAATTTCTTGCTTTACTTAAGTTTACTTTGTACTCCACAAGGCAACCAAAACATGTACTAAACTGTTATATACTAGTTTGGTATGATGTTTTTCCTCAGACATAAAAAAAACAAAAACAACTGAAAACAAAATTTAAAATTTGATATACAAATTAACGAGACCTTTATCCTGGCCCAATAGAATCAATATATCTTACTGAAAAATGTTGATGTTGTTTTGAGCTTTAGTTTAGGCACTAGTGGGGTTAACATGACCCATTGCTCACACCCAGTTCGTTTAACCCTCATTACCATTTGGTTTATTTTAATATTGGTAAATTTACTTGTTTTATTCACATTTCTTTTTCAAGTATTTTCTTTGGAATCCTGTCCTACCTCTAGTGATGAGCAATATTCCTTGTGCAAAGTAAAACAATTTCTGTGCAAAGTTGCATATCATCTATATTTTGTGCTATATTTTACGAAATTTGCTGCGCGTTAACTCCAAATTACTGCGTGGCGTCGGTCAGTATTTGCGCAACAGCGCAGCTTAAATGGAACATGAGTGATGAGGATAACTTCTAGCTGACTGTTTTTTTCCACTTTAAAATCTAACATATAAGATATGAGTTCCCGCCAAGAACTCCAAACATCATTGTTATCTATGTGGAAAGAAATGTTATAAAAAGACATTGAAATTGATATTTTACTAATTCCCCCCCCCCCCAGTGATTATTCGCAGCCTTCATTAGCTGCAGACCCCAGCATAGATGCAGTGGAGTAAACTCTCCTAATATTAGATCAAACAAGTGCCGTGTATGATATCAGCTCACTTGAATCAAATCTATGATATTGTTTATGCATCAGAAAATTTCTTTACACATCATTAAGATGTTCTTGCCCAATTAAATACGGACAAGTCATTTGTTAACCACGCGAAATGCCCATGTCAAGGCATTCCACGCCCTTACTTTCCATTTGTCATCGCCTCAAGTGTAGGTGGCATCGATTTTTTTATGTTTTAATTTGATATACTCAAAGAGTCTGCTTCACTTCCATTTTTTGCATTGCAATGTGACACCACAAAACGATGGGAATTGAGGATTTTTATTTGCGCTTTATTTTAAACATTTTTTTTAACCTTCTTATCTTGTTGCTTTCTTTTTTTTTTTTTTTACACTTTATTGCTGTATGATTTTATTTATCATAAATATATTTCGTCCTACTTCTTTTCAGACTACCTAATATTTTTGGTTTTATTGCCAATGATTTTACCGCGTGTCTCACTATGTGCTTTGTTGTGCATGTTTTGAATGTGTGTCACCGATTGTTGAACGCGCACAGCATCTGGTGGCTTTGTGTGTGGTGTTGAGTAGATCATGATAAGCCTACCAATCTTAAGTCCTAGTGCCTGGAGCATACAATGCATTTCTCGTTTTTCAGCGTCTGAGTCAAATATACTAAAGCTGAGGTCTGCTCTCAAGCAGAAAAAAGAAGTGCGGCGGGCCATGATTACACATAGTCCACTGGTGGGCCGCCGCGACAAAGGGGGACCTCTGGCCTTCAAGCGAAAACCACTGTCAAGTACGTATGTTTTTTCTTGGAAACCTACAACGTAAGGCTATTTAAGTCATCATAAGTGTTACTTTATTTAGCCCTGAGCAAGAAGTATACACTATCGCACATAATCTCGCCCACACTCTATTATCAAAGTATGCTCAACCATTCACTCTTGTTATTAGTATGCTCATCCACACATCCAGTTGGCATCTTTTCCCAACCTAACACACCTGTCACAAATATTCTTACCCACAACACACCGGCCTCAAGTATGCTTGACCATATATACTATAACGGCAGCCGCAAACATACTCAGCCATACATACACCTCTTACATAAGTACTTAGTCACTCGTAATTACCTGTTACAATTTTCTCAGCAACACATGCATCTGATGCTAATTTACCCAGCAACACATACACCAGATACAAAAGTACTCTGCTACCTGCTACAAATGTACTCAGCCAAACACCCCTGACCTTTGCGCCAATGATAACTAAGAATCTTGACTGCACTTATTTGTGTCAGTTACATACAAAGTATTGACACCTCTGATAGCAGCTCAGTGGCAATAAGGTTTGTCATTTCTGAAACAGGAAAATCCCTATCTCTTTACCTGATGTTACTACTATTTTAAGTCAACGTTTTAGTAAAATAATGTTTTTAAGCGTAAATAAATAATCAACAATACGTATTGTACTTTTTTTTAGTATACTAAATTTGTAACATCATTTTTGTTTGGTCTGGGTCAAGTCCACGAAGCTGACTGAAATTAACGTGAAATTTGATCTGTTGAGATAACCCCTCACAGAGTAACCGGACGTTTGACAAATACATTTTTTATATTAATGAAATTGGCTCAACAGAATACCCCTGGTATTTCTATTAATAGATTCTCCGCCATGCTGAGACCAGGGCTATTCGAGCCTTTCAAGATATCGTTCATTACTAATCGATTTGCCAGTCAAATTATCAGTTGTTGTTTTTTTGGCGCTAAATAGATGAGAATGCGCATCGTATCCCACCCAACATTCATATAACGACATAAATGAGCTGAGTCATAATGAGTTAGGTTTACTGTTTGTAAATCACTATTGCAATGAACATGTTTCATGCAAAACTATCACGGTATGGAGTATATTGTTAGACCTGTTTGCAAGGCAATGACTCTAACAGCTGATCAAAGAAGCTCGAACCCCGAACGACTCAAGTCAGACAAAGACACGTATTTTAGACATGAAATAGATGCATGTGAGTGAGTTGACGACCTGTGGATGTTAAACATCCTAACATCTTTATACTTCATACACTACCAATCACATTCTGTTAAATGTCTAATAGAAATTGGACATCAATATTTCCTAATCATAAAAAAATATTTTACCTTACTTTATGAGGACCATAAACAAAATCTGCTTGTAAAAGATGCACACATGGCATGTACCTTAAAGTGTCCGACAAGGTAATCATTTGAAATGTGAGCTACGACTTGATTACTGTTTAAATCAGCATGATAATCATAGAGGTGAGCGGTTACAATCAGGTTAGACCAAATGTTATTACATGTAATGGCGTAGATACGATTAAAAAGAAGCGACAATTTAACTGAAAACTCCTCTTGTGAAAAGGGAAAAGAATTAGCAGCGGACTCGCCTTTGCTCTCTACTTCCAAGAAATACCCACCCTGTGTTTCATCTCTTACCTTGTAACGCTTTATTACATTACGTTTTAGACCCCTGTGATACATCATTACAGCCAAGTATTTAAAAACGAGTTTTGCTTTAAATAAAAGAAAACTTGACGACACCTTCACACATTCTTTATTCTACTGCGTCATCCCCCCCTTCCCCTTCCTCACCACATCACAGTTTTCCTATAACTTGATTAACTTAATTTGATTTCAGTTAAAATCAACATTAAATTCGAAAATCACTTCTCATGTGAAGTTATTTTAATACACTGCACTTCTAAAGCCATTTGAGGATGGTTCGGTGTGGGGAATTCTTGAACTAATTGGTGTTAATTAACAGATAGCGAGGAGGAGTTCTTAATGGAAACATTAGTTATGTTAAAATAAGACCTTTCATGTGTTGATTGGGCTTAACTTGCTTGTCATGTTAATGTAAGAGAAAGATATTATAGACTGGTATTTCGGGATTTGTGTTTGTTTTGTTGGATTCCCCCCCCCCCCCCCATCCGTAGTCAAGAAACGTTGATTGGCGGTTCGGCCGCATATAACATTTACCGTTGTCAACTGCATGGTTATGTCTAATTAAGGCATCTTATTCCGAATAGATTAGGGTGGGGGAGTCTGTCTCTGTATATCGAAGATAGTTGAACGACAAGATGTCATAAATAAATCTCCCAGTAGTTTAATTTCAATGTCATCAATTGATGAGTTCTTTGGAAACGGTCCAAAAAGTCATCTGACAAAAATAACCTCAACACTAAATACTATCGTCAAAATAAGTCAGAACCTCCGACTGCCATAGTCAGTCCGCTTAGGACCAGTCTTTAACAATAGGTAATACACTAATATATAAAATAATGGCTTTACTGCGCCAGGAATGTATTGATGTATGCCATTTGTGCTTAGAGATAAAAAAAAAAACTACCAGTGCTAAAATGAAGAAAAAAAACTCTTAAGAACATCTTTATATTATATTATAAAACGATTTATGTTTATTTGTATATGTAGGCTCTAATCTAATTGATTATAGCTAGAAATCAATATTAAAACATGACAAATGAAATAAAGCGAAAAATTTAAGAAATCTGAAAAAGAGATGTGTGCCTCTATCTCTCTTGTTTTGAATGTCATTTCTATTTGGAGAAATGCTTTTATATACGTCCTTTGTTGTGACACCGAGGAAGCGTTTGTTCTGATAACCTTGGAAAGTAATGGCGTGTGAAGGATCAGATGTCTTTGAGTGCACATTAAGAATTGTATTCCTGGGCAAGTCATCAATTTCAAAGACATGACATAACATGATTTATTACATTGAAGATGAACGTTTCCAATATAGACCTATGAAAATATCTTAGTTGGCGTTTATCCTTCAATTGAATACGCGTTGATTTGACGGGTTGCTTCACTGATTGTGCCTTTAATTTAACCGGTTAGTTAGCTCCCATTGACTTTGCTTTAACTGGACGGTTAGCTCCCATTAAGGTTGCGTTAACTGGATTAATTCCCATGGAATGCGCGTTAACTGGTTGGTTATATCAAATAACATATGAGTATACGATTTAGTTTGAGCGCAGATCAAGCTTCGCTGTTTACAAGTACCATGCATGTGTCAAACTTGACTCGACCCAGTGACCGAGTTAGATGGAAGCGACATGAGCATTACTAAGAGTTAAAGCACTCCAATTCATTGTCGTCCCTTGTTGCCGGCGTTTAACAACAATGTTCTGTTTTTTTTTTCCACAAATACATCACCTCTCATCCATGTTTCCCGTGTCAGTACAATAGAGTCTTTATTTTTTTTTTACACGAGCCAAGGTTCCTACAATTTTACAGGTACATACACATTTTTAGAACATTAATATTTTATGTCGTATAAATGCCATTAATTCTTAAGAATCATGTGATAATGAACGTGCATTAACTGCGCATGTCTGCTCATGTTGGCCTATTTCAAATGTATTTCAGCATTTTCTCTCAAACCTTAGATGAATGAATCCACCATCCTGCTATCATGTCGTTGGGTTGTTAACATAATACATTACCAATGGTTTGTCATGGTAGCATTGAGACTGCCCCGACTCCACCCATCTGTTGTAGTGACATAACTCATTGCAAGCTTTTTTTTAATGAATGCCTAACAACTGCATGATAAACTTAACACTTGAGACATCAGCCACTGGCTTTCGCTAATATGGCGTTGCTGTTATACACATGGTTCCCTGATTTTAAAATACATCGACAAAACCCACTTATTAGCTGAATAGTAAAGAGTATGTTTGATTTTTAAAGTAGGTCTTAAAATTTAACTTCATAAGATAACAACAACAAAAACAGCAAGGCAGACAGACTTAATGTATTACAGCACATTCTTCACAATGGAGTGTATATACATGTAATACAAATGTCATTCATCAGGGACCAAGAACTTTCCCTGTATGTGGCTTTGACTTTCACGCTTTATTCCATTGTATCGGTCTAAGATACCCTCAATATTTGTTAACCCTTTGATTAGCTTAAATGACTTGTTCTTACCTTTCATTTAGTCCTTCTTCGGCATCCTTAGTCCTTATGTCATGTCATCACTACGACTACCATTAACCTACTTGCTTCATCAACGCCACACGCACTGTTGCTTCTATTCAATCAAATTAGATCTGTTCATGAACAACCCCACTGATGACATCTTAGTACTTGATGACCACTCAACATCATCGTACATTCATGATCTCCCCCTCTCTTCCCTTTCACGTCACGAGTGTGTAACCACCGAGTCACCACCCCCCCCCCCAACAAACACCCTTGATTTATGCAGCCCCTAACACAAGCTTGTCTATTCCAGTAGATACTGGTGTGTGCAGCAGTAATCCAGATTCAGGGCCCAACTCACCCCCTGGAAGTGCTCACGGTTCGATTGCCAACGGAAGCTTGTCATCCTTGCATTGTAAAGATGTAAGTAGAACCCTTCACTCGGCACATATCACTACTACTATTCATTGTTTTCTGTTTGACATTTTTATTTCCCATGATTTCCAGCTTTTATATGATGGCCCATTTTGTTACTCAGAAGTTCCCGGAGAAGACCAAAGTGACTGTCCATTCATACCAGAGATCATTAATAAAAACAACCCGTAAAAAAAAGTTTTTAACTATAAATCCCTTATATCTGAGACAGAACTAAAAGTATTCATTATATTCAAACTAATTTTCACCGCGCGACTAACATTTACAGACTGAACACGACTGAACTCCCCATGCTGTAAAATTTGGGGGTGTGGGGCTGTCGACTGAACTCCAGAACACTTGGAGGTGAGCAAAGCTGACGGCCGACATTGAGTTTCATAGAGATAAAGTAAAAGTGCATTAATTTTATTATGGTACATTCCATCGATCTGAAATTTTGAAACAATGCATTGTTAGGTGACATAATTCTTTGTGCAAAATTTCAGCTATATTGCATCACGAGAAGTGGGTCATTTTTTTTACTTTTGTTTTTCTGCCGGACCGACAAAGAGACGACGGTGAAGTTAATATAATGGATTTAAAAATCATTAATCCGATAAGTGGAATTCCTGTTTTCATTTGACCTCTTGAAACTTGACATATTTTACTATACGCAATTGGTTTAACATGAAATGACGCCATTGAATGAGATTAGATAGACACACACCGTCAATTATTACAGTCCATTAGCACCAAGGAATCATCGAGCTAGTCGGTGGCCTCTGGCTTGAGGCTTAAAAAGTGGCTTTTTTAAGTAATCATTTTAGTGGGGGGGTTTTTAGACTGCCATAATATTTTAAATATTTCTAATTAGAGGTGTATCATTTTTGCTAATTGTTTTACACACACGGCTCGTGGGCACAGGGCCAAATTGAGCTGAAGGTCTCGTTAGTTGTGACTAACCCTGATGGTTGAGGAGTGCTTAGAATAGCTTGGGCTTGGTATGGAAGGGGTGCCAAACGGTTTTGGCCAAGTGAGCTGCTATTTTTAACTGAGGTCAAATTTACTTGGTGTCGCCCTCAAACGCTCAGAACCTTGTATTTCAACATCACCTTTGTGCACAGGTGTTCTTTGATGAGGTGTTTTTTTTTACCTGTGGCTATGGGTCATAGGTGGGGTACTGATGAGTAAGAATGGTGATGTCAGCTCTAATGTTGTTTTTTGTGTGTGGGTGGGAGGGGGGTAACTCTTGCACTTTTAAATTGAGACACAAAGGTTATGTTGTAATTTAAGTTAGCTGCAGTATGTGTCGTGAGTTAGATTTGATGTAATAGTTATGTGTTGTCCAGTTTGTTTCATTATTATTACTATTATTTGAGGTTCTAAGAATGATTAAGTAAAACTTAATCCAAAACAATTTCATTTATTTGGATCCACTAAACAATATTTTACTATGGATATATTACTTCCCAAACATGTACAGGCGTGTGAAAATATGTCCCCTGGGAAGCACACTCGCGGCCCGCTCAAAGGTCACTGTAATTTGGATATTTAACCAAAATAAATCGTTTTCTTAGTTTAAAATATTAACATGCGCGGCTCGCTGTTACAAGGCATTTCGTTTTAGAGAACGCTTTAAAAAAAGTATATTCCTTTTTAAAGTGATAACTTTTTTGTTCCCTACACTGGAAAAAGAAATGCAGATTTTAGTCATGGAAGTCTCTAAAAAAAGATGAAAAGAACATAAGCGCTACAATTGTATCAAATTATTTTTTTAAGGTTATAATCTTATCATCGATGCATTATTTCAGGTTTCACAAAAACATCATTTCAAAGAGCTACTGCGTAATTTAATGACAAAGCAAATGACTTGTCAAAAATTAGTTGCCGCCCCCCCCGCACATACACACTAATCTTTCATACTAGATTTCCGTTCATTGGTAAGGCGCCTGTATTTCACACTAGAGGAAAGTATGTGTAGGATGAATGGTGTGGCCATTAAAGTATGTATAGGATGAATGGTGGGTTCATTCATGTATGTATAGCATGGGTGGTGTGGTTATTGATGTATGTATAGCATAACTTGTGTGGTTGTTGATGTATGTATAGCATAATTTGTGTGGTTGTTGATGTATGTATAGCATGAATGTTGTTATAATTATCTACTTTGCGTACTCCAAGCTCCACTGATGACTACTTTTAGAATAGATTGGAATTAAGGCAAACACTCTAAGGCTGTACACTCTAATGTTAACACTGAATCCCCCCCCCCCCACATACACACACGTTTCCCAGATTATATTAGTTTGAAATGATCATTCACGTATTCATTGATTCATCATGTTTAAACAATGAAACCTCTCTGCGGGATATGTGAGCATCGATAAATGATATTTGATTACAGTAAGGTGTATAGAATAAGTAGTAAAATAATTAGCTATTTTGAATGTTTCCTATCGGGACTGAACTTCAGACATAAGGTAACAGAAATGAACCATTCAGCTTAGATGTTGTAAAAGACTCTTCTAAGAGGGCACGTTACAAAAAAAACTTCAAAAATTTGAATGCATGACCAAATGTTTTGAGATACATAAAGATAATTCCAAAAACACATGAAGACATTTTCAGAGTCACATGAAGACATTTCCAGAGACACGTAAAACATGACCAGGACACTTTTAGGACGCGGTCCAAAATACAATATTGCATGGTCAGAATTACATTAGGACATTGCCAGAACCATGAAAACATGACAGGACACAGAAGACAAGGCCAGAAACGCCCGAATAACGCCCAGAAAGACATGACTACACACACACACAAGAAGACATTGTCAGAAACACAAGGAGACCTGACAGAAACACATTGAAACATGCGTAGAAAGACACAGACATGTGCACCGGCAGCAAAATGAGAAATTATTTTTAACAAAACTCAACTTCTGGCGAAAAAAGAAAAAAAGGCCAACGGAATGTGATTTCTTTGAATTCATTAGCCGCGATGCTAGGGCGTATTCAGATTTGTAAAGATTAAAAAGTGTAATTATTTTTTTTTAATGTCTGTCCCAAACTACATTTTTATGTCAGCTGGAAAAGATTTTTTTTTTACTTTAAAAGAATGTCACACGCAAATCACATAATGATGGACCTAAATAAATGACAGGACTCAAGTCTGATGTTCCCTTTAAGATGCGCGGCCACGCAGATATGTGAACAACCCCTCGCAGAAGTTTAGAATTACCGCGCAGCAAATTTTGTAAAATATTGCACAAAAAATGGACGCTTTGCCAATTTGCACACGGACTAACGTACCTTAGAGGGAACATTGCTGGGGGCATTACTTAACTTTGGGACAATAGTCTAAGTCTACACTGAAAAAAAGATGTGTATACGACTCTCTGTCTCTGCATTCTAAACGTGTATCTGTTTATTGCACTGGTTTATGATCCTGACCATCAAGAGACACATAGCTATCTACATCGGGAGAATACTTGAGTTGATTTGTCCGTCAATAGACAAATTCATTGCTTAACTAGACTTTTAGCTCTAGTACGCTTTTTAAATTTTGGTGCCTCATAAATATAACAATGATAATAAAAAGAAAAAATGCAGTTGTTTTGAATAGCTGACGTCATTTGACCTTCCATATTCGCGCCATTATCGGAACGCTACGTGCTCCGAGATGCCAACAAATTAGCTGCCCTTCGTAAGGTAGAGTAGTCTGCCTTGCTGTACTGGCGTGTGATGATGTTACCATGTATCTGCATTACGTTTACGTTACATCACTGCCACTCGGCCACCTTCAGGATTTTTTAAGATCAACCCACAGCTGAACATATTAATGACTTCGTTATGTCTGTCTAGATACGGCGTCTGCGAAGTTTTATATATAATCTTTGCACTCGGTGCGCAGTGAGGGCTTGCAATAAGCATTCCAACTCTAATTGGTGTGTTATTTATATTTAACATGCGTGGTTTTATTGGGGTTTTTCTTTAAGGCATGGTATTGTGACATAAACTAATCTGATTATATGTATAGTGGCTGTATCTAAGGTATGTCCTATTGTGTGACATAATCACAAGAGTAGTCACTCATTTAAAATAATTGAAATAAAACTTAAAAACCTATATACAGTGCGCGTTCCTTAATTGGTTTGAACATGAAAGTTCATAGGCAAAGCTTTTAAACTTAAAAACTTTTCTGACTGCAGAAATCAGTCATGTGTAAATAGAATGTAGAAAAATCCTTACTGCTATCATGACGGTGATCTGATAGGTGATATTTGAACTTTGACCCACGTTGACTGCACACCATGACGCGCCTTTGTTGAGTTCCATTTATTCCACAACCTGCCTCAAAGACGTTGTTCTGGGATTCTCCACTCTATGCCTGGTTCCTAAAACGTCTCAAATACTTTACGGCACATTACGGCTGGCAGAATCTACTGCTACTACGGGGGCCGTCCATTGTGTCAACAACTGTCACACTTTTCTAGGAAAACCGGCCCTCCCCTACATAGTCATGTCAGCCATCATTCCTTCCAACACCACCACTCTCCAAGAACATAAAATAAATCTACTTATAATTATATTTTGAAATAATTAACAATCTTCAGAAAACTATAAATGTATTACATGTTTTAGACCCCTTAAAAAACATTTGGCTTTTTAAAAATTATAATAATAGTCTTTAGATTGTAGACTTTATCAAATAATAAGGTATAAAAAATTGAAAAGAAAAAGAAAGAAAGAAAAGTAGAAACATGCATAGTAGAGAAAAAAGTTCTACTTTTTAATTTATCATTCTCAAAAATTCAATAATGGAGCCGTCTGAAATTCAAAATTTAAATTACTATTCCGCGTTAGGATATCATCATTTTAATTTAGCTGAAAATAATGTTATGAAATTTTTTTATAAGTTTCAATTTTGATGTTTTGTGGTCACATGTAGCATTGCTTCTTAAAACTTGTTTGGTGACTCAAAAAGGTTGGAAAATAAAAACCTCAAGTATTTATTATTTTCTCATCAATACTGTTCTAGATATTTTATAATAGAAGCGCTAGAATTGATTTTTTAAATTGCTAATTTCCTTAATTGGTTATGGTCGACCTAGATGCTATTACCTTGTGTGAGAAACATCAGGAGAACTATGTACATCTGTGAATATTTGTATTTACTCAGTGTGGGTGGACTTAAGGAAACTCGGAAGGTCAGCGTGGGTGGTCTTTAGGACACTCGATAGGTCAGCGTTGGTGGTCTTAAGGACATTCGATAGGTCAGCGTGGGTGGTCTTTAGGACACTCGATAGGTCAGCGTTGGTGGTCTTAGAACACTCGATAGGTCAGCGTGGGTGGTTGTTGCGGTGGTATCCAGTATACAGGACAGTGCGATTATGACGTGTAACACTTGATATGACAATGTGACGGGGACATGTGACAGTTTGCTGAAACATCACGGAATCTGAGAACGATATGTCAATACCTGATCAATGGAGAAGCGAGGAAATGAGAACGGTCAATCTATGTAATAACTCAAACCCGTTGAAAGAAATTTCAATTCCATCACAGTCACAGGTTACAACATCGCGTTTTCATTATGCAGGTCGCGTATACCCCCAGTTTTCTGGCGTATTGCCAGCATGGGAGGTAATCTGGGACTGTGTGTGGACAGGGCCCACACATGAGGGTCTTATGTTCGGACATGGATTGTCTCTTCTTAATGACAGGATATTATCCTGCTACACGTTGATATTAACTTGGTGTTAGTTTGAATTCTGAGACATTCAAACTCACTGCAATGGAACCATGCCGGATCGTGATGTACATGACAGGAGGTTGTATAACACGCAGACGGGAAGCTTAGACGTACAACACTGTATGCGCTTCAACCCCCGCCCCCCCCCCCGCCCCCAATGCAATATTCATTTCTATTTCCTATGATTTTCTATTCAAGTAATTTGAAATAAATGGGAAAGGTTATCTTGTTGGACGGGAACCAAAGCACACTATCCGAGTTTTTATGGATTGGCCCAGGGAAATAATTTAATGTGGAAACGGCAGATAATTCAATTGTGTTATTGTTTTGTTGTGTTTTTTTTTTTTTGTTGTTTTTTTGGTTATTATTATTTTTGTTCTTTTTGAGTTAATGTTCTGAAACCGGGCAAGATTGAAAACATGTCACAAACATCGATGGTTGTAAACACAGCGATTTGATACTTGATACAGGGAACACCCAAAGGCCATGTAAGAGATCCAGTGAGGTCATAGAAACATGATACGTCAACACTGGACCATATCACATGGCTAATTAAAGCAGAAGGCCCTGGAAATTTCTTTTACCTCCAGTTGTTTTTTTTTTACATTTAATATCCCCCGTTCCACCCACACAAAAATAAAAGCCTAATTGATGATATCCAAGTTTTAGAACAGGGAAAGCCTTGCGATTGTTTCCAACCCCCGCTACCCCTGCAATATTCAGTGAGCAAGCAGTGAGTTTTATGCCTTGTCATCTTGTCATTTCAGGAAAGCCCTGGCTATGTCTTTAATCCCTTCCAGTCCAACCTGGTGTATCCCAGTGCTGACCTCTTGTACACGTCTCCATCCATGCCTAACATCTCCTTAGGTCGTCCACCAACATCAGCTTCGGTGAGTTACCTTCATCTGCCTGTCATGTGACTTTGACATGCGTGTATATACTTTGTGGTCTTGAAAGTTCGTTTGAGTTGAGATGTTTGTATTTGTGAAAGAAACTGCCTCACTCTTTTCTCCTTCGAAATGCATGTCTGTGCTCTCCCCTTAATTTAATCATCACAGTTACTGATATTTTTTCCACTTTTTCCTGTCATCCAAACATCTCATACCAAAGTTTCAGAATTTGACATTCCACTTTCTTCATTAAATAAACTCTTTCCTCCGCTTTCAACCTCACTTAAATCCTCCTAAATACTCGTTCCCCTGCACTTCTATCTTCATGACCACCCCCACACAATGAATCTTCTCTTTAACCTCTACCTTTCTACCAAGCTCCACCCATCCCCCAGCTCTACCCTTCACCCTGAACCTTCCTCCTCACCCCTACATACGCTTCCCTTCAGATCCCTACTCTCACAACTACCCATGTCCACCACTATCCACTCCATAAAATAATACTATTCCCCCCCCACCCCTGTAAGTAAAATTTCTTCATCTTCACTACTCCCTTCCATATTACTAACGTCTCCCTTACCTCTTCTTTTTTTAATGGTAATACACCAAAGTATTGTCTACAGAATCCTAAACATTTCTCTTGACTTGTCTCTTGATGATCTAAGACAGTGATTCCCAAACTTTTTTGACCCATAACCCCCATGAAATTTAAATAAGTCATTTTCAATTAAGTTTTTTTTTACAAAATAGAGCAAATTTGCAATTAAGTCAATTATCAACAGTTGACGACCCCCCAGGTTGTGAACCGACCCCCCAGGTTGTGAACCGTTGATTTAAAGAATAGAAAGATAGAGATCTCTTAGAAAACCTGATGAATGTTTTGGTTCACTAAAAAGCAGTTCTGCTATAAATCTTTAATGGAGATATCACGTAAAAGCCTTCCAATAGCACAAAGCATTTAAATGTCTGATTTTAATCATTCATTGAGAATTTAATGCCATCATTTTTTGCTGCATTGTTTATGCAACATATGTTCTGCCTTGTCATTAATAGGTCACATCTTAATACTCAAAACATTACCAAAAGGAAACTGTCAGCACTAAGCAATATGTTTTAAATAATTGTATTTTAATAGGAATATGAGACGTATAAGAGACTGAATATTTGTATTAAATGAGAACATAATATAATGGAGGACAGACAGAATATTTTGATTTTGATGAGAACATTTTATTTCATAACAGAGTAGTTAAAAGGATAATTATTAAATTACTTTGGATAAAGTATCCTATATAAATGTTTGATGGGGGTGATAGATGTCCTATTTTTAACATTTCCCTTAGCTTGCATTTTTATCTTGTCCTTTTTCTTTAACAACTGTGACCCTTTCTCTCAGTTGATCATATCTGCTAAGTGCAATGCTCACCCCTGGTGAATGTTGACAGAAGGGTGGCTATGGAAAATGGTTATTTATAAGAGGTTTAGGGCAATGCCTGTGGCAATACTCTGGCTGCATTATTCTGGTTCCAGGGGGTTGATAAGTGATGAGGAGGAGGTGGTAACTGATTGAGGAGATCACACATTACCACCTGGATGTGCTTCAAATGAGTGCTTGTAACAGAGTATGTGTTTGCACACATAAAAGTCTATAACACATTAAAAGTTAAAAACTAGCAATTGAAAAATTTTTGAAAAATAAATTTAAAAATTATATTTTTTAAAATATGGTCAGAAAATATTTTCTAAACTTAACAGAGAATAGAGTCAATGTTCCCTTTAAGGCAGGGGTCGGCGAACAGGGGTAAATTACCCCATTTGAGGTCACAGGGGAACTCTTGGGGGTAATGCAGACTCATTTGGAGCCTATATAATCCACTTAATTTAAATCTGCTGTTTGGGTAAGGACAACATACAATTTTATAATTTTGGGGTATCGGGCAAATAAGTTTGCAAACCCCTGCTGTAAGGTTTGTTGGTCGTGTGTAAAGAAAAAAAACTTGGTTGCAAAGTTGTATAGCGTTGATCAGATTTCTGCACAGCTGCCTAAAAGGAACATTGCATAGAGGCCTTATCTATAGTTCTGTAGAGCCGTGCTTTATTTTTAAAATACTAACCACCAAAGATTTTTGTGTTCAGGGATCACCAGTAAGCACAGAAGATGACCTCCGGGCTGCCATGTCAGTCAGACTGGGCATTGCCTTACCTGGTGCCCCCCACATGATCTCTGGGGCACTGCCAGGCTATTTTTCAGCTTTACCTGGTAAGTCTCACTGAAAGCTTGAACATATTCTTTTTTAAGAGAAGCTAATCTTATATTTGTGGTATAATTGTTTGCTTGTTTGTTGTTGCACCTGTTTGAGGTCAAACATTCCTGAGTCTCAACTTGACCCATTTTCTACATCAGCAGTTCTGGACGGTGATTTCCCTCCAGGCTCAGCTCAAGCATTTCTGGCATCCCAGGGTAAACTTTCCCCATCAGCCACTGCCAACTCCCCATTACCTAGTCCATTCATTCCAGTTACAGCAGCGCCTGGGCCTTCTGTTGCTCATTCAGCTCACAGATTACACAGGTAAGATCATTGTGCACTGTGTTACTCTTAGATGACATAGGTACGGTCATTGTGCACTGTGTTACTCTTAGATGACATAGGTACGGTCATTGTGCACTGTGTTACTCTTAGATGACATAGGTGCGGTCATTGTGCACTGTGTTGCTCTTAGATTACATAGGTATGGTCATTGTGCACTGTGTTACTCTTAGATGACATAGGTGCGGTCATTGTGCACTGTGTTACTCTTAGATGACATAGGTACGGTCATTGTGCACTGTGTTACTCTTAGATTACATAAGTACAGTCATTGTGCACTGTGTTACTCTTAGATTACATTGGTATGGTCATTGCGCAATGTGTTACTCTTAAGAATACATAGGTGAGGTCATTTGGCACTGTGTTACTCTTAGATTACATAGGTACGGTTATTGGGCATTGAGTTACACTGCCGCTTATAGAATACTCAGAAGAGGTCATGGGGTATTGTGCTACAGTGTAAGTTTATAAATTACTATGTTAAAGTCATTTTGGGTCAGAAGTCACTAAGCTCAAATATTACCTGGCTGAAATATAGCTAATAAATGTGTCTATGATTCTGTTAATATTAGTATTAAAACTTATCCAAATCATTTTTTTCTAGCTTTTAAATTGGCTCAGATATTTGCCACCGTTTGCAAGTCACTAATATTTAGCCAGTGTCTGTTGTATTATATTCATTTTAAACTACTTATTATGTTGTCTAGACACAGACCATTAGGACGCACCCACTCTGCCCCACTGCCCCTGGGAGTGTTCCACCAACAACAGAACCTCCTCTTACAGCAGCAACATGAACAGTATATCAAAGATCAGAAGCTTTATGTCAAACAGGTAGCTATTTATTGCCTGACATTATTGATGCTAGGTCATTTGAGATTATCTCTAGTTGCTAGACAATTTTCATATTTCAGAGTTTTATAAGATTTATTTTTTATAAGATTTTAGATAAGCCCAGTTGATTAGCATATTTGTAATGAAAGGTTATGTTGCTCTTCTTGCATTATACCGTATATACTCGTTGTAAAGCCGACTTTTTTAGGGACAAAATCTGGGCGAAAAAGGTGAGGGTAAGGCTGACTAGCGGTCATAGGTGATTTCTGCATGAACATTGTATATCGGTGTTGTTATTTTAGATCATCAAGGTCCTTGTTTACATTCTACAAGATTTGATTGCTCTACCAGAAGCTATAAAATATTATTAAACATCTGCACTGACCTTATTTATTCATTTTGTTTATTTTTTTTTGTGAATGTTTTAATAAATTTTTTTTCAACAACGAATTTTAATTGAAGCGCTTTCGCCACTGTTTACCAAAGAAAAAATTACCAGTAACTCTTGTCTAACAAAGAGAACAAAGATAGTTAGTACAAAGTAGTAGGATATACAAAGAAAAGTATTATACAAATTGTGGGTAGTATCTATATATAGTCACCAATTTAACATATTTTCAAATAATAATATTCTGAGCAATAATATTCGAAATACTAAACCTATTCTTGAAAATGAATAGTCAGTGTAAGAGAAAATGATCAGCTGAAGATGCAGCATTTAAGCTGAAAGTAGTTAACTTTGCTGAATCAAATAATAGTTGCACAGCTGCTCGTGAATTTTGGATTGATGAGAAAGAAGTATGTATTATTTTTTGGGGTCAGCTTACAGGCGGGTTACACACGTTTAATAATATTCTCTACCAAACTAGGGGGTCGGCTTATGAATGATCTGTTATAGAACGAGTATTTACGGTACTCATACTACTTACTAGAAAGGTTCACAATAAAAGCCCATAAAATTTATTTAAATTTTAAGTTGTAGATTAAAGGATTTTTTTTTTAAAAAGACCATTTTCCATTGCAGCATATCAGACAGACAGTTTTACAGAGATCAGGAAGTAAAAGTCACATGGAAAATGTAGATGAAGAGACAGAAGTCAAATTAGCACAGGTGAGACTGAACATTTATAAAACCTTTATATCAGTATTAGTACACTAAAATGTCACTGTAGACGTTAGCAAAATGTTATTTTGCTGCATACATTCACTTTTATTGTTTTGTTGATTTTTAGAAAAATGTAATAAATGTTTCATTTTTTGTTGATAAAACAAAGAAGAGATCAGATAAAAGGCACTTATGTATATTGACTATGTTCATATTTTAACAATTCCTATGTTCATATTTTAATGATTTGTATGTTCATATTTCATTGATTTCTATGTTCATATTTTAATGTTTCCTACGTTCATATTTTAATGATTCCTATGCTCTGCTAATTCTTGTTTTTTATTGAACCCAAGTACTGTGACTTTCTGCAGGAAATGAAGGAGTGCAGAGAGGCAGAACATTTAGAAGGCAGAATGGAGGATGTTATGTTGCCTTCGTCCGGGCCCCTAGTATCACCTCATTCATCCCCATTAACAGCTGCAGTCATTGCCGAACACGGGCGAGAGCGTGATAGCCACGCCCTGTTGAGTCCTCTCCGTGACACGCAAAGGGCGCGGCATAAAGGTCCCTCACATCATAGGCCTCTGTCTCGTACCCAGTCCAGTCCACTGGTCACCTTCTCAGTCACCCCCCAGTCAGTTCCAGACACGGGTCCAGTCAACTATAACTTTACCACTGGTGAGAGACACTAAGGAAAATCTTTTTAACTCTCAGGACAAAGTGGGATCGAGGGGGGGGGGGTTGGGAAGAAAAATAATGTATTAAATTTTTTAATTTATTTGTTATTGAGACCCTTTAACATTATCAATTACAGACACTTGTTCTATACAGAGATTATTGTGTCCCACTAACTTATCAATTACAGACACTTGTTCTATACACGGTGTTGTTATTTTAGAT
>MUZC01001219.1:24027-64173 GCA_002072015.1 Radix auricularia | reverse complement strand
AATCTGACATGAGACTCTCTGCATGAATCTGACATGAGACCACCTGTGGTGCTCGTTCTCATGGCAGATTGTTATTTCATTATTTAAATGGTTTTATAGAGGAAACTATATGAATATTATGAATGTCTTTAAATCTCATCTCTCTTTAGATTGTTACAAATATAATTTTATTTGGTATTTCCTTGACATGACTACCAATAGTGTTCCTTTTAAGCTTTGCTGTTGCGTAGTAATCTGACTGATGCCCCGCAGCAGTTTAGAGTTACCTCGCAGCAAATTTTGATCAGATAATATATCAGTATTTTAGGGGTGTAAAATGCTACACAACAAATGACGCGCAACTTAACACACAATTTTTTTTATTTTGCACACAAACAAACGAACTTAAGATTGAACATTGTTTGCCAATCAAAGTTTTCTTGCTTGGTCTTGTTTAGCCAAGGCCTAATGTCCGCAAAAATTATAAACATTTCGACTTGGGCGCAGAATTATCACAATGCTTCTCAAAGTTTATGAGAATGTCTAATGAATTTCTTATCCAACCAATCACAGGATGTCCATCATGGAAACGGTACACAGAAGATGTTATACGATGACCCTCACATCCTATACATATCCATACATCGTCATGACAACGGGAACTTCTTCCCTGGGACAGGAGCCCCAGAGGAGTGTGGGGAGGGTGCAGGCATCGGGTTCAACGTCAACATTGCATTTGGGGGCAGTCTGAACCCACCCATGGGGGATGCTGAGTATTTGGCAGCTTTTAGGTAACTAATGGTTTTGTCAATACCTTGATAGAAACACTGAGTATTTAGGTATCTGGTCTTGTCAATACCTTGATAGATACACTGAGTATTTAGGTATCTGGTCTTGTCAATACCTTGATAGAAACACTGAGTACTTAGGTATCTGGTCTTGTCAATACCTTGATAGAAACACTGAGTATTTAGGTATCTGGTCTTGTCAATACCTTGATAGAAACACAGAGTACTTAGGTATCTGGTCTTGTCAATACCTTGATAGAAACACTGAGTATTTAGGTATCTGGTCTTGTCAATACCTTGATAGAAACTTGATAGAAACACTGAGTATTTAGGTATCTGGTCTTGTCAATACCTTGATAGAAACACTGAGTATTTAAGTATCTATGGGACTTGTCAATACCTTGATAGAAACACTGGGTATTTAGGTATCTTTTTGTCTTATCAATACCATGATAGAAACACTGAGTATTTAGGTATCGTCTGGTCTTATCAATAACTTGATAGAAACACTGGGTATTTAGATATCTATGGGACATGTCAATACCTTGATAGGAACACTGGGTATTTAGATATCTATGGGACATGTCAATACCTTGATAGAAACACTGGGTGTTTAGATATCTATGGGACATGTCAATACCATGATAGAAACACTGGTGCCATGAAATGTGAACAATAAAAATTTGTATGTTATTCTTGAAATAAATCAAATAAATTTTTGATGTGATTTAATATTTTTTTATTAGTGGATTTCAAACTTAACTTCAATATTTATTACGTTTATTTTTCAATGATTTATTCTGATACTGAAAAAAAACTTTGTCTTATTTTATCTTTGACAGGACCATTGTGATGCCAATAGCTCGTGATTTTAAACCAGAGTGTGTTCTTGTGTCTGCTGGCTATGATGCGGCCAAAGGTCACGCCACAGCACTTGGTGGATACGAGGTGTCACCCGAGTGTAAGATTTATTTTACCATTTTTACCCTCACATCATTTCTCTCAATTTCCCAGGTTAGTTTATTATACCTTCACTTGAAATGTTTCTTAAAAACACAAATCAAGTAGGAAGAGGCAGAATATACACACACAAAAAAGTAAAAAATGTGTTAACTAATTAATAAATGCTTACTTGTGAAGGTATGCACTGGAACACCTTGTGATTTCAATACTTTTACTTAATGACTTAACCCATTTAATACATTTCACCGCAGTTAGGGTCAACGCGATTTTAGTCATGTACGTTTAGCCACTCTCTATGTCAATGATGGTTTGTTCCATTTTATTAGTAATTCAACTTTTCCATTCAACTATTTTATTAATAGCTTATAAAACTTTTATTCATAAGAGTTTCAACTGTGAAATTTCGAAAGGATTAGACCACGTTTAGTGTATTTTGTGCTTATTTTTTCAATTTAAAAAATGTGAAAACAAAAAATCAGCTGATCAAAATGACTGTATTGAATACTAGTCCTAGTACTAATCTATTAATTTTTCGATCTAGAAATTATGATCAAGCAAATAAATTTATTTAAATGGACAATATAATTTAAAATGACAATAAATTTGAATACTCAGTGTTTATTGTGATTACGAACATTTACTATTTTGTAAATATGTGTATATATGAGTATTAGTAGTATTACTATTTTATTATTGAATTTTTTTAAAAACTGAAACGTCTCATGGGGAAAAATTGATAACTTAATAATGTCAGGAGCTATTGCAATGAAACTTTCCAGTTGTTTTAGATATATAATAAGACTTATTTGTTAGAAATATGAACTTGGTTGGATTATTTTTATCAGATTTATGAGCTGGTGAGTACAGCAAAAACAAAAAATGTTGTCCTTTTTTTTAACATTAACATGCAATAATATCCATAAAGTTTTTTTGAGGGGTAAATTTGTCTCACTTTTTAATAAGTAGAAACATATTCCTTTTTCAATTACCTAAATTTTGATATGCAGCATGGTATAGTTTTAATAAATAACAAAGCCGAGTTTTTCATTGTAAAATTATCAGGTGGAATGGATTTTTCGTCCTACATTATTACTGCTTATCCTTGACGTATTGAATGGGTTAAATAAAAATTGAAAACTATATAATATGTCATCAAGAACTTTTCTATGATTATGAAAATTAAGAAAGAATTGCATCAATATGTGGCCAATCCATTTACAAATCGTTATCATGTTTTCCCTAGGTTTTGGTCTTATGACAAGAGAGTTGATGTCTTTAGCAAATGGTAAAGTTGTCCTAGCATTAGAGGGAGGTTATGATATCCCCAGCATTTGTGATTCAGCTGAATGTTCTGTCAGGGCATTACTAGGAGAGGAGGTGAGAAACGTCATCAGTATGTGCAATGATAGGCTCAGTACATTTGTACATTGATAAGCTCAGTATTAGTTACTAATGTACATTGATAGGCTAAGTACATTAGTCACTATATACATTGACTAGAAGTGTATACTTCTAAAGAAATGTTAACAAGGTAGAACAGTGTTCCTCAAAGTGGACTAGTGCCAGAACTTATCAAAAAAGGACAGAAAAATATAATTATAATCCACCATTTGCAACCATTAATGCTAACCTATAGATGTCAATTTTTCAGCAAGAAGCACAGAAACATAAAATAAAATAAATTACATATTGCTACCATGTCAGTACAGGGGATATAGTTCACCGGTCCCTGGTTCAATGAAATAATTCCTCGTTGCCCATACTAAAAAGTTTGAGAAGCACTGGGCTAGAAGACGTAAAGAAAATAACTTTTAGTCAAAATTTCCTTCTGCTGCAGTCCAAAACATTCCTCATTTTTGTGTGTGTTGTCCTTAGAATTTCCTCTACTCTTATTATATGCCCTACTTCTTTCATCTAAACATAGTCCTCTTTATTTCTCAAAAACAATGCACAGTAACTTTTAATTACAGAGCCTGATTGTTTCATTTGAAGGCAGCTGGTGTTAATATGTGATTTATGAGATTAGTTTTGTTGTCACCTTCTCCCTTAAAATTTGAGTTAATTATTGCTTCTTTGTTCCAGCTGAGACCTCTAAGGGAAGAAGAACTAAAACGACCTCCATGCAAACCCGCTATTGAGACTTTGGAAGCTGCCATACAAATTCAATGTAAGTTTTACTATTTCAATCTAAAGCTTTATTAAAAAAACAGATCCATTACTCATTTTTCCTATATTATCATGTATCATATTAGGAATCCTCCATCTGAAATAACACAGCTTTATTTCTACAAATTTATATTGCTAATATCATTTTTAAAATAGATGTTTTCATTGAAACCAAAGTAAAAACCATTTAGTACAAGACTGCATTAAAGTAGAACTCACAATCTGAAATAGGTAAACCTTGTGTTAACAGATGATTGTACCCTATTGGGTTTGATTTCAAAACTAATCAAATTAGACATCATTTTAAATCCTGATGTGTTGGTTTTGGTCTTTAGCGGCTCATTGGCCTTGTGTCAAGAGATATGCAGGTACAACCCACCACTCATTACTGGACTTTCAGAAGGTTGACATGGAGGAGGCTGATACAGTCTCTGCTCTGGCCTCCCTCTCAATGGTGGCAGGTAAACCCAGGTGAGAAAATTAATCTTATCAGAAAAACATTTTATGGCAATCACTAATTTTACTTCTGAAATTGTGGTGTTCCATGTGTCGGGATACTAAACAGGCAGGTACAATTGTTATTTTGGTAATGCAGGATCCAGAACAATTTTTGCATCTTTAATAGTTGTGCCATTCTAGTATTCAAATCTTTTGACTTTTTTTTTTTACTGTTACACTTACAGAACCTCATTGGAACAACAATCTGAGCCGATGGAAGAGGGGACATAACTGGAGAGGACAGACGGGCAGTTCATCCAAGTCATGGCTCATGTTGCCTTAGTAACTAGCACAAACCTTGCTGGCTTTGTCGTCGTTACCGATCATTGTTGTCATCGTCGTACCTTGTTGTTGTGTTCATCATGGTGAGAGATGGCAACCAAATGCCCTTTGCCCCAGCCGCTCACTTCTGGGCAGCCTGTTGATGTTGGAGAATCAAACAGTTGAAAGTGCCAGCTTATCCTTGAATGGTTGATTCCTCGAATCTATCCATGTGGATCATAGGGTATTTAAACCATGTTTCAGGATGTATCAAGGCTATGAATCATGGAAATTTTCATGAGGGTGATATTTTTGGCTGGAAATTCAAAAACGAAATACTCGCAGTCTGCCAGGTTTTTCAACTCTAATGGTTTTGCACATGTCTCTGGAAATGTGTAAAGTGTAATAAAAACTTGTTTTCACAATATGAAGATCAACATTCGTGAGAGGAGCTTGAAGTTCCAGGAAAATAACACAAACATCAGTTGTTAAATAGTAAATTTTTTACCTCCATTAAAACAGATGACAAGTTCAACTTTATTTTCTAATCTTTCCCTAAATAAATCATTTTCGTGGACATATCACAAATTCAGCCTGAATACATGCAGCTTTTGTCCATTAGGTTTTATTTTTACAAAGTGTTAACTACATTAACATAAATTCATATTTCATGATTTGATAAGTATTTCTTATAATTATGAAGAGTTTTAATTAATTTTGTTTTTAAAAACACTTTCTTTAATGAATTTTAGATGAAAAATTAGTGTGTGTGTTTTTTTCTCAATTCTACAGCTGGTTTGTAGATTGTGAAAGCCATCACTTAGATTTTCTATGGCCTTTTATTAATGTACCTAATAAAAACATTTGATTTTCTTGGAATTCAATTAGAAAATTTGAAAGATTCTAAACTCGACTGTAGGTAAAATCTTATTGGCTTTTGTCATCAACATACATTACCGGCCAGTGCCTTGAAATTTTATTTTATCTTTCAGCTTTTTTCATAACTCAGAGTTGCAAATGATTATTTATGGGTCAAAGAAGACATTTTGTAATGTAACCCAAATGTCTATTATGTTGTTAGGCTTATACATTAATACTGAACTCAGTAGGCTAGATGTTAACCAGTCAAACTTTTCTCCAGCACCACACTTCTAGATCTTTCCTAGTTTTTAAAAAAGGATTGCCATGATTGAAACATTATTATAAGAAATTTTTTTCTGATTACAGGTAGCAAGACCTTTTTTTCCCCATGTAGACTAGAAATTTAACATCAACTAGTAACACCATGTTGAATAACAAAAAGGTTTTCTGTCATTAAGTGTGTATATCATTAGAGCTTTAATCCAAGAAAATATTGCTAAAACTGGCTTTTTTTTATAGGGGGGCGCCATTTATTTGAATAGTCAACTCATTTAATTTATGTTTGAATATGTAATTGTATTGATTTAACATTAGAAACATTGCCATTCAAAAACACAATCAAAATAGTCTTTGATAATTGTAAATTGCATAAGCAAAAAATATTCATCTAGCTGTGACATTTGACACTCCAGCTGCTTTAAGAAAACAATCCAAACAATAATAATGATAATCCCAAGCAAATTTTTTTTTAATATGTGTTTGAGTTGGATGGTGTAAACAAATCAGAAAGAAAAAAAATTAAATTAAACAACAAGCACTCAACACTCTGTTGAATTACTCAATGTAGACTGAAAAACATGCTATCAAAGGAAAATGGTATTTTACTAATAGACTCAGCCACTTTGAGGTTGTGTCTTGTCCTGTGAGCCACCAGATATAAGCAAGCTGTTATGCTGAATTTAAATATTTTAAAAATTGTAAAGCATGTTGTCTCCCTTTCTTTTCAATAATTTTATATAGTCTTCAATTTTGACCTCAGTGGATGAATTAGGCCTCCAGCAAATCTGACATAATCTCATGGTACCCTAGGGTGCCATGACCTGTACAGATCTGTGTAGGACCCACGCATTAGCATGAGACACAACACACAACTCTGGTGGAACCATTAGCCTTTCGATTGGTCTATGATTTTATTCTCTGTTATGAGGTCAAGCAAAAGCCTTACATTTTACTTTTATTGCTATTTAGTTTTGGATGCCACTGTGCAGTAAACAGACAACATTCTCACATTGCCCAAACTGCCATTATGGTTAATTTATTTTTTCTTTCTAATTTCTTGTATTGTTAATTTTTAATTAGATTCTACTTTAAAGAATGTTTGCCTTTTGTTCCCTAAAATAAAATCTTTAAATATTATGGACTGTGCCAAACCCCTGATGAAACTGCCATGAATAAAGATGAAAGTTGTTGTGTTTTATTGGTCAAACCTAAGGCTACTTATATTTTTAGCAATTACATTTTTTTTTTACATTAATATATTTTTTTGCAGAGATATTTGACCATCTATTATTATTTAGCAGCTTGTTTTTCTTCGTTGTCTACCAGCCCACTCCTATTGATGACTTTGTGATGATTCTTTAATCTTGATGATACACTCAAAACTTTTGTTATTTGTTAATTTGATGAAAATGTTCTTGATTGTTGTTGATTTAACCAATAATATGAAATGACATTTGGCACCAAATGCTTGTTGTCACCAAGAACTCCTTATAATACAAATCCGGTCACAGTCAAAATGCTCTACATTGTCTCAAGTGCTTTCTCATTGGTGGTGTCTTGTCATGTGACTGAAGCTGGCTTATTTTCAAAGGGACTCCACTCTTTGGGTAAAGGTTACACAAAAATCTTTTATAAAATATATCGCGAGAAACAAACCTGGGGTGAAAAGTTGGAACAGTTATTATCTTGATGAATGAAGTAACATAAAGTATATACTGTTAACTCACAACGAAAAAAATGATTAACATTACAATTTTCAAAGATCAAACTAAAAATAGAGTCTTTCCTTCAGAAATAAGCCAGCTCAATTATTGTCTTTATCAAATGCTTCTCTCTTTAAACTTGTATTTTTAAACTATTGGAAAGATTATATCTATTTATAAGTTTAAATATTTAAAAATTACCTGCAATATGTGATTTGAAGGAAAGATAATTGTGATTTGAATGGATTCAAACACTGGACAATCATTGACACACCTCACTAGATATCACTGACATTATAGACATTTTTTAAAGTCACCAAAGAAAATGTAATTTAGTTCCTGAAAAGTCAGCGTATTCTCACATTTTAAAAAATAATTCATAAATCTACATGTACACTTCCGTCGTATAGTAAAATAATTTTATCAATAGATAAGATGGGATGGAGAAGTAAGGACAGTTGTATAAAATGTCTGAATATACATAGAAACATCTGTACAAAGTCTTATTTAAAGCTATTCAATTAATGTGTTAATTTTAATATATATATGTGCTTGTAATAACTGATTTAATCGTGATTAATGCATATAATTTCTTTTATTTGTAAATGACATGTAAATGAACTGTTTTTATTTGAATGTATTTTTGTGGTGCTGTCCCTTGTACCACTGTATATACATAATCCAATCTTGCTTGTTGACCTACTTTCACAATGAAGGAAATAATGGAAACATCTTGTCTATCTGTTAGCATATCCATGTCACATTGTATTAGTACAGAGTCCTACACAAGTCAAGAACATTGGATTTTTGTTGTTTTTAAAATTATTTTTCTGTATAGTATAATTTGTTAGTGTTTTTTTTTTTTAATATATGATTTAAACTAAAACTATAATGTATGTGCACCTGTTTATCCATCTAACTTTGGTTTGTCTATAAATGAGTTCTTTGCATATTAGAGATGTCTTCAATAGTATTATTATTGTTAATTTCATTGTCATTAATGATATACCGTTTATTATGTTAATTATGATTTTTTTTTTCATTTCAGCAATATAGAGCTAAAATCTATGGTGTCTACAACTTTTATTTATTTTTTCCCCCCCAAAGAAAGATTTATTGGCAAGTTTAATGAATAGTTCACATTACCTGTACTAGTAATCACTGAAATTACCTTTCATTGATGTAAACCACATCTAATATATGTCTAAAATTTATTTTAAAGTATTGAACTCTTGGAATGTTATTGTTCCAAAGAAAAGTGCATAAGCAATCATCCCAGTCTTGTTCACAAATTTTCATTGTGGTGTTCATTTCTGAAACTATTCAGAATCTCAAGTGTGCCGTTTTAGAGCACATTCTCATTAGATTCTTTTGACATCAGCTTTTTGTGGTTTTTTTAAATCACCTTAACAATAATATTATTGATGTGGTTTAGTTTGGCATCCAAGAATAGTTTTATGACTTGTACATCTGTTATCTTCTTTATCGTCTTTGTAGCTAATGGCCAAATCGTATCTTTTCTCATTTCTTTTTAAGCGTAATGGATATAAGAAATATCAACTGTGAGATATTTTCCACCATTGCTAGTGTGCCTGCTTGTTTAAAATAATCTTATAGGCTGTGTTAAAAATGACTATTATTTTGGATCTGTCATCTTTAAAGAGTTGTTTTTGTCTCAGGTTACAACCAAGCATTATCTTCAACAAAACCCTTGACAGAAATCGGAACAATATTTGTGGACATGAGGAGTATGGTTTGAAAAAATTGTTGTGTTCCCTTAACTTATACCTGAAAAATCTTAGCAATCAGCATTATACAGTTGAAGGGTTGTTTTTTTTTTAATGAAACTGAATGGGAACTAAATATATTAGAAAACTCAAAGGATTATTTAAAATTTTATTCAGTTTTGTTTTTCACCCCAGTGCTGTGGTTCAAAGCCAAATAAAGCTCATGCTTAAGTTTTTGTGTGGGTCTTCAAGCATTTATCAAAAGAAGAAGAAAAAAAATATTTATTTGAACGTATAATCTAGAAAGCTAAAGGAAATTTGTAGTAAGTAAAGAAGCACAATGTTGAGTTACAACTCCTCTGGTAAAAAATAAAACCTGCAATTAACACAACATGCCACACTCTTTCAACTTTTATGAAGCTGCCATTCTTTTATCAACAGATTTCTCCATATACACTCTGTACATGTGATACAAGTTTTTTGTGTGGATCCTCTATGGCGAATAAGAAAAATAACATTAGTGTACAGTGTTACCTTTGTCTATTTGTTTTCAACCCTTCATATAATTAAGTATATTGTCAATCCAATTATGTAATTAAATAGCCTAGTGTATTGCTCTGTAAATACTGGAAATATGTTGTCACGTTGATCAGTACTAATTTGTTTTATAAACGCTTACTTTAAATATATACATATATAAATATAAGTATGTGTCTTGTCCACCGTGTTTGTAACATGAATATATCACATTGTCCATTGCATGAACATCAGCCACTGTTGGTGTTAATTAAACCTAGAGATAGAAATGAAATGATCAAAGGGGTAATATATACCACATCTCCTAAATAAGTGTTTTTGTACATTCACTTAACTATGTCATAACTCTGCCTACCCTACAGCCATCGACCACCCCCACCTCCCCTTTTTCCACCCACTCTAAACCTTTCTTTATGCCACAAGCTTGTGATTTATGTCAAGAAATGTAAAAAGGCACAAACTTTTCCCCTTCCCAAGTGTGTTTGATTTTTTTTTCAAACAGTTTTAAGACTTATGTTGGGATTTGTTGTTTGAAACAAAGTTAAAACTTATTATAGCCAAAACTTGATTTCTTCATTTCCCCCCCCCCCCCCCCCCCCCCCAAAATCCATTATTTCTTTAGAAAATAATAACTTTATTATTGATATGTAATGTATAATAGGAAGTCTAGTAAAAGTAATTGTTTAAATGACATAATTATTTGGCCATTTTCATATTTCAATTTATACATTTATCGTAGTTTAATTTTCATTATTTATTTTCTTTGTTGACAAAATTTCATCTTGAATTAACTTAGATCTCTGTTGACAAAATATCAACTTGAATAAACTTAGATCTTTGTTGTAACAGTGACTTTTGTTTTTCTTTTTCAAATGGAGCACATTAAATCCTTATGGATAAATTGACCAACAATTATTATTTTTAAAAATTAATTCCAACCACATGACAATTTAGAAACGCCATAAACATAAACTTTAAGTAATCTGGAAAATTGTTAAACACATAGAAAGATAACTCTAAATAAATCATGTTCATTTATTGAGTTGTCAACCTTGCGTCACCACATGCCAGGTCATGTGGTAAGGGAAGTGCAATAAATAGTATGTATTGATCTCACAGAGTTGAGGTATATCTCCTAATAGTCTACTAAACACTTGTATCTGGTGCCATCTAATCGATTGACAGACAGAACATAATTTAAATGTTATTTTAACTAATAAACAAAATGATTAGAATTAAAAGAAATTTTTAAGTTTGATTAACGAATTTTCAGCTGCCAAAAATTTTATTGTTGCGCATTTTATTTTTTTCTATACTTTTTGAGTTTCACTCATCACTCAATTTTGGGACTGCTGTTCACTGCACACATCAATAAATCTGAATGACAGGAATATTTTACTGTCAAGTATTTTAGAAGAGTAAAGAAAAGTATGTGTCCTTTTACTTAGATCTACCTGCATATGTATTATGTATTATAAGTTTGCCACATTGTTAAAGCAATATGTTGATTTATGTTCTTGTTATAAAATTTTATCACCATTATTATCATGGTCATCGAAACATCAAGTTGGGAGGTTTAAACCTCAAACTTGTGATATGGAAGATTTTTATTCACTTAGTTTTGTTTATTTCTTTGTGTTTTTTTTTTAAACCAAAAAAACTAGTTGTATGAAAGGTTTCATGTTTGTTTGTTTTTATTGCAAACATTTTTTTAATTTTACTTGGCTGAGGAAAAGTTTAAATATCACTACATGAAATACTTGTTTAATGCTCAGCTTCAATTTCAATAAATTTACATTCAAATTTAGATCATAATTTAAAAATATATCAACAAAAAGGGAGAGAAGAATTTAAAGTGAAGTTACAAAATAAATTAACCTCATACAGCCGTATGCACTTGAAAAAGATCCTCAGCAATGAACTTAAAAGTAGGTTAAATAAATAAAAATCTGTGTATCTAATAATCTAATAATAATTCCAGCACTTGGATGTGTAATATATGTATATAATATGATATTAAAAAATATGCTATGAAAGGAGCAGAGTTTTTCATGTTTATTTAGGATAAAATGCGCCTCTCCCAAAAGATTTGAGTCCAATATCAAAAATAATATTAAAAAGTTGACTGCCTAGAAATATTTTCAAGAAAGAAGAGATAATGTACTGATGTGGAACAGACAATAAAATATTTAGGTTTAATATAACAAGAGCTAGCATGTGTTAAGTTTGGCAGATGTGGTCAGCTCCATTATTCACTTAAATTTTGTTCCTACAATAAGGTTAAGGAAGACAATTAAACCCTAAAGATACTATGAATGATATCTCATCATTGAATTTGGAACCTTTCCTACACAGTCTTGTATTTTATACTCAGAACGTCTTCAAGTGTTCTATGTGATGTAGAGCTCAGTCATGACTTGGATTTGGGTTATGAAATGAACCTCTTCTTAATACTATTATGTGTGAATTTAAGTATGCCTGTTTTTAAGATCCCTTTTAATAAAATTAACTAGCAAACTAAAGAACTGTCATCTTTTCTCTTTTTTTATGTTTGAAGCCCCAGCAGATCTGAAACTTGTGCAGCCTCATTTCAACCGTTAATTTTTTTTTTTTTAATTTTTTAAGACTTCTTATTAATGTTAAATTTCAAAATTTTCTCATATCTTTAATAAATTGTATCATTGAAGTTAAAATATATTTTATCATTTAAGTCAATGTTTATTGTTGCAGTTAAGAGAATGTTTGCAAGATAGGATGCTCAGTTTGTCATAGACCTTTCACCACCCCCACCCCCCACAACTGGTTGTCATATTCCCCTGTGGTTGGACCAAACTGCATTTGGATGCCTTTGAATTATTTGTTGTTGCTCATTAAGTGGCCCTGTGAAAGCTGATGTTTTGAAAATTTTTTTGAAACTAATGGCATTGTGATAGCTTAAGATACTATCATTGTTATACTTAACAATTATGGGCTCAAGGCCTTTTAGATAGGTATAGATAATATCATTTTAAATAACAAAAACAATTATACAACTACTCACACATATATATATTTCTCTATAATATTTATATTCTATGTACATTAATATCATCATTTGCGAAGGTGTAGCAGCTGACACCTTAAAATAAAAAACTGTCAAGAGCTGAAACACCTAATGTGGTCTAGATTAGGAGTCTGTGACACACCTTCTAATAAGTTCTAGACTAGGAGTCAATGAAATATCTTCAAAAATATGGTCTAGACTCGAGTCCATTTATTTCTGCATTGCTGTGTGCTGAAAAGCACATTATGTTGTTTATTTCTTTGTACAAACACTGTCATTTCATTGTGAGTAAACTTTTGTTGTCAAAAACAAAAATGTGTTGGGTTTATTTTATATATTATACACATGTTAATACAAATAAATATTGATCATGGGTACTATCACTATCAGCCGTGTATGTGCCGCCCAGGGTGAAGCCAGGTTTGCCGCCCTCCCCCCACCAAAAAAATGTTGATGCTATAAACTAATTAAAAATTTTATTAGAAAGTTATATATTATAACAAGGACACAACAATTTTTATGTTAGAAATATATAGAGAGCTTTCAATTTCTTGAATAGAAATGAAGTTTTCTGCTTTCCCTCATGACAAAACTTTAAATTTATAAATGTCAGGCTTGCTAGCCTCAATAGCCAATATACCTGTAGCTTAGTCAATTTGGTATATTCATTACTGATCGTAATTAACTTTTCATTGACTTAATTTTAAAAAAACCTCTCTCACAGCTTGCAATATGACAGTGTAATAAGCAATGTCAGAATTAATAATTGTATTAGGCGGGGTAACTAAATATCATAATTAACTTGGATAAAGCAGGTGGGTTTGAATTCATATTTTCCTTTTGTAATCCTGAGGTAAAAAAGTCCATGCTTGTTACTGTCATGTGATATACTGTAAATTTGTATACTCTAATTTCAAGGTTTCCAAATTCTGTAACTGTCAAGTCAACACATGAATTTCTACATTTACAAAATGTTTCTTTTATATTTTTAGTGTATATATTTTTTTTTTTATAAAATAACATTTCCTAACCACTTAAAACTGCTATTTTATTTGAAGTAAAATAAAAAGTATCAGAAGTTTTATGTAGCCAATTAAATGCTTAGGTATAAAAATATGACTTTTTAAAATTAATATGGTTAAAATAAATCAATATTTAAACTATTACTACATTTATATGATAATTGTCATTTAAATTAGAATACTGACATAGGAAAAAGAAATTAATTGCAACATCACAAGTAGACAATAAAAGAATTTTAAGTCTGATTTAAATGCAACAATATATTTTTTATTTATTTATCTTTCAACAAGCCTCTCTGCACTATAAGTAGTTTACATCAGTTATTGTCAAAGCTTTGATTTTGTTTAAGAGATTTCACACAAGAGATCGATCATGCTTTAAAGTAAGCTGCTACCATAGACAGGAAGCTTTCCATGCTTAGCAGTTTACAACACAAAATAAATCCTTCAAGAAAACTGGAGAAACCTATTTAAAATGTTTATCTTTCCATTGTTATTCTTTGAAATTAAGATGTTAAATTTGATTATCAAATAGGCCTAATGGCATGGATAAAGATTGCCCTATAAGTGGATTTTTTTTAATGTTAACCTTTCCTTTCACAATGGATATATCTTTGGTATAAAAAATACAAATAATCTTTATGTTTGTACTGTGTGCAGTATAACCTTACAGAGCATATATCATGTACAGGAAATCACAATGAAGACCATTTTAAACAGTTGTTTAAACACCAATAACTAAGCTCTTTCCAAACATTTCAAATATGGTAAACCTATTGGTATATTGAATACAGATGTTACTGCTGTATTGTATTCTATCACATCTTAAAGATAAATCACTCATTTTTGTATTTCTTTATACCTGGCTTCATTGCTGTCTCAACCTTTATTTTTTCTAAGACCAGTTACTTTCATCCATTTTGCGTTCTGTGGTCATTGGTAGAATACGTATTAAATTTTATTTTGAATGATATTATGTTTTATTTTACTGATACAGACTTAAAAATATGTTGTCTAATCGGTTTAAACATATAGGTTTAAATTTAAACATTTCTCATTAAGCTGGCTAAAAGCTATCTGGGTGCAACTTCCCCCCCCCCCAATGGGCACAACTTCAAGCTTAAGTATTAAAATAAAACACTTTAAAAACTATGTTGTAAATTGTTTTGTCTATTGACTCCACTTGGTTTAAAGGTAAAAGTGCACAATACAAATGATAGTAATAGTAATAAACTACAATTTTCTCAAATTCTCATCTTTAACACTACCATGCCACTAATTGGTATTTATTTTCTAAAACTTTGTCTCTTATCAATATGCTCTTTCAAATTCAACTTTAATCAATGGTACCACTTATCTTTTAAAATGTGAGGTTTCCACATAAATCATGGATGTTTTTATTTTCTGCTTCTATGCACTGCTCAAAGAGGACTTGATAATCAAGATGAAATAAAACAAAAATACCACAATACAAACACTATATTTTGCATATTAAAATGCCATGGAATATAACCTGCTTGGCAGCAGTTTTTGAGAAAGATTCCTTATATCCACAGAAAAAAAAATGTCGTCACCATTCAAGGGTATGAGATACATTGACCCTGTTTAAATACATGAACAGGGAAATATAAACATGCGGTTGGTATTGCTGAAACACAGACCGTCTCAATATAATCCTAGTGCTGTACAACTGACACGCCAAACCCAACCACATCTCACAACTTGAGTTCTGCTGTTTAAAAGTTTCAATCAGTGATTGTATCAAACAGCATAACCTGATCAAAAATTTAATCAGCCTAAATTTTTTCATTCAACCAATTACTATTTCATTATAGCTTTAAGGTTTCTTTTTTAAGTATAAGAAAACCCTACATAATGCTAAAATGGTTTAGCTCAGGACATTAATGACTTTCTGAAATGACCATCATCTTACATAAATAAAAACATGGAACATGGAGAAAATCAAGTTTGTTGAATAACTAATCTAATAAAGTGATCTATCTTGTTGAGAACTGGTGAGTAAAAATTTCACAAAATTAATTTTAAATCTCAACACAGCACCAAGAGCAACCTCATCATTCACAACTAATCAAATCATGATAATTTATAAACCAGACCACAGCCAGTCATCTGTGCTGGATCCAGGCAATAATTAAATGATAAAAATCAATCTTATTTCTATCAACAATTCCTTTCCTCTTCAAAGATGTACAGAATATTATTTAATAGTGCTAATTCTTCAGAATACCACATGGGAAATTATGTACTTATACATAATCTGCCAAGATGAAAACATTTAAGTCCCCAAAAGATTTTTGTCCAAATAGAACTCTCGCTTGTGGCATTTCACCTTAAATAATTTGTTTCTATCAAATCTGAAGACAAGGTTGTTTGTGGAAAAAATAGCACTTGCATATTCTGAAACAAAAAAACTATTTTTAAAGTGTTTCACTAAAGGATCCCATGTTGTTTTGTAGCAGTATAAATCAACAGATCAGAGCTAATGGTAATTTAAATATATCAAAAGAATCAACAGTTAAATGTAATCTCTGTGACATTTCAATTTTCACAGCTTCACGTTTTGCAATTGAAAGAATATTGTTTTACAGGTTAGTTTTTAACCATTACAGTTTCATGTTATCGATTAAAAAAAAGAAATTAAATAGACTTTCCAAAAAATATCAATGATTACATTTAATCTTAGGTCCAATTGTTCAATCAGCAACCCTGAATTAACAATCAGTGAATGCAAATGCTTTAAATGAGCTGATAAGATGCTGAAGTCAATGATTAAACGGGTTTCTTCAGTCAATGGACTCATTTTGCCCAGTTTCAGCAACAAACAAAAATTAAGCAACATACATGTTTCACGCAACATTCAGAGAGCAACAAACAAAAAAATGGTATGCAGGATGAAGATAATTCTGTCAAGTAATATATCATATAGAACAGACAGGCCTGAATCAGAATGGAGCAAACCCAGTATATGAACTTGATAATAAATCAAAACAACAAAAAAGCTGACATGTCAAATAAAACATCATGTAATGTAATTATAAGATCAGCATTCAAAAGGAAATGACTCATGGGGACAAAATGGTGGTGATAATGCGTTACTTTTTTTTCCCCACAAACACGCAACATGCTGTGAAATATTTCATTAATTTTTCTTTTTTTTTTTTTTGGCATGATACCAATTTTTTAATAACATTTTACTTTTTTTTTTAAGCTTAAGACTTAGCTTCTTTAATTATTTTACAGTTTTATTTTAATTTAAAGAAAGCAATGTCAAGTTTAGCACTTAATGAGGATGTGTAAAGCAATCATAACTGTCACATATATGACCATCTATCTTATGTAATTTTTATTTAGATTTTTCTTTGAATTTATTTTCATCATTTTTTTAAGGATTTATTGTTAATAAAAAATCTATGGCAGATTAAATAATGTCAACAGTTCAGAAATTGGATGTTAAAAAATTGTCACTTCATGTTGCTCTACACATCTTTCATTGTCATAGATTTTTTTTTTTAATAATTAAAATAAAATGCTACATGAACATAACATTTACAATAGCAACATTTACACAAAATATTCTCTTGTCAACATACAGCCATTAGTAAACCTTGGTATTTTTTTTAGTTTATAATAAGTGACTAAGTCAATGGGTATTTTTGAATATCAATATTTTATGAGACTTCTTCCTCACAAACTTACTTCATTGTCTCTATAAAACAAGAAAATGTTCAGAAAAAAATGTCATGCTTTCTATTTCTATATCTATTGGATAGACATATTTATCATATTTTATGGAGTAGTAGTTATGAAGGAATTAACAATTTGTTAATAACTTTATAAACTTTTCCAAGCTCGGATGTTTTAAAATACAATACAAAATAGATTTAAAAGATTCTAAGGATCCTAAACTGTAATCTGCATTGCACATTATCCTAAAGAACTCAATTGTACAACTCACATATTTCATTGAACAGGCAAAGATTAAAATTAAATTTCAACATTTTATAGAGATGGCAACAATAAACCAAACTTGTGCTCATCAAAGACAATCATTTCAGATTTTTCTCCTTCACTTTCTAATTCTAAGTGGTAATAATTAGTTTTTAACTTTCTCTTTGTTAAGGTATTTACACACTGTACAGAGAAGTGAGAAGAAATGTGTAATGTACAATTGTATGTCTACTGTACATAATCCTGCCAACAATGTCACAAAAACATTACTAACAAGTGTTATAAATATCAAAGCCTTAACTGAATAATTTGTTAGTTTATTCATTAACTTATTGTTTATTCACAAACAAAAGGAATGCTAAAAAACGTATCTATGTTGAAGCCATGCTGAAACATATGAACCAAAGAGAATGAACTATCCAGAAACTATTGTTGCCTTTTACAGCGATCAACATAAATCAGTTCTCCACTTGTTCATGGTTGCATTTTTATATAACTGATAAAGGAAAACAGACACAAAACATTTAATATGGCAATGGGTAAGGCATTGAAAGCAATTCAATGGTATGGTAAACATTGGACATAGAAAAGCACAAACAAAAAAATAATTGCTTTGTTGCCTCAAGCTAATATTTTATTGCATGTTGTTAGGAAAATTGATATTACTTGAGATCTCAGTTCAAAAAGAAATTCTGCACAAGTGTGCTAAGACGTGCATAACATATGACACTTGACAAGACAAAGGAAATGAGAGTTAACACAATGTTACTGGCATGTTTCAGCTTAAGCACTTATCAATCAGTTTATATAAGAGTTCTTAGTTAAGTGGTTGTAATCTTAAATCTTTATAAATAACCATGAATTAGGATAAATTTTCACAAAAACTTTATGAACAGAGTGGGGGGTACACAGGAAAAAATCCCCAAACAGTACCACAAAACAAATGAGACATGACAGTGTAATGTGGTGGTGAACAAACAAGACAAATATGTCACAACTCCAAGACTAGAAGATTTGAAATGTCTACATTTGTCTGTCAAAATATTGTTACAGCAGTGGCTTTGTCTTTGCAATAGAGGTGTGCTGAAGCATGGAGTTTACAATTAAATACTAAGTATATACACAAGAACTCATGGTCTTTGCCAGTATTTCTTAAAATTCAATGCCCAGAGCTGAATCAGTGCTTGTATTACAAGTTTTGCAAAGTCTCCTTTCTTCATATTTAAAACTATCACAGTTGACCATTTTATTCATGGCATGTTAAAATAAATAGTCCCTTTTCTTTCCTTTCAGTTAAGTTCTATAGTGTTCCATCATAACAATAACCTGAACAATTTTCCATTGAATGTGTCATAAAATATATCACTACAAGTACTTTCCTTGTTTGAGTTATTAACTAAAATAACCAATTTAAATTTAAGAAAAAGTAAATCTTGACTTTTTGTGCAGTGGTTATAGATTACTTGACTGCATCAAGTTCGTGCAGCTTTCATTTTTACATTACAATATTTCTCCTTGAAATCAATTAAAAGTATGAATATAATATGTACAGTATTAACATGTAGCTTTCATCCCAATTATATGGTGTTCTTGCTCAATTAATGACCATTTAGGTACTTATGAACTTTTACTACTTAAAGTGACATTCAGCAGCTTATAGAAGAGACCATAAAATGGTATGTAACTATAATTTAAATCTATAAATGTAAGTACAATATACTGAATTTGAAAATAGAAATTTGGAGGTAGCATTTCCATGGATGTAACAAGTCCGTAAAATATTTTGTGCAAACAACCCTGCTAATAGCATTTTGTTAGGTGACTTGTTGAATATTTTAAACAATGCTGAATAGGAAAGCTGAAGACATTTCTTCAAATTCATTCAGGAAAAAAACTTAACTGCTTAAAGAAAATAGAAGTTCTAGTTCAGCGGACATCTTTAGACAAGTGTCCAGCAGTCAGAGAACAATTTTTTCAAGCTAAATCATCAACCATTTGTTTCAAACTTTCAACATGACATGACATCTGAAGAAGATTTAATAAGGAATGTTATAAATACTTATAAATGTCAAAGAAAGGAAATCAAAAGTATTGATGCAGAAGTGATACACAACTCTTGAGTACACAAGGAGTAGAGGAAGAATTATATTTGTCAAGCACAAGTTTGAGCATCAATACAGCACTCGACATAAACAAAATTCTCATTCAAATAAAAGGTCACCAATGTTTTGTTTGTCATTACTGTTTCATTATCACAGAGTAATTGTTATTTTTTTCTAAAGACACAATTTTGTAAAACTTTTTTGTACAAAATTCCATGTGAACATTGTGTGCAGGTTATGAACAGCTTTAAATTAACAACATAGGAAATGACAGATCTTTCTGGAATCATACTTTCAGATGAGGGCTTGGTAAAAATCAGTACCCTCAAATACAAACAAAATTCAAATATCATCAGATTAGAAATTTTAGATGAAATAGTTTTATCATTCATCCACATGCCTACATGTTGCCTTTAGGTACAAACAAAGTCAAAGTTAAAAATAAATAAAAAATCAATAAATTAGTAGAGGAAAAGTACTTTAAAATAATTTATTTGCAAAACACTTAAAAAGCACTTTTACCAATTCTTAAAGAGTAACCAATGTCAATACCTGCGAGTTATTTCAAACAACTTTTTTCTCATTTAGATAAAAGAAATTATTTAGGTCAAGGAAACTATACAAATCTTAAAACAACAACCAACAAGATGTTCAGCAGGAAATATGAATGACATCAGCATCAATATAAATGCTCAAATGTATTCATTTGAAACAACAGTATGTAGAGGAATAATGATAATGCTTTATACTGTGTTAAAAAAAGGAAACAAAATAATCTTTTAGAGGATGTGTGTAGCCTCAATAGCTAGAAATAATACATTGAATTTTTCAGCAGATACAAAATTTACCTTCTTTAAATATAAACTGTACCTTCTATTATTTTCTTTTAGACAGCCCTTGAAATATACAATTATATATTCTTGTAAAATTTTGTAACAAATGTTTTATAAAAGAACCATTATTTCAATGTCAAGCCAGAGTGCTTTTCTCTTTTTTTCTTCTTTTTTTTAAATTTTAGTTGAAAGCATTTTATTTTTTTCATATTTATGCTTTAACAAAATAAATAAAATTTTCAGTTGCAAAACAGAGGATTAGTGATCTATTACAGGACAATTAATGGATATCCAATAAATTACAGTGTAATAACTTAGGACTACAACTTCAAGCTAGAATGGAACAAAAATCCTAACTTTTTATCACAGATCTCAGAGCTTTTTAATTGAATGGTGATTTTTTTGTAAGTACAAACTACTTACAACCTGTCAATCGGTTCATTCAATACAAAATATATAGGGACAGATAGATTAAAATCAATCAACTTAAGGCATCTTTAAAAAAAAAATATGGAAGTCTCAGAAAGTGTAAAAGGAAGAGGGTAGGGTTATAAAATGGAAGCACCTCTCTACTTAAGCACACACAAAAAAAGACAATACATAACTTTTTTCTAAAGGTCACTTGTAGGCATGTGAAGTTTTGGTATCAATGGCGTATATCCGTAATCAGAGACATAAAAAGCAGGCCAGTCAAATATTTCCATAATCTGTTAGCTACAGGGCAAGGCCTGAATCCGCTGATCATACTCATGGATAAGGCGTTTTATATGGCCTAGTTTTTGATGTAGGTAGTCCATTCGCTGCTTTTTAGCCATAAATTTGGGATCTGACTTCTGAGCTTCATATTCCTCCAGTACTTGTTTTTTCAAAACCTGAGTAAATAAGAGACAAAAGATGATTAACAGGATTAACAGTGATGCAGACTAAAAGGTATTGTATTAAAAAGTTATAAATAAACAAGGTGGTACAGATGCTGACATCAAAATAAGGATGAGAAAAGCAAGAGCTGCTCTCCAGCAACTCAAGAATGTTTGGGTCTCCAACAACTTAGGCAGCAAGTTAAAAGTAAGGATTTTTAACGCTATATTGAAACATGTGCTGCTATATGGAGCCAAGAAATGGAGAACAACGCCGTAAACCTGACCAGAATCCAGTCCTTCATCAACAAATGTCTAAGAAGGATTCTCAGAATTCACTGGCCAGACAAAATCAGCGGACACAACAGAAGCCCATTGAGGAAGAGTTTCTTCAGAAGTGGTGGTGCTTCTACTTCTGATACAACAAAGCAAGCCCTGAAATGGAACCCACAGGAAAGAGGCCGTCCAAGAAACACTTGGCGCGAGAATTGGAGACAGACATCAAGAGAATTGGTCATGAATGGAAGGAAGATCCCGGAGAAGCTGGCCCAGGATAGGGATGCCTGGAGGTCTCTCGTAGGTGACCTATGCCCTTGGAGGAATCGCAGACGCCGTCGATGATCGGTGGATGCCACTCAAGGACAAGAAGGGTCAACAACATTAAAAAGCTTGAAACACTGTTGCTACCTGACCTAGGAAATAACTAGAGATGGCTTCACATTCCATTACGGACCAAATGAAACAGGAACTGATGGTTGTAACACAACTTCAAGAACAGTGCATTATTTTAGGAAATGCGATCAATGAGGGAAGGGATTTATCAATATACTGCTAGGTTCAGGTATTTTATCAAAATGGCTAGAAAAACATTTTAATTGAAGCATATTGCATGTCAAGATTCTCACACTAGCTAATCTGTGTACTGATAACTTGTTAAGAACCTGTGCAAAATTCAATTAAACTTCTAATTGAAAATTTTCAGGTTTTAAATCATAAATTTCTTAAATTCAGTTTTAGAATTTTGCTTAAAAGAAAATTACTGTAACTGGAAGTAGAAACAAAACCGGTGCTTGTGAATGCCAAGATCTAAACTTTTAGACTGAAATGGGAAATTAATTGAGCCTGTGAATACGGTGATCATCAGCATGAAAGTATGGGTTAAATGTTTCACATTGAACTCATCACTAACATCAAAGGTTGGTATAAAAAAAATTACACCATCCTCTCATAAAGAAAAATTAGGGCTGCGAAACTAAAGAATAATTGCTTGATTAATCATTTTGAAAATTTGTAAATTGTATTTTTATGATTAATCGGCCCATCACGTACAAATTATTGGTAGTCAAAAAGTTTTTAAAAAGCGGCCGATAAATAACTAATTTCCTGGCAATTACACAAACATTTAAGTGTAATACTACTATTGCCTGATGGGAATGTTCAAAATGTTGATAAAGTTTGCCTACCATGGTTCTAACACTTCGCTGACTTATCAAACCATATTTACTCATAAAGTCGCAAAGCCTTGTAATGCGTCCCTGCCTGCTATCCCCAAAGGATTCTAAAGCGTCCCTAGATACCACTCTCGTTAGAGATGCTTGAACGATGATCTATTCGACTTCCGGCATTGGCGGCTGTTGCCCACGCTGGTGTTATCACTCGATTCGCTATGTTTTTTGGTAGTTTTTACAGGTTTTTTTTTTTAAGATGCAATTTTCCTATACTTTATTATCAAAATTATAGTACTAAACTACAGGTAAATATAGTGTATTAACCATTCTTAGCCTAAAAAATGAATTCAGTATGACAATATTATTATAAATGGATTTTACGCAATTTTTAAAATTTCATAACCAGTTGATCGTAAAATACGAGAAATCCTTACAGGAATGAGGCAGAAGATTATTGAAAACCTTAAGCGACTTTAAGAGTTAAGCTAATGGCAGTAATGGAGTGACCATCACTTGAAATAAATAATGTAAACACACTTGTCTTTTTGCAAAGTTGGTTAAAAGATGAAATATAAAGGAGACATTCCAGTGTTATCAGTGACGTAACAATGACCTGCCATCTGGGCAGTTGCTAAGGGCACTGAGGGCTAAGTCTTCAATTTATTCAAATTTAGTATATTCTGACCTTTTGGATTTTTTATATCCATTTGTCAAGGGCGCCAAAAATAAATAAGCCAAGGGTGCCAAAAACCCAGTTACACTTCTGGATGTTATTTAGATTTTCAACAAGAACGTTGAACTCTTAATGTGCCATAAGGTTTTTGGAAAACTTCTGCCTCAGTGCCGTAAGAAATCCCAATTGCGATCAACTGGTTATAAATTTAAAAAATTGCTGAAAATGTATTTATAATATTACTGTCATACTGACTTCTTCTTTTATGATAAGAATGGTTATTTTACGTATCCAAAAGACTGTCTTGAGTCTAAAACTATTTTTACCTGTAGTTAAGCACTATTATTTTTACAAACAAAAGTATAGCAAAATCACATTTTCAAAAAAAAAAAAAACCCATAAAAACGACCACGAAACTTCGCAAACCGAGTGTAAACACAAGCGAAGACAATCGCAGCCATTTACGGAAGTTGAATACATCTTCTTTCCCACACTGAAGAGTTTTAACTTTCTATGATTTCGCTTTAACACACTTTGGCAATAGAAGCTAGGCGGGCATTATCGCGCTTTAACAAATTAAGGGTTAATAAGTGTTACTTATGACATCAATTTTAATTTTTAGCTTTAATCAAAATTAACAATTATTAGTTGTTAAGTTTTCAAAAGTTAACTATTAAATTTAAATTAATCGTTAACAGCCCTAAGAAAAACATATGGCCAACATATTATCTTTTCTGTAAATTTTCATAATTATTAAATGTAATATTAACTTACTTCAAAATCAGGTGTTCCCTCTTCAGTTTGATTGATCTGAGACCTGAGGTTTTGGAATTTGCAAGCCACCATGTCAACTTCCTTATGTAGCTCTCTGTATTCTGCATATTCTCTATTGAACTCTTGCTTATATTGTTGACGCTGTTCACTGTCTTCAATGTGAATAAATTTACTGGCAAGGAAACAAAATTATTTGCAACTTAATCATTTCCTTTTCAGATAATCTCATTAAGGGGAGGTGCGGGTCAAAATTTGGCAAAAAATTACATTTTTAAGGATTTCTAGTTTTTGATTTATTTGGTTTCTAAAGCCATTTTTTAATATAAATCATATTAAAAATTTTGTGATATTATATTAGAACATATTTTAAAATATTATTTTATTAACCCTATAAGGGGGTGTAAAGTCGTATTTTGATACTAAATACAGTATTTTTACGGTCTCCATTCAAGTACTTGAAATCATCCAACCCCATCGAATGTGGTATCAGTGGAAAGCTGGATTTCTCTAGATTTAGATGAATATAAATTCCCGACCAATCAAAATTTACACAATCTTGCATTTGCTGATTCGCGTTCAAAAATGACATTTTCTTGACCTACTTATCGGGTTTCCGCATTTCGTATGCATAACCCTTGACCTTTCAATAAACCAAGGATTTTGATTGGTTATTGCTGTGGAAATTACTTTAGACTACTTCCGTTTCTACGTAAACAAGAAAAAATGTTCCGATAAACTATTTTCATATAATAAAATTCAGAGTTTTGTGCTATAGCACAATGCTATTATATTAACACTAAAAATACTTTCTAATCGATCACTTTAGCGTGAAATACGTAAATATGAAGGTGGGTCTTGTATTCTCATCACTTGGACTCGGTCTCAAACTCAAACTAACTAAAACTTATAATAATAGAAGTCTAAAGCGTCTTAGTNAAAATATTCTATGAGCTAGCGTATTTTTGTCACTAGAACTAGTAATAGCAATAATAGTAATAGTATTAGTATTTACTAGAGATAATAAGACTAAGACAAGATATGCATTTGACAGAATTATCAATAAATAAAACTAGACCTAGATTGCTATTTAACTTTAACCCGTGCTCTTGCTAGGATACATCTGTAGATAGTACATAAAAGATAACCCTGACAAAAAAAGAACAACACAGGCCCAAGCCCAAGCACTTTCAATTTGAAAGTATTTATTGTGAATTCAATTCAATTTTATTGAAGTCAAAGTGTATAAATCTTAGTATTCGAAGTGTTAAAAAATAACTTAAGATCTACATTTATGTCTGCAATGAAAATTCAGCTTTGGGATTGAGACTATAAAGTAATTTTGAACTAAAAATGAAATAACTGCACGAAGCAGCGAAAATTACAGGCGGAGAGTAAAAGAAAAATACTTTGAAGGGACACTAAGGAAAATATTAGAGGAGCTAGAAAGTAATGTGTAAGATCGAGCTTAAGCTACTCAATCATTTTATGTACAGTAATTATACAAAATAAAATTTTAATTTAATAATTTCTAGAAATTTTGTCGTTTTTTCAGTTTTCTCGCTTTCGATGTTTTTGATCACTTAAACCCTTATAACTTTTTAATTAATTGAGCAAATTACTCCATATTTTTTCTATGTGATCTTTAGACACAAATAAAGATTTGAATAACCTAACTTTTTGATAACTGCCTTACAAAGGAAAATACAGATAAAAATATATCCCATAACCCATAATTTTGACCTAAAAAATGGAGACCATGTTTGTGAATTTTTATTTTCTAAACTAGAGCATCTATAGAAAAGTCCCGTTATTCAAAGTTTTATAACATGATAAATTATCTATATTTTAAATTTGAAAGCAATAACTATTAATTTAAAAAAGCCTTAGCGTTTTGAAATTTACCATAAAAAACAAAATGGCGGATGTTTATTTCAGTTTCCATGGAAATCAAAAAGTTTTTTGAAAAAAAAATTAGTGTAATTTATATCTATTGTTATACCCTATAAGAATATTTTATTTAAAATCACTCAGAACGTTATATACAAATTTTAGAATTTTGACCAGCACCTCCCCTTAACAAGAATAACATGAAAATATAATCACTTTGTAACACAATTTTAATTCACTTATTTATTTAGTTAAAATATATTCAGTGCATTAAAATATTTTTAAGAACCATTTTCACTCAAAGATAGAAACTTTTTCACAACTTACCTAATATAATCTGGTTTATCAGAGTTATTGTCTTCAGTGTTACCTGCAGAAACAAGAATATTTATAATTATTGCATTATTTTATTTTTTCATCATAATCAAAAGTATTTTAAGCTAACATTTCCATTATAGAATTGACATGAATTAATTCAAATACAGCAAAAACTCAGATGTTCAGCCTATGAACTTAGACCAACCCAATGTATCTTACAGTCCTGCTCACCTAATGTACATCCATTTTCCCATATTAATGCAATAAATATAATAATATTGATTACTACGATTTACTTAAAATAATAATTACTATAAACACACTATCGAATTTCTTTTTCAAAATAAATAAAAACTATATAGCTCAGTTCTGCTACTGTTATAGCATTTACCTCAAATTAACAGGGCAGTAAAGCTAAGGCATCAAAGGAACTTGGACATAAAAAGTTGGTTATCGCTGCCAAGTAGACGACAAATGTATACATTTTAAATAAACTAATCAAAACCTAATACTTACCCTCAAAATTCTCCCTGTTGGCTGAAGGCGAAGTTTGCTGATTAAGTGTAGGTTTAACAACACTAACAGGTCTTTCTTCAGTCTGTCGCCGATCAGCATGTGCTATTCTTTTTTTCTTATTAAGATTTGCAGAAACATCTTCAGCTTCTTCAGTTTTCCGTTTCTAAGTGTAAAGTAAAAATTTGATTCAAGCATTTCTTTTCTGAAGTTCTGGAAGTGTGAGATTTAAATTTATAATATTTACATTTTTAATGTGCAAGATCTGCAGCATTAACTATCCAAGCAAGTGATCATAAAAATTATCATTTTTTAAAATTAACAAGTCAAACTAACTTACTGAAGTTAGTGGATAAAACTTACCTGGGAGTTTCCTGGACTCTCAGGATTACTAGCTGGAGAAACAGCTGGAGATGTTGGTGCGACTCTACTCTCTAGTTGTAGGTTTCTAATCGGACAATTAATTAGTAGGATGACAATTTTTAAATGTTACATTGTCTTATCAAAAGACCTTAATACTGCAATTACTTTTTAAGATAAAACCTTTTATTATAGTTACATTTTTTAAACTCTTAATGTGCCCTAAGGTTTTCTGAAAACTTCCACCTAAGAATTTCCAGAATTGCAATCAACTGGTTATGAAATTTAAAAAATTGCTGAAAATGTATTTATTTCATTATTGTCATACTGATACTGACTTCATCTTTTAGGATAAGAATGGTTATTTTACGTATCCATAAGACCGTCTTGAGTTATAGCAGAATCACATCTTCAACAAAAAAAAAAAAAACCTTAAAAACTACCAAAAAACTTCACCAATCGAGCGATAACACTAAACAGCCTCCGTTGCGGTAAATCAAATACATCATCTTTCACATACTGAAGAGTTTTTATTTTCTGTAATCTCGTTTCTAAAGATAGTTCTAGCGAGGCGCACTTTACCGCACTTTGGTAATAGATGCTAGGTGCGCCTTAACACATTAAGAGTTTTAATATACTTAGAAGGAATGTTGATTACTTTCTTACAAACAATTAATGAAAGTGAAAAAGGTGTTAAGGTGCTATACTTGCACAAAGATAATGAATTTTTCTAATTGATGAAAAAATATTAACTTATTAAATATTAAATTATTAACTTACTTTTTAAGTAAGATCCTATCTGCCTCTGAATAGAATGGCCATTCAAGCCTGACATCCGCCCATGCCCCTCTGGCTAATGTATAACTGTTGTCTCTATTAAGGGTGGCTACTTGTTGTAATACAGTGCCCAGGGAGTTTTTGTCTTTTTCTCGAATGCCATCTTAGCAAAGAATTACAGTCAGGATATAAATTCATGCTGCGGTATCACATTTATATAAGTATGTTATTGTAAATAAGTGCTTAACTATAAATTAAGAAAAAATAATGAAGGTGTAACTCAAAATGTAACCAATTATATGAAAGAAACTGAAAGTTAGTTTATTTTCTGGTCACATTTGGAGATTGAATTTTTTCTTATTACCATAAAATTATTTTATTTTAAAATTTAGGAATTATGACTTCACAGTGCAATACTTTCACATAAATTTAATGATACAGATTTCTCTGAAATCCTCCTGAAATTATATCATTTTAATATTATATATTGTGTGCTTATGGAACTGAAAAGAACTACCTTTTTGAAGCCTCAAAATAAGTTCTGGCTTTTTGTATGGCTTGAGTGCTAGCAAATGTATAATGCGATCCCTGCAATGTATAAATTATCAAAACATTAGCCCCATGACATTTTTAAAAAATGTTTGAACATTAAACTTATAGCACTGCATTTACCCGCAAAAGAATTAAAAATTGCTAATTTTATTAAGTTATCAATGCAGGCATTCCATCCTCACTTTCTTCAGGGAAGTTTATTATTAAAGTTCAAGGAGTACACAATTGACCAAACATTATTTCATTATTGCTTTAACGTTCTCACCTGTAAGGCATGTTAATGGCACCAGAAGATTGTTTTGTGGTTGAAGAGGTCAAAACATGTGACTGATTATTACTGGAAGGTTTAGAGACAGCATTATTAGAGCTGGGTGTGGGAGATTGTCTACTCTGCCCAATAACTGATGACGGATGACTAGAAGCAGGTACATTTGGACTTGCTGATGAACTGGACAGGGGCAATGATGAAGATGATGATGAAGAAGGTCCAAAAGCATGACGGCTGGTTCCACTGATGGAGGTCGTTGGTTTGGCTACAACCGTTAAAGTGCTTGGTTTTGATACCGGTGGAGGAATTCTAAGACTTCCAGGAAGCAGTACCTTTTTAACTCTTTTGCTTATATGACGACTACTTGGTTTAATCTCTTTAGTACTGTAAAAATAAATACATTCATAGAAGATGAAATACAAATGAAATAGATTTAGCATCTCAAAATATGCTTTGAATTCATATTCCTGTTTAGTACTAAGCAAACTAATATGAAAACAAACTTACCACACTTTTTTACTCTCTTCTTCTGCCATTGTCATTTTGGCACGAGTGCGGTCATAAACATCATCAGTAGCAAGCACAGTTACCCTATGCTGCATAGTACCAAGACTTGACAAATTACTGAAATAATATTGTTTCAAAAGGTCAAAAGTAAGCTTGGTAACGGTTAACCGGTCCTCAGATCAGGATCGGTCATCTTTATTCAGGACCGCAGGACCGTGTAACCAAAAAAAAAAAAAAAAACACTAGCGGTAACGTAGTGAAAAAAAACAACACAAGCCGTAACGCGCCTCTCCCTTTCGCTTTGTCACGGCGAGTAAAAGCTATACCACGATCCAGCTGACAAGTAGCCTAGGTTGGCATTCAAACTAATCAAACCTTCAGTCTCCAAGCTGTAAGCGTGCGTACATGACGCGTTATAGCCTTGCTTCACTGAAGTTCACAACTAATAGTACTAGTTACTAACAGAGCGTGTTTGATGTCAACAACGGTCAAGGCCGAGGCTGTTTCTATTTATATTTATTATAGTCTGTTTCTTATAAAGACAAAGAAAGCTATAAAAGCATATGACCCCGTGACCTATCCGCATTTTCTGATCACCGGTTTATAGTCCATTTCAGGCATTCAAAAAACGTATTGGCGCACACCGCTTAGTGAAGTACATGTACCTATATTACAAGAGGTATTTGAAAGACGTAGCAAAGATACCGGGCGATTAATCGACACACAAATTCGAGTGCGGTCTTTTAGTGACAGTTTTCCTGCCTATCAAAGGCATTTGTTTACCACATTAACAGTACGGCGAGTGTAGCTCAAACCCTATTTGTAGCTCAAACCCTATTTGAACAGTTAAAAACGGGGAGGGTGAACGTGTGAATCGCAAAATTCAATTATTCTGGCGAGTTGACGATTGAAAAATAATATGTTGTTTTTGTTTTAAAAATAAATTCCATTTTATCATCATTGTTTACTCCGTAGCTTTATAATTTTATTATATTATTAATTTTAATGCGCGAGTTGCCCGGCATCACACACAAGAGAGGTAAACATGACGTCAAAGCGGACGGGGCGAGGCGTTGGTTTTTGAAAGTAATGGAAAATACCTCGCTAACTTTAACGAACGATTGAACCTGTCCTCTTATTTAGTCCCACAACGGACGGGGCGAGGCGTTGGTTTTTTAAACTAATGAAAAATACTTCGCTAATTTTAACGAACAATTGAACCTGCCCTCTTATTTAGACCAGTGAACTACGAGTCCTCAAAATAAAATATAAAAAAGACAATTAACCATCACTGTTTAGTTAATTTTTTGGATTTAAAAAAATGCTATGAATTGAGGGCAATGCGGAAAGAGCTGAACGCAAGTGGGGGGAAGCGGGCTTTGATGCCATCAGACGACGCGAGGCGACAACATTCTCTTGTTAGTTCTCAAAACATTAGGGATATAAGGATGAGCGGTTAACCGGTCTTTTTTTGAATGGTTAGCCGGTTCTCAAAAACGAGCGGTCTTAACAACCTTAGTCAAAAGGTTGCAAAACTTCTTAAATATAAATTAATCATGATTGCTACACTTGTGAGCTATCAAGCCAGATCTTTTAAAATATATATTTATTTTTTTAGTTAAGTGGCAATTTTCAAAGTATCAGAACTTACTTTGATGTTTGCTGAATACAGTCAAAACTACCATTAAGATCGCCTGGTAATGCTGATATGGATATCTGGAATATTCGTTCTGGCTGATTTCCATGGCTAGGGATTTTAATTATCTGTCAAATGTAATAGTATAGGTTAATAATTGAAAATTGTCATTTTGTTAAATTAAGCCTAACTATTCACCACTAAGAATAGTAAAAAAAAAAACAATGACATGAACTGATTTTACATTTAAATTCTCTTTTAAAAAAAAGATCAAATGCAACAAGGTATTTTTTTACAATGCTTACCCCATTATTTCCATGAAATTGTATTGAAGCTTTCCCACCCTGTAAAGATGGACAACAAGATTGAGTTAAACTGTGATGCTATGGCAAGAAGTAATATACCAAACAAAAGAATAAAAAGTTGTTCTGGAATTTTTTTGGTTTTAAAAATTGTAAATTATAAAATATACAAGTTTGAGTTTATTTGTTATCACTAGATGTGCATTTGGATAAATAAATCCTACTAGATACTAGATATGCCCCGCAGCATACTATACACTGCAGACTTGCTCATGGATAGTGCAAAAAAAGTGGGGAAAGGATGGATACAAACTAAAGCACAAAGAAATCAAAACAACACAAGTGAACCACTGACGCATTGTTGGTTTCGAAACATTTGCACTGCGGTTATCTACCTACCCACCACCCTTCGCCATCCACGCTTGCCAACCATAAACTGTGATTAGCCAGTTCTAGCGAGGGTCAGCCATGCTCACAAAAAAAGGGGGGAAAAGAACAGGCACACACATTTTTAAAAATTAAAATAATAATGTTTATGTTGGGTCTTGAAACTATGACCTTTTGCGTGTAAGGCGGACGTGATAACCACTTCACTACAAATCACATGTTATTCTGTGAAAGAGCAATGCAAGTGAACGCAAGAACTATTGTTGTCCCTCTCTACACCACCTCCCCTTGCCAAACCATAAACTGATTGGTGGACCCTCGCTCAGGTCATTCGTTTGGTGAATTATATATATACATACATGTATATATAGATAGAGAAGAAATTTAAAATAACCTTTCAACTGACTCCCTCTCAAATAAAAAATGTTTCCAAACCCCAATGTAAACTTTTTTTAAAATTTCAAATGCTTATCAATTCTATGCTCTGACTCCTATGATTTATTTTGCTATTTTTTGCACAACTTTAATTTTTTTTTAAACTAGTCTCCCATTTTCAAATTTGATAGTAGTGGACTTCTAAATCATTTATTCAACTAAAAAATAAACTTAAGAAAATAATAAACTTGAAAATTATCACTTTTTAAAAAATGATTATCTGAATTTTACATCCATTTCAGAAATGCTGATTCCACTTTGCATTCAGGTTGATATTAATACTTCATTCACAATAAATACATTTGGGTTAAGAAGTGCAACAATTTTTTTTCATGTATTTATTTCAAAGCCTGTCAAAGGGTCTTTTTAGTTTAATCGATAAGTTGAATACATACACTAGACTGTAAAGGACAGTTTCCTTGGAAAGACAAACCCTAGGTAATAAAAACTTTCAAAATCTGTTAACCTAACATGCCACCAAAAAAATAGGCTATTTATAGAAGTAACTAATGTAATCCTTCATGTAATAGTAGTCAACCATTGACTAGGCTGGGCTTAAAAATAAATTCATTATGTTTAGCCCATGCCCATATGAGTCCAGATTTAGAAAATTACAGCTTCTGCAACTTTCATTGTTAGATTTTCACTTTTATAATTTAACGTTTAAAACAACATTTAGATAAAAACATAAATATTTGTAAACACTTAAAACACAAGGGCCCAGTGAGAATGTATTCCAACTTCTTGTTTTTACTCCACATTGTAAATTGTTAGACTGGAAGTACTTGAACTGTTTTATAATTTGTACACATCCCTAACACCTGAGTTTTTAAAAATTGAATAGCAAAGATAATATCTTAGAAATAAAATTATGACTAAAATTTACATTCACATTACATGTCAATGTGCTAATGTCACTAAACTAATGTTTAAGTTTAAGAAACTATTGTTTATGATTAAAATACAGTATAAAGTATAAAGTCTAAGTATAGACGTTATCAAAATGGCTTATTTGCCATTTTAGTCTCTTACTCTTTCCATAATCAAACCTCACACCTACAGGGAAACCCTGCTGAGTAGGCATTATTCTAAACTTACAAAGTCCAGGCCAGAAAGTTATGTCTTATTATAATTATGTATCATTAAAGTAGGATAGTCAAAGTCAAATTATAGTCTTGACCATTAAAAAATATTAATAAGTACCTATGCTAACTAAAGGCTTACTAATGCTAAAAATTTACTTCTGAACTGTTCATTCATTTATTTCTTATTCTTTAAGATTGTAAAAGTAAATGTAAGAATAGTAAGATTAAGATGTAACTAACTAGTGTTTAAGTCTAAGTGAAGTTACCACTGAAACTGAAAGGACTAGGAATATGAAACCATGACTGAATTCGATTAAAAAGTAAATGACTCAAACAGCTGACCTCACCTCCCAGCAACATTCATCAATAGGCCTGAGCTGGGTAGCCAACTGGCCGAAATGAAAAATTCATTCAATATGTTAATGTTTAAGATTAAGTGTAAAATCACCAGCAGCCATCATAGTTCAGTCTTGACACCAAGACCAATGGATTAAGTTAAGAGTTACGAAAACTTTAACAAGGTAGCATTAAAGACAATTGTTGAATTGAAATAACATCAGCTCTATTCAATACTCATCAAGTTATTAATTCATTATTAGGAAGGCTATACTATACAGAACTTTTCTAGCTTATGACTTACTTCGAGTTAAAAGTTAAAGTTAAAGCACTTCCACACTCACACAGAAAGCACGAATTTAACCACCAAATGTTCACTATTTTAAGTATGATATGTTTATTTCAGACTACTCACCTTAATTTTAGAAAAATTCTCTAATGTTTTCAGTGCTGTATCTGTTAATTTAAAATGAACTACTGATTTATTTTCTTCTGATAAAGTATTTGAAGCTAGACCATATTCCCGTCCTTCCACCAGTGTCGCCATTTTGGTCCTGCTCAAGGGACAGGTGCCAGATATAGCCAGGTCTATAAAAAAAAAAAATTAAAAAAAGGAAGAGGAATATGAAAACAAAATTAAAACGGATCTTTCATTACTGCTATTTGATTGTTCTCAAATAATTGTTCTTTGCTCTGTTTCTTACAAGTATATTTTTACGCTGTAAGAAATATAAGTCAAAATAAATTGTAACTGTTACTAACTGTATTTTAATTGTTAAAGGAGGGAGAGAACTTCGGTCATAATTATTTCTTTATATAAATCATTCATTAAAAGTATCATTAGTGCCATATTTGTCTAACCAAACTGGGAAAAAATCATAATGTGCAAAACTTATTTCATTGATTTAGTTATTATAACAAATGTTTAACTATAAGTTATTTTTTAAAATGCTCAACTAACGTAATTAGTATTATTTATTTACCACTGAGAACAAGATTCCACTTGTTAACTGGCAATTGATCTTTTTTTCAAACTTACTCTCCATATGTTTTTAAAAAATTTAAATACATACTTATTTATGTCTAACATTTCAGATACATATTGATAGATTGTAAATGAATTTATCCTTTTGTAAAACATTCGAAAATTAGGAGCAACACATAATAAATCCGGATAAAATGAGAATGGTTTGTTAGGTTGAAAAAAAAAGGGAGGGGGGTGTTATCCTTTCACATGTATTGTTTTTATTTAATTTTAATTAAATTTTTTATAGTTTATTACATTTATTTTGGAAGTTTTAATTGGGTACAGAAAGTACCCGTGAGCAACAGCAAACTCAAACAACCAGTAAAAATCGTTGGAACCGTAATCACGTAATCTTAATGGAAGATTGTACAATATGGCTTATAAGAAAATGTGATCAATGGCCAGAACTGACTAGTAAAAGGTATGGACAAGGACATGGGTGTATTACGGTTAGTGCATGAGTTGTTTGTTGCATTATGTCGCGGTCTTAACGGAAAAACAAGAGGTCGGAGCAGAAGGTAAAAATGATACGAATTCAACATAAAGCGCTGACTTCCTAATAATATTTCATAATCTTTTTATGTTATAATCCAAGTTAAGCCTAAAAAAAATAATCGTTATTAAAAAAATTAAACTAAAAATCGATATTGATTATTTACGGGAAAAGCAGGCAACTGTAACAATTCACGGAAAACGATTACCAGGAACAAGTGGCGTGACTAGGGTGTGCAGTGGAGGCGGGCCGCCCCGGGTGACACCATCAGGGGGGTGACACCAAGAACTAAAATGTTAATGTGTACGATTTGGTGTCAAAATTAAAAAAAAAAAACTTAAAAAAGGTTTTGATAAGGATGTTTATTATTATACGCAGGGCAAAACAATCCAATTAAAAAAAAGTTAAAAAAACAAGGGTTTTTTTTACTATAAATCCTTTATTTACGATAATAGCTATAAGGATTTCATTATAATACGCAGGGCAAAACAATCGGAAAATACAAAAGTCTAGTTATGTCTCATAAACGTGTTTAATATAATGCGCACCGATCGTGAATATTTTTTTTTAAGTATTGTCAATGTAATGCGCACCTTATTACGCGACAGGAAAGGTTGTTTAACAGAATATTCACCACGACACTCTATTTCAAACATTAACGTGATACATAAAGTTAAATAAAATAATTTTAAAACTTAATAATTCAATTACAGTATATTCGATTTATCTGAAATTTTTATACCTAATTTTTATCATCGGCACAAGTCGGCCTGCAAAATTTCAGCTTGCTAGCTTACGAGGAAATGGGTTAAAAATCGATCCAAAGTTTTTTTGGCACGCACAGCTCAGAAACCACAAGCTAATCTAAAGGATTTAAAAATACTATTTTAAAAAATATGGCTCGTAAAACGTGTTTATTATAATGCGCACCGATCTTAAATATACTTTTAAAAGCTATTATCAACAGAATACGCACCACGACACTCTATCTTAAAAAATTAACGTGATACATAGAGATAAATGAAATAATTTTAAAATTCAATAATTCAATGACAGTACATTCGATCGATCTAAAATTTTAATACATAATTTTTATTATCGGGCACAAGTCTGCCCGCAAAATTTCAGTTCGCTTGTCGCTAGCTTACGAGGAAGTGGGTTAATAATCGATCCAAAGATTTTTCGGCAAGCAAGCAAGGGCTCAGACTCAGACACCACACGTTATTATAAAAATAGAAATTCAATAATTCAATAACAGTACATTTGATCGATCTGAAATTTTGATACATCATTTTTATTATCGGCATGAGTCTGCCTGCAAAATTTCAGCTCGCTAGCTTACGAGGAAGTTGGTTAAAAAATTGATCCAAAGTTTTTTTGGCAAGCAAGCAAAGGCTCAGACACCACAAGTTAATATATAAAAAAAATTAAGATACTATTTTTCACCTAGGAACAAAATACGAAATACAATGAAAGGAGTTGTCCAGAAATGACGTTACGTGATTTTGGCCTATGGTTCTTTTACAGGGTAGCGTGTTTCGATGTATCAACCATAAATCTGTCATACTGGAATTAATAAATAATGGAACAAGTTTGTTAAAGCTTGGTATACAGTATTAAGAGAGGAGAAACTTACATATCGGCTAATAATAATCAGATACTAAATATTTTTTAAAAACTTTATAGTTGAAATATTGAAATCATAATTCATGAGAGCTTTCAGATTACAAGGCATTGTGCACAGTTCGTTTTACGATGGCAGAGAATGTATGATATTTTTAAAAGCGCAATTATGTACACGCTCTATTTTAATTAAAAATATTTTTCTTTTATAGAATTATATTATTATATTTTTAAAAATAATTTTCCAAAGCGCCAAAATTTCGTGGTTGGTGAGCCAAAACGGAGACTGGTTGTTTATCAAAACAAACCCTCACTGAAGATTTACCAAACCAGATCCAAACTTTTAATAGAGGATTTGATGGCCTCCTCGATTCCCTGTAATCATAATCTCAACTAAAGAAGCACAATTTGTGTTCAACACACTGACATGGTTGGTGGAAGCTTTTCGGAGAGCCGTCGACGCATACAAAAAGTGCCGCCCCAGACATACCACGCCGGTGGTTGAGGGGCCGTTCAGAAATATCGCCACGCGATTTTACCCCCTCCCCACAATCCACCCTTGTTACATGTCGTCACAAAAACGTAGACCCCCCCCCCCCTTTTTTTTTCCCAATAAGACGTAACAAAGCGTTGACCACCTCCCGAAAAGTGGTATATTCTATTTGAAAATGAGCATGTTTCAGTCGCTCTTTTTGTCATTTAAGTATGTATTTAGTATAAGGTTGCACTCTAATATTGTATCACGCTTGAAGCCCCTGTAAAGCGTCATGAAATAAATTGTAAACAATCAAATATTTAAGTGGAACTATTATTTAAAGTTGTGCGTTTTGATGTCATGTCACATTTCTTAAACACCACCCTCGTCACACTTCGTCACAAATGGTCGACCCACCCAACTTTTTTTTCTATGTGCGTGACATCATTTATGGACCCGAATGATGATATTAAATACAAATGAGTATATGCATTCCGTGTGGAGACTCTACCTGACGATGGACAACTTGGAATAATAATAATAATTTGATAATTTATATAGTGCAGTAAAGCTACCTTGCTCACAGCACTTTATATAAAAATAGTAACACATGTAACTATCAATACAATCAATGTAAAGCATTCATATCCTTATATATCGGAGCCATACGAAAACACCACCTGCTGGGATAACACCGGGGATCTTACTTAGGAATCGTGTAGGGCAAGAAAGGAAATAAATAATAATGTCGCAATTTTATTCATGATTAAGATTTAATTTTAAAACTATTCATTATTTTTAGCAATATGTAAGCATTTAAGCATTAGTCGAAATTTTCCTAAATTCGCTTGTAAAGCGCAATTTTTATACATAATATGAAGCATACGCGACAAAACTCTCTAAATTAAATGCCAAAGCTTGCTACTCACACCAACTGCCGATTAATACAGTAAAAAAATATCAATTACCTTGGTAATTGAAAAAATGGGTCTACAAAATGTATTTCTCCGTGATAAGTGACGAGAAATATCGGCTCCATATGCATTTGGTGTCCATAGATATTTCCTTCTCAAATTTGGCTCCCTATTCAGCTTGATTTTTGTCAATTTGTGCGATTATATTTCAAAACGTTCATATATCCACCATGACGCTAATTTCTCGATAATTCTATAAATGAAGATCTAATCGATTCTTACTAGACGAAACATACTCTCTGGACTGATTTGTCCAACTGAATGCAATCAGCAACAAAAGTCTTGACACGCAAGTAAGTAAAACATATTCGGTTTCCGTTCGATTCAGGTGTGTCCGAAAATGTGTGTTTCACATAATGTTTCACACTCGGTCTTGGTCAAACTCATGTAAAATGGCTAAATATGTGGGTCTATAATTGTTTGTGTGTAATTCAAATTTTATCATCACCCGCATATTTCGCTCCAAACAAGCACATATTTACCCCCCCCCCCAACGACCACATTTCTGTGAAGGGCGCAGGGGCGAGATTCTTTAAAAACAATTATAGTCCAGGGTTGCCTTAAAATCATGCGGACAAACTATTTAACTATCGAAAACTATTTCTCAATTTAATTTTTCATTGTCAATACGCAAAATTTTAATGTTTTGATTGTACCCTGCGAGCCTCTTAAGTATGAGAACCACTGGCCTCTCCTGCCTATGTATAAAATAAATCACTGCACTAAAGTTACTGAACATATACCTGTATAAATAAACCTCACGCGGTCAAATACGGGCTATGGTAGAACATGCGAACATTGTATGAAAAAAAATGCTTTATTCTAGGCCGTTGGTACAGTTTAATGGAACATATCTGTGTCAGATATTTAGTCGTGGTGCAGTATAATGGAACATTTCTGCGTCAGATATTTAGTGGTGGTACAGTATAATGGAACATTTCTGCGTCAGATATTTAGTCGTGGTACAGTATAATGGAACATTTCTGCGTCAGATATTTAGTGGTGGTACAGTATAATGGAACATTTCTGCGTCAGATATTTAGTGGTGGTACAGTATAATGGAACATTTCTGCGTCGGACATTTAGTCGTGGTACGATTTAATTGACAAGTTCTACGTCACATATTTAGTCGTTTTCCAGCTGCGTACGGAGAGACGAATCAAGTCCCACTTAAATATTGGAAACAACATCCGATTCCAGTTGTTGTGGCCTTGGGAAATCAAAAGAATGAGGGGCGGTAAGGGGGGGGCGTTCATGTTTCCGCCATTCACGAGACGATCACTCAAAGTTAGATCAATACAATAACTAAAAGCATGATCGGCCTTACTAAGATTTACTACACTGAAGGGTTTGGTTTTTTTTAACGCTTACGTATGTGGAATTCTAAAATCTAAACATGAAAAATGTGGCTGCGGACAATTCGTGGCATCTGATTCTCCTTTCTATAGAAAGTAAATTTGAACATCAACTGCCTTTTGAAACAAGTGTGGAAGGGAAGGCATGGTGTCTAAAAGTTGCCTCAAATTGTTGACATAAGAAATGGTCACCTTATTTTATTCACCTTTTATAAACCGCCGTTCAGCACGATCTTAACCAGCTCTTATTTAGAAGCTGTGGCCTTATAAATGTACAGTGGCCTAATATAGAATCTACATGTGGCTGCAGCTGAAGTTAATTATGTAAGTAGCAGGAAACAGGAGAAAATATC
>MUZC01001219.1:6352-19800 GCA_002072015.1 Radix auricularia | reverse complement strand
CCCCCCCAAAGGTCCTGGGAACTAATATCCAATAAATGATGTGGCCATCTACCCAGCTCCCCCCCAGAAAAAAAGGTCCTGGGAACTAATACCCAATAAATGATGTATCCATCTACCCCCCGCCCTAAGGTTCTAGAACTTAGTACTACGACCTTCATATGTGACTGAGACCATTTCATGTGACTATAACAAACCTATGTGACCTTGACCAACCTATGTGACCATGACCAACCTATGCGACCTTGAGTAACCTGTGTGACCATGACCAAACTATGTGACCTTGACCAACATATGTGACTATGACCAACATATTTGACCACGACCAACATATGTGTCCACGACCAACCTATGTGACCTTGACCAACCTATGTGACCATGACCAACTTATGTGACTATTACCAACATATGTGACTAAGACCAACCTATGTGACCAAGACCAACCTATGTGACTATGACCAACCTATGTGACCATGACCAACCTATGTGACCATGACCAACCTGTGTGACCTTGACCAACATATGTGACCTTGACCAACATATGTGACCTTGACCAACATGTGTGACCTTGGCCAGGCTATGAGACCATTATCAACCTTTGTGACCTTGACCAGCCTATGTGACCTTGACTAAACAGTGCGACCATGACCAACCTAATTGACTATGACCAACCTATATGACTATGACCAACCTATATGACCACGAACAACCTACATAACCATGACCAACCTATATAACAATGACCAACCTATATAACAATGACCAACCTATATAACCATGACCAACCTATATAACAATGACCAACCTATATAACAATGATCAACCTATATAACCATGATCAACCTATATAACCATGACCAACCTATTTAACCATGACCAACCTATTTCACCATGACCAACCTATATAACCATGACCAACCTATATAACCATGACCAACCTATATAACCATGATCAACCTATATAACCATGACCAACCTATATAACAATGACCAACCTATATAACCATGACCAACCTATATAACAATAATCAACCTATATAACAATGACCAACCTATATAACAATGGCCAACCTATATAACAATGACCAACCTATACAACCATGACCCAGCACCATTCAGTCGTAAGCAAATCTTTAGACTTTCAGACCATCACCTCACTGCTGCTTGGCAGTCCTGTAAGTACAAGAACGAAGATGCAACTGTCTTCTGTCTATCAACAAGCTAAATCTTAACCTCGAGCACCTTGATGGCACATCAAAGCCCTGACCCATATTTAATGTTCTTTATCTTTCATCACACGATGTGCTGGTGACCATCACGAGTTACCTCACCTGCTAATGTCATCCTAAATTAAAAGCAGGAGTTGTGGCGCTTTATGGGCCGTTATTAAAATGACATTGTGTGTCTAAGGACTTTAACATATGAGACGAATTTCAAATACGTTATAAGATTTTTATAATTAGCTATTTTCGGAAATGGTTTAATTTAAAGCATAACACCTCCCTCTGACAGAATATTTGGCTCAACATTTCCCTAAACATTCACGCGTTGTCTGAACGGCTTTCTGCCCAAGCATTTCAAGACACGGTACGAAACGTTGCTCTATCGGCTGTTCAAAGCACAGTCCAGTTGTCTCAACGATGCTTTGCCCCAAGCGCAGAGGCGTCACTAGGGTTGGTGTCACCCGGGACGGTAGCTCATGGTGTCACCCCCTCATGACTTAACGCATAGACCTCCTCCGAGTGCCGCCAAACAACGGGACCATACAGAATTTTACATTTTGGAGTCACAAATTGTGATGGTATCATTCCTTGTGATGGTGTCATTCCTTGTGATGGTGTTCCGTGGTGCGCTCCACACCCTCGCACTCCACATTTCAGTTTTCGCCACCACCACCAAAGACTTTTTGTCTTAAACATTGTCCTCTAATCTCAAAGACTTTTTTCTTAAATATTGTCCTCTAATCTCAAAGACTTTTAGTCAAAACATTGTCCTCTAATCTCAAAGACTTTTAGTCAAAACATTGTCCTCTTATCTCAAAGACTTTTTTCTTAAACATTGTCCTCTAATCTCAAAGACTTTTAGTCAAAACATTGTCCTCTTATCTCAAAGACTTTTTGTCAAAACATTTTCCTCTTCATTTAAAGACTTTTTGTCTTTAACATTGTCTTCTTATCTCAAAGACTTTTTGTCTTTGAGATCGTCCTTTTATCTCAAATACTTATTGTCAAAACCTTGTCCTCTTATCTCAAAGACTTTTAGTCAAAACATTGTCCTCTTATCTCAAAGACTTTTAGTCAAAACATTGTCCTCTAATCTCAAAGACTTTTAGTCAAAACATTGTCCTCTTATCCAAACGATTATGTATCCCAAAAATAGAAATAAAAAATCTACCAGTTCATGAAGATAGCCGATAGTTGGGAGTCAATTAACTTTAGGGGCCGTCCATAAAGTACATCACGCCACAGAGGGGGAAGGGGGTTGTAGGAAAGTGTGACAGTTTGTGACAGGGGGGAGTCAATGAACCTTAGGGGCCGTCCATAAAGTACATCACGCCACAGAGGGGGAAGGGGGTTGTAGGAAAGTGTGACAGTTTGTGACAGGGGGAGTGGGATCCGGCCATGTGTGACGTCATGCTGCTTTATATTCAATTTCAATTATTTTGTTGATAAAAAATAATTTTGTTTCGAAAGAGTGACATACTTTGGGGGGGGGGGGGGGCCAAGATTTTTGACAGTGTGTAACATAGGGGGCGGGGTTAAAAATTGTCAAGGGTAAAAAAATAGCGTGACGCAATTTATGGACGGCCCCTTAGTTTTTTCCAGGAGTACAAATTATAGTAGTCCAAACACGTGTATGCACTGGTTACGTTAAATGGGGTAGAAATCTCTGCAAATAACAGCAAAATTTACTTTGTCTCACAGCGCCTTATTGATTGCTATCAATTGTAGACGTCATACTACAACTCTTACAGATCGTGCATTTGCTTATCATTAGTCTAATACTACTGTGAAGTGTATACAAGAATATCTTACCTGTTCACATAAAGATCAGTACACAATTAGGCCTGAAAATTACACAATTAGGCCAGAACAGTACACAAATTAGGCCAGAACAGTACACAAATTAGGCCAGAACAGTATGCGAATAAACCAGACCGGCACACAAGGATCGTTACACGACTAGACCAGACCAGGAGACATGAAATCCTGAATAAGACCAAACCAATACACAATCATAACAGTACACAAGTAGACTACAGACCAGTACACATGCAATCAAGTACCTGAATAAGACCAAACCAATACACAGTTTATACACAATCATAACAGTACACAAGTAGACTACAGACCAGAACATAAAAACCAGATAGACCGTCAGAGACTATTAATACATGGAATAAATACATCAGTTACGATAGCTGTTGAGCTCTAGAATACATGTTACGATAGCTGTTGGGCTCTAGAATACGCAATTAATTCTTTACATTTTCTGTTTGATGGTTTAAAGACTCGTGTAGATAGGGTCAAATAAAAAGTAATGTCTAATGAACGGAAGGTCAATCCGCATCATTTTATCACTAATCATGTTATCACAAGCCTTATCATAGGACACAACTAAATAAGGACAATCTGGGGGGGGGGGAGGCTAAATATAAACATTTTGATAGTGTTTAAATGTTATCGATATTTCCATTTGTTTTCGTATGGTCTAAGTATTTTGCGTTTAATTAGATAGTTTCCAAGATTCTATTTAAAGGTCTACTGTCGGATGACGAATCAGTCGTTGAAAAGAAAATATTAAAAGAGCAACAAAAGTTTAGCTCCAGTGCAGTTTAGTTACAACTTTGTCTACAAATAGGCCAGAGAACGTCAGCACGATATTACACAGGGATTCTAAATCTCTGGTCTGTAGAGGTGATTGTTTGGGTGGGGCCCAGTTGTGTACAGATGCATGTCAAGTGTTCTTAACATTATCTTGAAACAGGTGACAGAATCTCAACAGACGCTTGACAAAGTCTAGGACAGACATACCTTATAGATCCAGCAGACGCTTGACAAAGTCTAGGACAGACATACCTTATAGATCCAGCAGACGCTTGACAAAGTCTAGAACAGACATACCTTATAGATCCACGCTTGACAAAGTCTAGAACAGACATACCTTATAGATCCACGCTTGACAAAGTCTAGAACAGACAACCTTATAGATCCACGCTTGACAAAGTCTAGGACAGACATAGCTTATAGATCCACGCTTGACAAAGTCTAGAACAGACATACCTTATAGATCCACCCTTGACAAAGTCTAGAACAGACATACCTTATAGATCCACGCTTGAAAAAGTCTAGAACAGACAACCTTATAGATCCACGCTTGACAAAGTCTAGGACAGACATACCTTATAGATCCACGCTTGACAAAGTCTAGAACAGACATAGCTTATAGATCCACGCTTGACAAAGTCTAGGACAGACATACCTTATAGATCCACGCTTGACAAAGTCTAGAACAGACATACCTTATAGATCCAGCAGACGGGTCACTTCTCCCATTGTGACACTGCTGACTTCATCATGATTAATTGGAGCAACGGTTCCTTACCTCTTAGGATTACCTGCCTGTGACTCATTAAGTGTTGGGGGTATGCGGGGTGTGTTAAGGTCCACTGATAGAATGAATGTTAAGGAGTTGAACAAATTAAGTTTTTTTTTTTTTTTTTTTAAAGGCAACTAGTAAAAGGCTGAGGATCACTTGGACGTCACCAAATGCAATGATGTTATCAGCGGGTTAACCTTCAAAAACCTCAAACCCATATGTAGGTGTCCCGGATTAACACAGGAGCAGTCTTTTTGTTTGTTATTTAAGGGTTCACTAGTCATGCTATTCTAGAATCCGGGTTTATTTAGTTTAAGTTATTGCTATATCTGCATCCTGTGTTTCGTAAATAATACATTGTTTTCTTTATTTTCTTTCTTTCTTTATTTATTTTTTGTGGTTTCCAAATAAAATCAATTCGCCTGAATGCGTTTCCATAATGAAAATTTTATAAGTGAACCAAATGCTAACCCCATTGTAACATCGTACACTGTTGACTTTTTAAGATATAATTGTCAAGCCAAAAAACACGCCAGTTTTCATTAGTTTACAGTGCCTCATTCTATTTATTGTCATGGAGTTTTCAAGGTCTGTCCCCCGCCTGTCATTGCTCTTACAGTTGCTTTCCCCTGTGTCGAACCCTATGCTGAGTCAATCTGTGGTGAAGTAAAGTGGTCGGCAGTGGTGTAGGTAGTGGAGGGGGGTCCCAATTTGAAAGCCCCCCCCCCCCCGCTAGAACAGGGGCAAAATGTGTTACCGATTGTTTTTTACATTAAATATTACGCCACTGCCATGTTTTTGGGCCTCCAAATCCCTAGCTACGCCACTGGTGTTTGAGAGGGGGTTGGTCGGATCCTGGTGGCACTTCTTTGTAGTGAGTGGGGGGGCATTTTTGGGCAATTGCGGAGTCTTTGTATCGATAGCGGCAGGATAAACGGTGCCCTTAGGCTCTAACCTTGGGTGACTCAGCACAACCCAACTATAAAACTAACATTAACCTAACTCTAATCTTAACTCTAACCTGGTATGGCCTCAACCCCAACCCTATCCTTAACCTTGGGTGGCCCAAACTTAACCTTAACCTGTTATGGCCTCAACCCCAACCCTAACCTTAACATTGGGCGGCCCGAACCTAAACTTAACCAAACTCTAATCTTAACCCTAACCTGGTATGGCCTCAACCCCAACCCTAACCCTAAACGTGGGTGGCCCAAACCTTATTCTAACCCTAACCTAGAGTGACCCTAGCACAAACCAACTCTTAACCTAAAATTAACCCAACTCTATTCCTTACCCCAGCCTATAATGGGCAGACCTTAGCCAAATCTTAACCATAGCATAGGTGTCAAAACCTTAGCTATAATGCAGATTGGTTTAGATCTTGTCATATCCATCACTCACTCCTACCCAGCGCTATGTATGGGCCATGCAACTCGGGAGTCCAGTGGGCCTAGGGACTAGAATGTTTAAAGGCCCAAACTTGTGCGATGGTATAAAAACATTACTTTAAATGCAAGTGGTTCAAAGTCGGACATTGGAACAGTGTCAAAGGTCATACGATGGTTTAGATTCTAAGGCTTGGACCCTATCAATTGTCACTGTGAGATAAAAGTTAGACCTTCTCAACTGTCACTGTGAGAGAAATGTTAGACCTTCTCAACCCGTCACTGTGAGATAAAAGTTAGACCCTATCAACTGTCACTGTGAGAGAAATGTTAGACCCTATCAATTGTCACTGTGAGATAAAAGTTCGACCTTCTCAACCATCACTGTGAGAGAAATGTTAGACCCTATCAACTGTCACTGTGAGAGAAATGATAGACCTTATCAACTGTCACTGTGAGAGAAATGTTAGACCCTATCAACTGTCACTGTGAGAGAAATGTTAGACCCTATCAACTGTCACTGTGAGTGTGAGAGAAATGTTAGACCCTATCAACTGTCACTGTGAGAGAAATGTTAGACCTTATCAACTGTCACTGTGAGGGAAAGTGAGAACTTGTAGGCTAGTAAACATGTACATTAATTTTTCATACATTCAAAATAAAACGACGCAAAACGAGACTTGGCTACTATGCGAACTATTTATGTAAACAATACGGAGCACTAATGACAGCTATCTTTTATATCTCAATCACCTAGCGTTTAGTTCCATTTATCAGTGCCTCACATATATATAATAGGACAATCGGACTAAGGGGCTAGCCCTTGTTATGCCTAAAGCCTTGGCTTGCCAGGCATCCTAACTGGACAGGGAGCGGTCATTTTTGAACAGCGTTTGTCCTAGTTTGACTACACAGCATTCTTGACGTTTAACAACTATTTTCCCGGTTTGACCTGAATTGTCTCACTGTGTCCAGCGTTGTCCTGGGTGAATCTCAAAATATCGCATTTAGCCACCCGCATTTATTTGTTTACTCCTTCACCCGGAGTCTGGTGAGTTCCAACTTAACAATCTTCACCTACCCCATCTCGGGACTAGTTGGTTCTTCCAGTTACAACCTTAAAGCCACGATTGTCGCTGAACAAACGACGCTCAACAACATACAACTTCTGGCAGTCAGTGGCGTAGCTAGGAATTTGTAAGGTTTTGGGGGCCCGGGGGCTTAACCTCTTTGGGGGCCCCGCATCCATGGCAGTAGCGTAATATTTAATGTAAAAAGGTACAATTTCAGACACTAATTTGGCGCCCTCCCCCTAAGTGGGGGCCTGAGGGGACTTTCGAATTTCGACCCCCCCCCTTTCTGATAGCTACGCCACTGCTTGCTCTAACATTGCCGTCATAAATCCCCAACCAGTGGCCTTCATAAAAGTCAAATCGTCCAATCCTTTCTATTGTCAAGTGCAGTTAGTTGTCATCCGGTACAAATCATTTCCTTTTAATACGCGCACACACTTCCGTTGTCATTCAGTGTGTCTCTAGTTGTTATCTTAAAAAAAAAAACACGTAGATAGATGTGTTGTCTTTACCTGCGTCCAGTTCTTGGTGTAGTCCTGAGATATTATTTGCACAACTCGTGGGACTTATGTTAAAATCCACTAGCTCAATCTGGCACGCGAAGCCTGTGTGGGCGGCTGAGAAATGATGGAATCGGACATTGAGCAACTCAAGGGTTAAATGCCAGTACCATTCTCCTAATAGTTTGCAATTTCTCATACCGGAAAATTCATCTCTCGTTATGTAATGTAATTATTTTTAGAGCAGGTTTTCGCAAAGTAAAATTTTCAGCATAAATTTAGTAGTAGTAACTGTAAATTTGAAAAAAGAATAGTCTAATTAAGTTGCATTTTTTTTTTCCTTGAGCAAGTCCCCTAAGGCTGTCTAAAATTAACGTAGAATTAACAAATATCTGTTGAGATGAGTCCTCAGGGATTACCCGAATTGTATTTATATCTTAATTGAAATTGGTCCAACTGAATACCCAGGATATTTCTATTAAAAGTAGGGCTGCGGATATTACCGATTAATTTCTCGATTAATCGGTAATGTTTTTTATCGATTAAAATTATTTTAATCGATAAAATAGTGATTAAATTGAAATAATTATTTTTTTTACATTTCGATTTATTAATAATTCTTTTCTTTTACGTACAAACTTCTACATTTAAAAAGGAAGATTCTGTAAGTGTAAACTTTAAAATAACCTGTTTTATAAGGTCAATGAAATTAAAAAAAAAACAAAAAACATTGTTTTTACTTAAGTAACAATAATAAAATTTAAATTCATTGACGCTGTATTGAACTACTTATATTTAAATATATCTCCTAACAATAATATGTTTTTTAATTAAACTAATTTAAGTATTTAAATTATCGGCATTTTAAAAATTGCCCTAAAAGATCACAAAATGTGAAGGAAAACAACATAGTGAAAAAAGTGATTATGAGGTCTTAGAAAAAAATCATAACTTTTGAACAACTTTGTCACTTGGGATAAAAAGATGATCTTTATGTTTTTTTAAATCATCAAAAAATTCTATATAGCTGTATTTCTTCTGTATTTTAAAATGAATTTGAAATTTTCATCCAAGTACCTATTAAATACGTTATTTAACTTATTTTTATTGCTAAGTTATGTTTTAAAAAATAACTCAATAAAAAAAATCAACTGCCTGTTATTATTACTTCCCTTGAAATTTTCAGTTTCATGACGTCATAACCTTTATTTTTAGCTTTAACAAAATTATCGATTAATTAATCGGTAATTTTTCAATAGTTAACGATTAAATTAAATTTAATCGATAACAGCCCTAATTAAAAGATTTTCGCCATGACATACAAAAGTACATATATTTGAATAGTACAAATTACCGATAAACATCCCTGCCCTATTTTTTTTAAATTTCATATCCTCACTTCGCTGATTTAGTCAATGGATATTTAAACGTGTGTAAAATAAAACTAAAAATAACACCAAACGCACGTTTGATTGTTACAAGAATCTCCATTAGCACAGAAATATTGGTTTTACTCTGCATTAATTATAGAAGCTTTAGTTTGACTGACTGGAAATTACCTGGCAAGTTATGACAACGCATTTCTTATTACAGAAAAACCAAGACATTTCTTTCTTCCTATCGTCTTGCTGGAGCGGTGTGTGCTGGAGGGAAAATCAGCTGATCAAATCTAATTATAGGACGAGTTCATTAAATATCAATTTCAATTCACCACATTAAACCAGCAAATTAGACATCAAATTAATAAGTGGTACTTTTTTTTTCCATTCTCCCTCCGTTAATATGATTTTAGTGAGCTGACAAGTCCAGCTAAAGCCGCCTTGCATGGGGTAATAAAAAAAATCCGTCTATGGGTTTTGTCAGTGATTTGAGTACAGTATACGTGTATTTTAAACAACAAATAATTTTGGTAGAGTAGACCCGTGGGCGGGGGGTGACGAAGGAAAGCGGATTCAGAGCGGTGCGTTTGGGGGAAAATATTTAGGTTGAAAAGGAAAACCTCGCCTCAGGGAAATTTAAATCGGGACAGGCCGGATTTTTTTTATCCAGGGTCTTCTGGCCACTCGAATCAACTGTCTATCAGGTCTAGTGTCCACTGTCTATCAAGTCTAGTGTCCACTGTCTATCAAGTCTAGTGTCCACTGTCTATCAAGTCTAGTGTCCAGAGTCTATCAAGTCTAGTGTCCACTGTCTATCAAGTCTAGTCTCCACTGTCTATCAAGTCTAGTGTCCACTGTCTATCAAGTCTAGTGTCCATTGTCTATCAAGTCTAGTGTCCACTGTCTATCAAGTCTAGTGTCCACTGTCTATCAATTCTAGTGTCCAAAGTCTATCAAGTCTAGTGTCCACTGTCTATCAAGTCTAGTGTCCACTGTCTATCAAGTCTAGTGTCCATTGTCTATCAAGTCTAGTGTCCACTGTCTATCAAATCTAGCGTACTATGTTTATCAAGCCTATATTCCTATAATATCTAGAACTAGATGTGTTCAATTGCCTTGGCCCTGGTCAGTAACAGCATATCATCCCACAGTGGCTGTGGTAGACATTATTGTGCCGCCATGCTCTAACGTCATCACCAGAGTGAAAGTTTAAATGTCGGCGTGACATGTGTCAAGGGAGATAACATGCGTCGAACTTAACCCAGTTGTTCCCAGTAGCTCGAGAGTATTTTAAATCTTAACTAAATGGCCAGAGTCCAGAAGGGCGTTGTTTTATTCTCTCGCTAAAAATATACAAATATATTATCAGGGGATAAGATCGCTTATTGTGTTCTGACAATTTCAATATGGAATCCCCGTTCCGAGTGTTATTGATTTGGAATCCCCTCTGTTTTGACCGAATTCGATGACGTCACTGAGCTATAGATAGAACAAGGAAATAGTATGTGTTATGACGTCACCCGTCAACTTTACTCCTAATAGTTGGGAAAACACTTCAAAGCTTAACGGCCTTTTCTTAATTTTCGCACAGAAGCCGTCGTTGTTTGGACAAACATCTGACGTAAACAATCGTCCAAGTGTGTCAGAGTCAAGTGTCGAGGCGGTTCACACTCTTTATCTCGACAGATACATTTTAATGTAGCAGTTTACACCCTGCATGCTGCCTGGCTGTGATTTGTTGCACGTAGCAACTAAGATTAATTCCCAGCAGTTGTTTTGTGGTAGTTAAAATGTAATCACCACACATCAGTGCAGCTGTGGCTGGCAAAAAGCACATATTTTTAAATAAATGGATGGAGAAATTTTATTAGCATTTTAACTTCAAGGTTTTATATTTTATTATTAAAAAAAAAATTCCATAAAGATTCGCGGATTTACTAAAAAGAAATTCATAGCTCTAAGGGGGGAGGGTGTGGGGAGGGGGGTCAAAAAGTGTCCTTTCAATGCCCTGCACTATTTCTTAGGCATTCAGGTATTCAAAGTACATGATGTGTGATAGACTGTTTGGACGGGGTTCTTTGTGTTGTAAACATTGACTGCCGACCAGAGGCGGACCGCAACGGATCACACCACCCCAAGGTGTGACACCGAAGTGCAAACTTCTGTGCGTCCCCCCTTATTTGTCACTTTGAGACTCGGAGGAGGTCTATGGGGTAAGTCATGAGAGGGTGTCACCATGAGCTACCGCTCTGGGGGGACACCAACCCTACTGACGCCTCTGCTGTCGACTAACTAGAGACGCAATGACCATGACCAGGTGTCGATCTAATATTTTGTTTCAACATTGCCCCAGACACGGGGTGTTTAAGTTGGCCGCCAGACACGCCGTGTTTAAGTTGGCCGCCCCAGACACGCCGTGTTTAAGTTGGCCGCCCCAGACACGGCGTGTTTAAGTTGGCCGCCAGACACGCCGTGTTTAAGTTGGCCGCCCCAGACACGCCGTGTTTAAGTTGGCCCCCAGACACGGCGTGTTTAAGTTGGCCGCCAGACACGGCGTGTTTAAGTTGGCCGCCAGACCCGGCGTGTTTAAGTTGGCCGTCAGACACGGCGTGTTTAAGTTGGCCGCCAGATACGGTGTGTTTAAGTTGGCCGCCAGACCCAGTGTGTTTAAGTTGGCCGCCAGACACGGCGTGTTTAAGTTGGCCGCCAGACCCGGTGTGTTTAAGTTGGCCGCCAGATACGGTGTGTTTAAGTTGGCCGCCAGACCCAGTGTGTTTAAGTTGGCCGCCAGACCCAGTGTGTTTAAGTTGGCCGCCAGACCCAGTGTGTTTAAGTTGGCCGCCAGACACAGCGTGTTTAAGTTGGCCGCCAGACCCAGTGTGTTTAAGTTGGCCGCCAGACACGGCGTGTTTAAGTTGGCCGCCAGACACGCCGTGTTTAAGTTGGCCGCCAGACACGCCGTGTTTAAGTTGGCCGCCAGACCCAGTGTGTTTAAGTTGGCCGCCAGACACGCCGTGTTTAAGTTGGCCGCCAGATACGGTGTGTTTAAGTTGGCCACCAGACCCAGTGTGTTTAAGTTGGCCGCCAGACACGCCATGTTTAAGTTGGCCCCCAGACACGGTGTGTTTAAGTTGGCCGCCAGACACGCCGTGTTTAAGTTGGCCGCCCCAGACACGCCGTGTTTAAGTTGGCCGCCAGACACGGCGTGTTTAAGTTGGCCCCCAGACACGCCGTGTTTAAGTTGGCCGCCAGACACGGCGTGTTTAAGTTGGCCGCCAGACACGGCGTGTTTAAGTTGGCCGCCCCAGACACGCCGTGTTTAAGTTGGCCGCCCCAGACACGCCGTGTTTAAGTTGGCCGCCCCAGACACGCCGTGTTTAAGTTGGCCGCCCAAAGCTACAAGCGGCAGGAGAACCACCGGATTGTGCCGTGTGTGTGAATATAAGGACGACGCCTAAAAACAAAAGGTTTGGGGGGAGGGGGGAGAGATGGTCGCTCTTACGCGAACTTAATGAAAATGACAAAGCGTAAATAGTGTATTCTGCTGGGCGGCCGCACAGCTTAAAGAGAACTTTGCTGCATAGAGAGCTTAGTTAATTATTACTGAAATCGCCAACAAATGCACAATTTTATCACCCTTTCCTTCCATTCAAACACACAAACTTTTCACTGTTAGTGAAACAGCGACTTTAAAGTTATACTATTACTCTTGTATGTGTTGTTTATGTTTACATGAATTATTATCATTTCAGTGGCTGGTAAATACCCACCGGTGATCAGCTCTTCATTCTGTCTCCTCAAATATTCGCTGTAAATCTATTCCCTTGAGATTCGCTGCTTAACGATTGCTGGCATGTTGGCGCAATTTCTGTGAAAGGTTCTTTGAAGTCCGAGGAATCGATTTTTGACGAGGCTCTTTCTATTTTTGAAACTAAGAGAAACCCGTTCCGCCTTAAGCAAGGAACTATTGAAAATGCACTAGGAAATTCAATTATAGCTTCCTTTTCACAGTTTCCGTTTTTTTATGACAGATCCATAGAAGGACACTTTAAAATAAACTTCAATTTGGATTCTCCGACAATAATTTGTGAGCAAAACAACTTGTTTTCCAGTTGATTGATTGTTATCAATTCATCTATCACATTCACACACACACACTATGGCTGATTATACTGTGGGCATACACAGTGACACTTAAACATACACTTTAGTACTTGGATTTACACACTGGATCTATGAGATGCACAGTAACACTATGACCTACACACCGGATCTATGCCATGAACAGTAACACTATGACCTACACACTGGATCTATGCCATATACAGTAACACTATGACCTACACACCGGATCTATGCCATGCACAGTAACACTATGACTATGACCTACACACCGGATCTATGCCATGCACAGTAGCACTATGACCTACACACCGGATCTATGCCATGCACAGTAACACTATGACCTACACACTGGATCTATGCCATGCACAGTAACACTATGACCTACACCAC
>MUZC01001218.1:70214-103667 GCA_002072015.1 Radix auricularia | reverse complement strand
TTATCTTGCTTAAATATTACAGACGTTCCTTCTATACAGAAAATTTTTTGCTTCTTGACTGTATCCAAGGTTTATGTCTTATCATTCATTTTCATTAGTTTTAAATGTTCAGTGTGTTGATTTTCCGGGTTTGTTCAGGCAACCCATTCCATGACACCTAAACATGTCTCTCTGAGTTTTGAATTGGATTATTGTTGTGTTTTATTTCCAAGTTGGAATAAAGTACCTCATGTGTTATTAAATTACTACCAATTTACCTTTTTCTTCTATTTCTACCTTCTAGTATTTCTAGGTTTAATAATTTAACCTATGGTGTTACTCCTGCCAATTTATATATTGAAATATATTGTTTGGCCAGTCATTAAAAAAAAAGGTCCATGCAATTGGCTTTACAATTGTAAGATCCCTTGTTTTTGTTCTTAGCATTAGCTGGTGCTAGCAATTCTATTATACTAAGGGTTTTACTAAACATGAGATAATGAACTTGTGATAATATTGTAACCAATGTTCCCTTTAAACTGCACAGACATTTGACCGATGCCGCACAGCAGTTAAGAATTACCGCGCACCAAAATTAGTAAATTATCTCACAAAAATGGATGCTGTTTTTTCCCTTTGCACATGGACCAACGAACCTTAAAGAGAACATTGATTGTAACCATGCTTCATCAGGTATCTCTTTCCTATACCTTGTGACCAAAAGTTGTTGATTATGGCCAAGAAATTTTGTTGATGTGTCTCTTTGCTGATGAAATGTTTGAATCCTGTTGAGGAGACAAGTGAAACATGTACACTACAACTGGATTTTATTTGTACTTAATAAAAATGATCTATAAATCATAATTTTAACAAATATACATTTAAATGCAAATTATATCCAGTTCTAGTAATGTTAGATGAAAAAAAAAAGATTCCCCGGAGTATTGACAATATTATTAAACAGAAATAAAGGATTTTAAGTTCAAGTAAACAAATATTGAAAAAAACTTTCAAATTCATTTTAAATTAAATTCAATAAAGCAGTAGCCCCAATTGAAAAGTAAATTAAAAAGTCTTACTTCTGAATTATTTTCCTCAGTAGCTTGTCTTTTTCTCTGATTACTCATAGAGCTTTTATCTTGCTCACATTTGGTATCAATTTTAGTGTCGATATGAATGTCCAATGTATTTAGTTTTCTAAAATCTTTGATAATAATATCATTTGAATTCCCAGCTCCCACTTTTGAATGATTGAGTTTTACAATCTTTTTATCCGAAGTTTGGGAAGCAGGTGGAGGCTTCAGCCTGCATCCAGAGCCATCAGGTTTAGCATTGTTGGACATTCCTTTCCTACAAGAATAAATTATTGATCGTAAATTTATTAATCTAATGTAAATGAAATAGCCTTTTTATTTAAAAAAACAACCACATGAAAATCTCAAGAATTTGTAATAAAAATGACATAAATTTTATGTATTTACTTTGATAGAGGTTGATCTGAAATATCACTAATCTCTGATCGTCTTTTTTTTGCCATCAATATTTGCTTTTTTGTCATTTCTCTTCCTCGTCTGTTTAATCTGTAGGTTCTTTGAGGTAATGGCAAAATATATTGATTGTATAGTTCCACAAGGCCATCTTTATCAAGAGACGCCAAATCTGTCTGTCCCTGTCCAATAAAGCGCTGAAAAGATAATAAGATATATTTATGTAAGATCAATTCAAACAACCAAAATATAAATATATATATATATATATATTGCCATGATACCCTAAGAGTTACACAATATCTCTACAATACTAACTGCAGATAGGCCAATATTAATAATAGTCAATAAATGTATAATTTAGCCTGCTCTCTGCACTGAACTTTCTTTTAATGATATTAAAGGTTAAAAAAAAACCTGACCTATTTGTTTCAAAACAGATACATAACATAACAACTTTAAATACCAGAAAATAAAACATGTAAATTATTTCGCAGCAAATTTGCTCATCAAACCTTTTGATTTTAATTTATTAAATGCATTATTATAAGTTGTATTTTAGCTATTACAGCACTAATTTTTTTAGTTTTTTTAATTTCTAAGGCATTTTTCGTCTCTAAATCATGCATAGTCCGAACACGATAAGGCTATTTTGTTTATCATCAACCCTACTTGCTGGGTAGTCACAGTAAGATGCTAAATGAAATTTTCTCACATACAAACAAAATAAGAATCAAACATCTAGTAAGAAATAAAAAATGAAATTTTCTTTTAAATATTTATTGATCCTTTAAGAACATTTAAAATAGATGAATGAAACTTCTTAAAAAACATCTTCAGTCAGTAAATTTATTTTAGCATGGTAAAAAACAATCTGGCAAGCAGCATGCTATACAAACAAAATGAATGTATCCTAATCCAATCATCTGGCGTCAAGGGCCCAAAAAAAAAAAGCTATTTTTGCTATTCTTGGTAACATTTTTTTTAAAAGGTTAAAAAATTCATTGGTGTTTGTGGCTGTGTGGTCGTATTGATAGTTAGATAGTACGCTACATCGCAGGTCCGCGGTTTGATTCCTTACTGATGCCTAATTTTTTTTTTTAAAACAATACAACATGAATTGATAATGAATAAGATTTTTTTTTTAAAAATGGTTTGTTTTGATGTTAGGTTTAAGGATAGACTTTAGGGTTACGTTAAGTGATAGTCATAGGGTTTGGGTTAGGTTTAGTGATAGTTTTTAGGGTTTGGGTTAGGTTTAGTGATAGTTTTTAGGGTTTGGGTTAGGTTTAGTGATAGCTTTTAGGGTTTGGGTTAGGTTTAGTGATAGCTTTTAGGGTTTGGGTTAGGTTTAGTGATAGTTTTTAGGGTTTTGGGTTAGGTTTAGTGATAGATTTGTGAGATTGTTTGAATGCACATATAGAATCTGAGGTTCAATGAAAGGCGTAGTGAATACTTGTAACTCTTCAATTTTATAAACATCATTTTATAAACTTCGAGACGACTAGTATTCATGCTGGATGACTCAAACTTCGAGACGAGCAGCACCGGCCTATAACTTATTTGTAAGTTCATGATAATAATATTAAAAATAACAGTAATAAATAGTAGTAATAGTATAGTATAAAAGAATTTATTAAACAGTGATGGTTAATAGTCTTTTTATATTTTATTTTGAGGACTCTTGTTCACTGTTCTAAATAAGAGGACCGGTTCAATCGTTCGTTAAAATTAGCGAGGTATTTTTCATTAGTTTAAAAAACCAACACCTCGCCCCGTCCGCTGTGGCGTCATGTTTACCTCTCTTGTGTGTGAAGACGATCAACTCGCGTATTAAAATTAATAATATATTTTTTTTAAAAAGCTACGGAGTAAACGATGATAAAATGGAATTTTTGCGACCGCACGTTCCCCCTCCCCGTTTTTTTTCTTCTCTTCAAATAGGGTTTGAGCTACACTCGGTGTACTATTAATGTGGTAATCAAATGCCTTTGACTAGCAGGAAAACTGTCACTAAAAGACCGAACTCGAATTTGTGGGCCGATTAATCGCCAGGTATCTTTGCTACGTCTTTCAAATACCTCTCGTAATATAGGTACATGTACTTCACTAAGCGGCGTGCGCCGATAAGTTTTTGAATGCCTGAAACAGACTATAAACCGGTGATCAGAAAATGCGGATAGGTCACAGTCACGGGGTCATATGCTTTTATAGCTTTCTTTGTCTTTATAAGAAACAGACTATAATTAATATAAATAGAAACAGCCTCGGCCTTGACCGTTGTTGACATCAAACGCACACTGTGTTAGCTAGCGTTTATAGAAGAGGCGGGTTTCGGGAAATCGCACGCGCGAGTCGACCCGCGCGAGGAATGTTTCTATTTTTGCTTTGCAGGTGTTCATAGAGGACGCGGGTGTCTCGAGGCGACAAATTTGCCGACCGGCGCTGGTAATTACCAGAACTAGTTGCTAGTTCTTGTTCCGCGCCGGACTGTAAGTTATCAAGACATGAAAATTAAATATAATTTTAAGTCTTAAGTTTGAGAACCCACAAGAGAACATACGAAAATGTTACCCTGCGTCGTTTGATGTTGACATCAAAGCGTTTGTGATGTAACCGCAATTTCGCTTGGTTCACTCGCGGCAAGAGTCTGCAAACTTTTTTTTTGTCGGTTATCACGCTGATTGCTCTCCTTCTTTCAATGTCGGGTAACAGAAACTTTGTTAAAGTGCTGTCTAACAATAACAGAAGCCATTTTTTTCTGTTTGCTATTGAAAGGAGAGACTGGATTGCATGTGAATTGTTTGTTGTCTCACCTGGCTTTTTCCTGCTTTTACTATAAACACCAACCGCGCGAGGGATTAGGCGCGGTTTTCTAGCGCGTGTAACCAGCTCGCGGTAACCTGCCTACCCGCCGCCTCTATTTACGTAGCCTTAGTCTTAGCTCTCGTACAGTCACAGTGCGTCGACAACTAACCAGCTGGATCTTGGTATCGCTTTTACTCACCGTGACAAAGCGAGAGGGAGAGGCGCTGCGTTACCGCTTGTGTTGGTTTTTTTTTCACTATCACTATGTTATCGCTAGTTTTGTTGTTGTTGTTTTTTTTCTTTTCGGTTACACGGTCCTAGTCTGAGGACCGGTTAGCCGTTAACAAGCTTAATACTGACAGTACTTAGTACTTCAGTAGGCAATGCTATACTAAATACTAACTATACATAATTATACTACTACTACTGTTTCTTACTTAAATAGCGCAAGTAGCTACTTCAATGAAATAACGAAATTATTATTGAAATTAAACCGTAAAAAATTAGCGTTATGCAAACCTGTTGTAAAATACACATGAGACCCTCTTTAGATAATAATTCTGGATATAACAATTCGATGTGGTCCGGAATAGTAGTTTGCATGGGGCAAGCCATTTTTGAAAATAGCAGTTTAAAAATAAAAAGTTTAAAAAACGAAGCCAAAGCACTGCGTTCGGTTGGAATCGTAATATTGAAGGACTTGTTAAGGAGTATTGAATTCTTCTCGAATATAAATTAGATTTAGGATTTCTGATTTGATGAGATTTTTAAGATAATTTAAAATAAAACAACAAACTCTAAGCTTTTTTAAAATACATTTGTCAAAAAATAAAATGAGAATCATTTTAAATCGGTGACTAATTTTCATACTAAAAATTTTAATAAAAATATTATTATTATTTCTTCTCCAATGCCTTGGCCTTAGCTTTGTCTTAGATTTAGGTTATTTTTTCCCCTCAAGACTAGAACTAGAGTCCAAGTAATATTTATTCCAGAAGTTTAAACAGATTACTTGACACTGATTTATGTTTCAATTAGCTTCAATAGTTATTAAGTCCATTTGCCATTGCCATTGGTATGGATGTTTAATGAAAAGTAACAAAATCGGAATTGGTATCGCAAATAACGATACCTTTAAATCATAAATATTATCCATTGAAGAATTCTAGCAGACGGTAAGCGATTTGCAAGTTACGGCAACATACGTCCCTTGAAACTTGAGAATAAATACGGATTTTTTAATTTAAAAAATATATAAATTTAAACCATATATTTATTTACTTATTAAACGTTAGGGCATATTGTGTTCTCTCTTATTAAATAAAGAGATAATTTTTACCCCAGTCCCCACCCCCAAAATAATAAATAATAACCAACGACCAATGACTAGACTTAAACTTAGACTTAGACTAATCTGATTAAATACTAATCATGCAATCTTAATTTATACTTTCCTATACCTATAATAACTTATACAATTTATCTAAATCTAATTAAAATTAATATAATCGGTACAGTAAAATTCATTAATTATGAATATGACGAAGTTAACAAAACAAAGTAAGTTAGTTATTAGAATTTGAATTAGACTTAGACATTGCCTTAGTCTTCGTATTTACAAGTATTTATAAATATTATTATAATTTATTAAGTAAGTATTAGTATTACTATTATTAGTAATATTACTCATATTCATGATATTAGTATTAGAATCTATAGTTAGTGATTAGCAATACTATACTATGCTAAGTCGTCTAGGTCACTGACACTGACTGTATAAAACTGTATTTATCTTATCTTATCTTAGACTTAGATATACAGACGCTCCTTCTATGCAGAAGATAATTGCGTCCACAGACCATGAGAGATGATCTGTTGGGAACAAATCCTCGCCTTCGTGTGGATTTGAACTTGTGACCATCAGTACGACAGTCGAGCGCGCTACCTCTCGACCACCGCGTCTTATTCTAGTTCAAATGGTACAGATGCTCCACTATAAGATGATTGTGTCTTTATGTTCTGATAGAACTTATTGACTATTTACAAATGACACAGTCACAGTATTCACAGGCCATGAGTTTGAGGGACCAAATTAAAAGGGTTAAAAATAATTTTGGCTTCATCTGCATTAGAAAAAGCAAGCTTGCTAAGTTGAAGTCTGGAATATGACAGCACCAGGAAAGAAGGTGTCACTTCAACCTAGGCCTATGCAAGTTATGTAATAGCATGGAATATTGCTTGTGCTTGACAACCTTGGCTTATTCTGACAGATCTTTGCACCAAAACTACTAAACTAATTATCATGCAAATTTAAACGTTTCTCAGCAGAATCATTACAATTAATGTTTACTATGACCAGTGCTTTTTTCCTGCGTAACACACTGTGACAGCATTCCGGCACCTTTTTTCTGCATTCTTATTTTTATTACTGTCTGGAATAATTTTTCAAATTGAGTCCCAGTACCTTTTTTTAGAAAAGAAAACTGACTAAAACTACTATAATGATGCGTCTAAATGCACAGTGTTTCTATTAATAAAAGCTACAAATTTAAATATTTGTTTATTGTGTAAATGTAATGCACATATTCTTCAACATATGGTTAGTGTTATAATAATTGAAAAATTTAAATATTAATTTTGAACAAAATGATTTATTGTTAAAAATAAATCACAAAAGGCCAGGAATTTTCATTATAATCCATAATGCTTCATTGCGGTTCTTAGCAACTAAAAAAAAATTTTTTAATGGTTCTCTGTCCCTACAGATCTGGCCACTGATTTACTAATTGTATTTGAACTGTTAGGCAAAAGCCTGATACTGATAATAATTATGATATAATAATTTAATTCCAATAATAATAATGCTCTTTCTAATTCTTATTTCTTCTAGTCTTGCCCTAAGTAAACTATATTACTATTATTATTAGGGCAGGGTTAATACCTAAGTCTAAAAGTCACAACTTTGATTAGCAAAAAATATTGTTAATTTATTAATCAAACCTAAAATAAAATAAAATTCACACATGACCATTCTATAGACTTTTTTTAGGGATGCGGAAATCAACAATTAATTTCTCCATTAATCATTAAAGATTTTATTGATTAAATATCTATTAAAATAATTTATAATAGATAAATATTCAATTGAAATTTAAGAAAACATATTTTTTTTTCAATTTATTAAAAAATAATTAATAAACAATATAATAGCCTAGATCACAGGATCTTTATCGCTAAAGAACATAGTACATCAGTCCATAACAATTGAAAAAGTTCAAAATATTAATTTTCTCTCTTTGAGACAGGGGAAATCACTCAATAAACCCCAAAAAAATTCAATAACCTGCTTTTGTTACTTCCCTTGATGATTAATTCATGAAATTAGTCATTTAATTTTTCAAAAGTTAATTATTAAATTTAAACTAATCATTACCAGCCCATGTTTTTTTATAATGACAATACTAAACACTTTAAAAAATATTATATTCTAGTTTATATTTATGACTATAAATTAAAATTAAGAAGTAATATTTTATTCAAATTTAATACCAGCTATATTTTTAAGTTTAGTATATGGCGGATTAAGGGGGTGCTGACTGGGCTAAAGCCAGGGGCCCCCAATGATTTAAGGGCCCCAAACGTAATATATTGTATAATAAAGGTGGCTGGACCGGGCCCCAGGTTGAATGGCAGCCAGGGGCCCAGTGCAATCTTGATCCGCCCCTGCCTGTAGTCTTCTGTATAGAGGGAGCGTCTGTACTGTAATTAGTAATATGTATAAATATATTAAATAGAATAGGCCTAACTATGCAAATCATATGTATGTAAGGCCTTTAGACTATAGTGTTGTCATTTTTATTGTAAAGCCCTGTATTTTATTTTTTTATGGCATTTTTCCTTAGATTGTTAATTAAATATTGTTTTGCAATGTATGTAGAATGAATTCACAACCACTTTTTCGCCTAAGAGGCTTACCAGTTGAAACACATTTTCAAGAAGTGAGTATCTATATAAATCTTTTAATTGTGATCATTTTTTCCAAGCCACATTCAGTAAGTTTGTTTTCAAAAAAATTTGGCTTGTTGTCTTCTTAAAATTTGCCTATTATGTTAGCTATATTCAACCTGGAATTTTTACCTGTTGAAAATATCAATTGATTTTTCAATGTTTTAAACTTCAATTATTTATGTTTGGAATATTTTGTTTCACAAAGTAACTGAATTACCTAAATCAGCTGATTATGATAAATTAACAGCTAATTTTTCAACGGGTCATGTATATTCTTGTTTAAAATACATAAGATAATAAAGCTTTGGTCACTGGTATAAATCACTGTCCAGGGGAAAAAGGTAAACTTTTAGCCATATAAAACAACATAAAATTTTGGTATTGTCCTTCTTGGACAGAGTGGGTTTGGTCAATATAATACAATATAAGCAACAAGTCCAGAAATAAACACACAAAACATAAGTCCTTTATTTGTCTAGATTAAATTTTTAATGTCTATAAATGAATATTATACATCCACAACTACTAAGCTCTCTAAGATCAGCTTAGCTCATTCCCTAACCTATCTCTTGCATACCCATCCACAATTTAACTGTCACACTCCTTTTCACAGCACAATACACACCAAAATATTCCCCCACATTCTGTACATCTTGGCCAGACTTTCTCATCTGTGGCTAAGTAAAAAGATCTCACTTAAACATACCTGACCTTTAAATAACACAGTATTTGTCCCTGACTATTTTACTATTTAACTTAAATTTTAAGTTGAAATCTATTGACATTTTGTACTTGCACTCCTAAAATAAATTGATACTTGGCTCACTACCATCAAAAGTGAACCTTATTTTTTAAAAAATTATGTAGAAACAAAGATTAACATGTAGAAGCATGTGATTAATAATTGTGTTTCTTAAAGGTTGACACCCCTGAGTAGATACAGCGACTTTCTTAAATTTATTGTACCACACAAACTGCTAAGAAATTACAAAAGAAACACAATGCCATAATTTATTATTTTTATAGCTGTGAGTTAAATAAATGGATGAAATATTAAAACCTCTTTTAATAATTAGATTATTACTTGATGACTTGTCCTATTTGCTTAAAAATATTTTTAAAATATTAAAATGACAGAATAAGTGCTTTAAAGCTTCCTCATTTAAAACTGCCTGCACATTTATCTGAATTTGTTCTGTCTTTTAAAGGCTCGCTCGAAAAGAATTGATCAAGAAATCAAAGGTTAGCTTGATGTTTTTAATTTCAAATATAATTTTTTTGAATATTAAAATTTTTTTTTTTAGGAGTTTAGAATGATCCCTAGTAATTTTGATTACTTAATTTATGTGTTGCAATGACAGTGGGGCCTCAAAATAAATTTTTGAACAAATTGGAAACTATACAAAAAGTTATATTTAAAGCTCTTGTGATGCCAAATGACATGAATGTTGCACACTCCTTTACTTGTAAAATCTTCATTACCTCCTCTTATTAAATCTTACTTTTCAACTCGATCTTCTCTTGTTGTATATATTAACTCTTATATATATTGATTATATGAGTTGGTTGTTATAAACAATATAAAATCCCAGGTAACTCATTCTGTAACGCTGATGGGCATAATAGGCATATTTTTTTAAAATAGAAAATAGTCCTACAAATTATAATCATTTTGGTTTTGGTGTGGTACTTCTCACAGTAAAAGATTATCTGACGTCATTGTTTGGGCTTATATTTTAATTTTAGAAAAGGGAACAATATAAAAAGAGCAGTTGTTCATTCTTTTTATTGAACTCATTCAACAATACCAATTTTTGGTTGTCAGACACACTGGTTTGAACGCTTGCAATAACATTCAGTAAGTTACTTGTGCTTTTGAAAAAAGTGGGCCCCATAGGCGCCCCCAAGCAACCTAGTATACACTATAAAATATTGTTTTAAAAATATAAAGTTGGTTTAAATTGTCTTTCTTTACTCTTGGATACTGTATTTTAGATAAATGTTTACTGCAATTAAGCTTTTTGTATTATTTGTTGTAGCTTTTCCAAAGAAGGCTTTTTTCCATTTATTTTATTCTGTTTCTTCAAATTTTTACCCATGCATATTTTTTCCTTATATTGTTTCTATATTTCTTTCTTTGACTTAGGCTCTAGAAATGTTAAAGATAAACTTTTAGTTCATTTATCAAACAAATTTTTATTGTATTTTTAAATTGCATGCTTATATTTTTTTTAAATACATGAATTAAATGCTATAAAAAGAGATTTCATACATTTATTTATAAGAACAAAGTCACAGTAGCATGACAGTGGAAAAATCTCTCATGCATGAGGGGGAGAACATGTCTACATTGCATGCAAAGTTGCATAGGGAGGCAGATAAAATTAGGAAATGGAAAATACAAATTGAATTGGAGCTTAGAGATAAGGTAAGCTATTTCTTGCATTTGAGATTTTTAAAACTGTATGACATTAAAAAATATTGGAAATGAATATATTATAGAATATTTTATATTAAATTTTTAAATTTAAAAATCCCTGATTTATTAACTTATCTTAGGAAAAAAAACTGAAAGAAGCATCAATGCGTATTGAAGCCATGAAGAAATCATTATTGGATCTCCAGGTAGATAAATCTAAAACTTAAAAGCATTTTGTTTATAATCTTCTTGTTAAATGACATAATTCTCAAGATAAGTTAAAGGAGTGGAAAATATTAATATGTTCATTGCTTAGAGAATGTTTTCTTAATAAAGTAATGTATTTTGTGTACTTATAATAATCAATTAAAAGTAGTGCACAAAAACAATTCAACAAATTTATATTTGTAACTCAGCACATGAAAAACATATAAAATTTGTTGCATAATGATTAATTACCATTTTCATGATTTTCTACCTATAAATGATAAATTACATATTGTAAGTATCCTTTGCCTTTTCTTTAAAATGTATACTATCATGTAAGTCAAATATTTAAATTCATCACATTATTTGCATTTAAAAATTACATGTTCCACCCCAAGTCACAGTCTTTTAAATGTTTTTTTTTTTAAGAATGATAATCAAATCTAAATTGTGCTCTAATAATGCTACTTTATTTAAATTTGAAAGTTTAGGTTTATTTGAAGGTATCACATGACATGATTCCAAATATAAATTGTATTACTGTCAGACATAATTGAAATAGATTTTAAAATAGTATGTCATTCCATTTACTAACTTTTATTTTTTAATTTTTTACCATTCAAATTATTTCCTATAAAATAATAATAATAGCATTACATGTTAAAAAAATATATGAGCTCATAACTGAATATTTAAAAATATGTTACTTCATTTTAAATATGTTGCAGTTAGAAAATGAAAGATCACATGCAAAATTACAAGAAGAAATTTCTAATAGAGAAGAGGTTATGAGAAGGTAAGAAAGTAACATTTATAGATCCAATAATTTAAATAAAAATAATTATTATGTTATATAAATATATTCTTTATTCTACACTAACTTTGGGACTATTGTTTACCTCATCTATCCAGTACAATGTTACAATAATGAATTATATTAAACTAGCTGACCCGCGTTGTAGCATACACCACTAATGATTTAGTGACAGGTGAAGACTTCCTGAAATACACAGTTGTCCAAATGGGGTGCGTTTGGGCAAAAGACTGAGTGAATGAAAAGAAAAAACTATGGAGAGAACAAAATACAATAGTCCATGACTGAAAACAGGTTTTGGAAAATACAGACATATCTTTTTGAACGTTTAGCCCTCTGCTTTATTTATTGTTGTGGCAAAGGCTAATCTAACAGGGAATTGTCTGTAAGTAAAGGTAAAGGGCAAATTTGAATCTGATTGAGTCAGGGATATTCAGGGAATAAGGACAGTTTGAGAGGTAGCAGCTGCAATAGTTACCACTAACAGTTGCGCATACCTGGAGAGCGAGGGAGGGCGCCTAAAGTATTCATTTTATGAAAGTAATTGTTGAGGAGAGTGTGTGACTACTTTTCTATCACTGAGCACAACCGAGAGCACAAAGTTCTTATGCCAATGTCGAGAAACAAAGCTTGCAAAGTCATGATCGAAAAGAAAGTGGAAAATGAACGGGCACAAACACAAACATTTTTAAAAATTAAAAAAGTAATGTATTAGCTGGGGCTTGAACCTACGACCTTCCACATGTTAGGCAAATGTAATATCCACTACACTAAGAAATATATGCTATTCTGTTGTTCTGAAAGAACAAAGTAATTTACCTCAATTGAACGCATTGTTGGTCTCGATGACCCCCCACCCTCATCACTCATTTTTCTTGCCAGCTGATTGGTCGGTGGGGTTAGACAACTTGCTTGGTGTCCAGCATGGTTGAACTGTGAGAAGAATTATATAAATAGATTTTCAACCACATGGACATACGATTTTATAGTTTGACTGTTATTTTTATGTGGAAAGGAGGTACTCCTTATACTTAAGATAAGTGACTGTTTTTATATATTTTCAGGGTACAAACTACTAGAGAGCTGTGTAACTTACTAAAATGTCATGCATCTAAGCTGGATGATAAGTTAACAAAATGTGAGTTAGTTAAACTCTAGGAAACTAATATTTAATTTTAAAGATTTTTCGTTTGTTTATCAAATGCTACAAGTGCTAAACAAGTGTGGTAATGGCCCCAGAGAGAAGCTATTTCCTGTAAACAAGCCCTGTTTGACTACACCCACACAGTTTTTTTCTGTAGGAAGATAGCCACCAGCTTGGATGAGGAAAATATGAAACCTGGACGACATGGTCACCTCTAGGCTTTTGTTTGGATGGGTGGGAACTTTATGTAGTGCACTTTGTTTAATTCAAACCATCAGTTAATTGGTCAGGTGCTTAAATTTGGGAAATGCATTAGCAGTTTGACAGCAGCTGGGAAATTGTAAAAGCCCTTTGTAATCCTGCTTTGGGCATCTCTATGAACAGCGTTGAAGCAAACGACATGGTTTAGCATATGCTTTGATGTCACTGCTAATTGTTAACTTGAATAAACACACCCAGCAGCAATTCATAAGGGTCCAAGCTTACTCATGTATGTTGGTTTACATGAAGATGTTGCATAAATCAGCCCCACAATCTTCATTGTCTCATCTCAACATTAAAATGACTAAGTTAATGCTGAGCCTTCATTCTGCTCACCCTTTTCTGTAAAATTAAGCTCAAAATTCAAAATATTTCAATCATGGAAAAGAACTAACCCAGACTAAAGATGCAAAATACTTAGGAGTAATAATGAATGAGAAACTATCAGTGAATCCCCTTGTCAATGAAGTTATTAAAAAATCAATAAAAGCCTTAGGCATTATAAAAAGGAACTTTTACAAATGTAATTTCCCCAGATAACCAAGTTCAATAATTGATCTGTGTTGTTGTTTTTTAATTTATGCTAGAAATGCTAAAGCTAACTTCAGACTACCCAAAAATGCTGAATTCATCTCTCATAAGCTAACTAACCCAATGTGCATCTCATATATACTCCATATAAATATGCCTTTGTCCTACTACATGTCAACAAAGAGCCAGTATTTGGTTTAAGTGTCAAGTCAAAGCTTGATTATAGTAAATACTGTCAACTTGTTGTTTTTTCTTTTTTTTTCATTAAATACCCTAAGTTTAGGGGGTCATTGCAACAGTTTAATATTAATGATATATATTTAAAATTAGGAGTGTATGGACATTTTTGTTTGAAGATTATTAGACTAATAGTGATAACTATTAGAAAGCTCAAATTTTGTAATACTGGTGAAATATTGAATTTTTTAAAAAGCAAATCAACTTTAAATAATCTATTTTCCTTTTACTAACCATTTCTCTCTGAGCTTATTACATATTTTCATAATCTATTTTGTTTATATTTTCTAGGTGAAACCGAAAAAACTGAGTTGAAAATTGTTGAAAGTCAATATGTCCATCATTTTGAGGTAGTAAAGGTTTTATAAATTTCATTTAGTTGGGATTCCAAATGCTGAGTCAGAATTAGATTAAAATAAATTAAACAGACTTTCAGACTTGTGGTAGTTATATAATTTTTATCAGAAGTGTTTCTATTTAAATCAATGTGTATTTTGTGAATACTGTGAAAAGTAATTTAAAATACAAAATGATCAATATTTAAGAGAATTTTTGTGATGTTTATAGATTGTAAGTAACTTTTTATTTCTTCTTCTGTTATGACTTAATTTATATTTAGGCTTGTCTCATAGTTCTTCAGTGTTTGATTTATAAAATAACATTAACATTGAAATAATTTCTAAATATTAAAAAAATGTTAATTTCTTTTAGAATTGTAAATCAATTAAAACATTAAATGACTTTGTTTTCAGGAACTAAATGAAAAGTTTAACAATTTAAAAATTACTGCAGATGAGAAGGAAAAGAATATACAACACCTTGGTATTTAAATTAAGTATATTATTATAATTTTTTAAAATGACTTTGAAATCTATAAACACAAAAATGTTCAAATTAAATTTTTTAAAGGAAAATTATAATAAAATGTTATGTTATTTACATAAAAATGTTTGTTGTTTAACATAAAAATTACTGTATGGAAATAAATTAGTGAATTTTTAATGAACATAATGTAAGGAAATATAAAAATCTAAGCAATCAAACTAATGGAGAAAACTTGATTATAGAAAAACCCTTCAGTCTTGCTTGATGAATAAAAGTAAAATAAATTGCATGGTAATAGAGAAAAAAATAATTGTTTTCATTATAGACTATAAAATCTTTTACAGGTGTAATATTGAATACAATTTTAGCAATTATTATCATTTCATAAAAATATATAAGATTTTATGTGAAAATATTCAATTCATTAAATTTTGCCCAAATGGAAATAATATTGTTTTATTTTTTTTAAATGTTCAAGTAAAAGTTGATCGGGAAAGTGCTCTACAAAGAGAACAGGAACTGAGAATAAAGCTGAAATCCAGTGAAGAAGAGGTATTTTGATATGTTGATTTTAACAAACATTTTGTTGTAAAATTGTGATTCAAGAAAATATTTAATTTTATTGAAACCAAATTTTTATAATAGTCTGTTGAATTGTTTGTGTCATAGACCCAAAAATTAAAAGATGAACTTGACATCATCAGTCAAGAACTTGTTTGCACCAAAGCTGCCTTGGAGACTAAAAAAAGCACTCTAGAGTCGACAATTAAAACTTTAGGTATGCATTTATTCATAATATTATACAACGTTTATTAAGATAGAGACTTAATTGTTTTAGATATGAACAGATTACATGCATAATTATTTATTTGTACTTGTAGTTCATGGCAATCTTGTTTTTTACAAATATATTTGCTATATTTTCTTGCCATACAAAAACTAATTCTTTAAAAAAATTATTGTCCGTAATTGTTTATTTCAAGATGAATCACTGGAAAAGGTTAGTTGCCTGTCCAAAGAATTAGTGATCAAAGAAGATGACCTCAAAGAATCATCCCTGAAAATATGCGCACTTCAGGTAATTAAATTAATGGCTGACATTAATAACATATCTTAATCATTTTTTGTGATGTAAAAATAAAGTTCCTTATATATTAAATTTAAGTGAAATACAGTTGAAACCGCTTAAGTCGACGGGGTATGAAAAATGGCATCGACATAACCAATGATCGAGTTAAAGCGAAAACCAATATGGCTGCAAAATATTAACATGCGCTTGCAATTTCTTTATGTACGTGTTGTGTGCGTTAATTAGTGATGGGACGATTAATCAGAATCGTATAGGAATATGGGGACCCTATTTCTTCACTCTTTCTTAAGGTTGTTAAGACCGTTCGTTTTTAAAGACCGTTTAAGTTTAAATATAACGCCATTTTGCGGTGATTCCCAGATTGAGCAACACTGTGCCTTCGAAGCCACTTGCTTGATTTTCCTTACAAGCTACACAAATAAGTAACCTACAAATCCCCTCATTGTCCCCGAACCATTCTCTTCCTAATCATCTTCTTTGGGTCTTACAATGGACTCAGAATGGTCTATCGTGACCTATATATGACTCATGACAAAGCAAACTCTTCTCTATATAAACGTTCACAAATAAATTAGGTACTTCTTTTGAACTTTTGAATCTTCAACTTTGACATATTTTAATTAATTCTAACCAATAGTAAAATGGCTTATGCAAACGGCCACTTCTTATGAATGAAACAATGAGAGCAAAGCAGTAGTACAGTACATGTAATGGTCAAAATGAGGTTGAAGGATGAATGGTTGCCAATGACAACAAGTCTGCACATGGTACATTTTATTATTCCATACGATCCCCTCAGCTTACAATTCCTTCGGTAACTTGATGCTAATAGGACTAACCAACAACAATGGTGTGGGAGATTGAGAGTGGGGGTGGGTAAACTGTCTGTAGTCTGTTATATTATATATTTTAAAATCTGGGGAGCCTTGTTTACAGTAAGCAGCCTATGATTTTGGTATCGTCCCATCACTAGTGTTAATAAATGATAATGTTCATGCACATGTTTTTGGAGTTTTTTTTAACACAACAGCATTGCCGTTATTTGTTTGATGAAGCTATTGGCATGCTATAAAATTGTACATACATGTTTGCTAACAACAAAAGGTATATGTGCACCAACTGACAGCAGAAATTTACAAATTTAAAATAAAAACCAACGTCGATTATCGATAAAAACTAAGAATTTCAAAAGCCGGCGATTGCCATAGTACCAGAAGCAACACAGCGCTGAGAGCAAAACGCAAGTGGGCTGTGACGTCACATTTTCAAAAGCTGGCGATTGGTCATGGGGATCGAGATAACCAATGTTAAGTGGCAAATTTGACCCTTTTTTGTGCTCGTGTTATGAGGTTTAAGCGACTTTAAAAAATTGAATTAAAGACGAGAAAATGCTAAGACAAAGAGAGAATTTGGCGGTTCCAATAAAAAACGTCGACATAATAGGGTGGTCGAGCTAACCGAGCTCGAGGTAAGTGGGTTCGACTGTAATTTAATTTCATATTGAAATTTTCACCCTGTTTACTCCCCCAGGAAGACAAAGTCTTTTTAAATAAAAGAATTGATGAATGTGATAACAATATAAAGTCATTACAAAAAAGTAAAGAAAAATTGGCTCTAGAGATGTCAGAGTCCAACAGTAAACTTGAAGAGCAACTTAAAGAGGCTTGTGGAAAAGTTGAGGGAACTCAAAAGAAAATTGATGATATGAACATACAGTAAGTAAATGTGACTGTTACAATCTGTTCATATATTCAAGAGATTGCTAACAACTTTAAAAGCCTAGATGAAACATTTCAGTAAAAATTGACATGATGTTAATTGATGATACAATTTTGAATAAATATTTTTGTTTTGAGTAATACTGTAGACATCACAACTATAATGGCAAATTAATTTCTGTATAAAACCAATTTAAAAAAAATAAAACTAATACATAAACTATTACAGACTTCAAGCTATAGAAAGTAAATTGAAGGAAGCTACAGCTATGGTAGAAAGTTTGAAAACTGAAAAAGGTAAATATGTTTTTATTCACAGTATTTCGTTTTATACATAAAAAAACGTAAAAAACATAGTTTTTGATTATAAATCTCTTATATACAAGTCATAACTAAAAGTATGTTCATTATAATATACAATCCAAAAATAAAATTTTTTAGATGTCTTATTTATAAAGGATTTATAGTAAAAAAAACTACTACAATCTGCCTGCTAAATTTTAAAATGTTTCATCAGTCCTGATAAAAATGCAACCATTTTAAAGATCAATCTTACCCTCCTTCATTCTGTGGAGAGAAAAAAGTATTCTGAAATAATGTAGCACAAACTTTTGAATTGAAGAAAAAGGCATTAAAAAATGTAGCAATCTTAAATATTGTTTTACATAACCAGTTATCATTTCTTTGATAAAAATAACACTTATTTTCTCCTTAAAAATTGAAGCTATTCAAAATAATTTTTGAAGTGGAGATATAATAAAATAGATAAATATATATATATATATAAATATATATACCATGTATAATCAAAAACCTCTTATAGGGAAGGAGTTTATCAGTAATTATAAGTTTCAAAAAAAAATCTGATTTTAAAATTTATAGTATATTAATATACCAAAAGTAAAAGTGAAAAACAACTTTTAGTTGTTCTTTTTAAAAAAAGTTTATAAAAATAATAACTTTATACACAGAAAACATGGATAAATTTGAACAAATTAAAAAAGCACTGGAAGATTCATTACAGGAGAATTATCAAAATTGACTAGAGTTACTCTATTATGAAATAAATAAACCTAGAAAACTTCGTAGAATAATGAAGATCCAAGAGTAATATTACAAAAGGCATTACATTCATACTTGGAAATACAATGCAACAGCAGTCTTTTAACACCCATATAGAAAAAAGAATAAGAATACTTTTCTTGTCCCATTCTCGGACAGGAAGAGCGACAGCTCGAAGTCACTTCATGCACTGATTTACTTGTTCCATTCTCAAGAGCAAACACATATTAAACTTGCTTTTTTCCAATCTGGAATTTGGTTGTGAAATAGGTTGCCTGAACAAACCAAAAAAAAAAACTCTTAATAAAATTGCAAAACCAGACATAAAATTGGAAAGGCATTAGATACAATTATCTTCTGTATAGGATGTGTAATGTAAGAAATATGACATATAAGATCTAATAAGTAGAATTTTTAATCAAGAAGGGAAAAAATAAGCACAATATTTTATGTGGCTTAATTTTTAAAAAAAATCTGTTAGCATATTTAACAGTGTTTAACATATTAATTTTTTGTTCAGATTTACTAATGCTAGAGAAAAGTGAAATAGAAATGCATTTGGATGTGCAAAAGTTTCAAATGGTAAATAATTTACTCTAATATATTTATTTTTTAGTATTTTTCCAAGGTTTTGTTGTTATTCAATCCTGTTAAAGTTGTTAAATTTGTTATTTACTTCTTTTGTTTTGTTTTGGATGTGTTTTATTTATTAAACAATAATTAAATAAAAAATGTTAAATCATTTGTTCAGTTAATTTTTGTAAATTTAATAATTGTACCAAAATGCAAGGGAACTGAAAGGATAAACATTTGTTGAATATATCCATTTAATACATCTATTTAACCATGGCTATAACAACAACATAAATGAAAAAGTAAGTCACACAAATAGTAAATATAGTTAAATTAAAAATCTCTAAATATTGACTAGAACGCTTAATTTATTAAGCATACCTGTCTTTTATATTTTATAAAAGAACAATCTCATGGCAGAAAAAGCTGAAGACAAGCAAGAGCTGTGCAACCTAAATGAGGAAATAAAATCTTTGAAGCAAATATTTGAAAAAGAAAGTCATTGCAAAAATCAAGCTGAGGTCAGTTCTACATTGCATTAATATTGTTTTGTTATTTTCTGAGCTCAGAGAAAATTAGAGCATTTTAAAAAAGAGTCTATGACCTACTTGACTTAAAATACATTTTTATAAATACAAATACAACCAAGTTTTTTTTTTAAATTCATTGATTTTCTATTGAATAAAATATTCTATTGAATGTAATCATTTCAGGAAACAGTAGGAACTTTGCAAAAACAAGTTTCAGCTCTGACAGTTGAAAAGAATGATCTCACTGAGTATATTGCTAAACTAAAAGCTGATGTAGAATCTAAACAGGTAAAAAACAAATCAGATAATAACATTATCAACAAATAAAGAACCTTCATCCTTGTTACACAAGTGGACAAAGTTTGTTCATGAATAAAGAAAACTAACGCATTTGTCACATAAATCACCACATCTGTGCCTAAATAGATAGAATTTGTTTAAGGAGGCAAACTCCACAAAACTTGTTTTATTTCTCTCATGTTGAATTGTTGAAAAGCAGGAAACAAGAATAAATATCAAGTGTAGATTTCATACTTACAGATAGAAACAATATAGAAAAAATTTAATTCATGATTCAATTACGAAGAATATAAATGAAATTCTTCCACATGTAGATTATATGTAGAAAAATTTAACAGAAAGAGAACACCAAATGACACAGATGGCATGTAAATGCTATGCGTCCATCTGGCAAAAATATGATTCATGCAATTATTGATAACAATAAATTGAGATGAGAAATAGGGGAGATTTAAAGTAATAGCATATAAACCTCCAATTTGATGTGCCTCATGCTTTCATCTCATCATATTCTGAAAGTAACAGATGTTTCATGGTTGAAAAAAACCCACCTAAAATTCAAAGTTTTTGACTAAAAGTCCTTTATATAAAAGACATAACTAAAAGAATGTTCATTATAATACGCATCACACAATAATCAACAATTTTAGTGATGTCTCAATTAGATAAAGGATTTATAGTAAAAAACTTCTATAGTCTGCCTGTTAAATTTCAGCTCCATTTGATCACGGGAAAGGGGTTATAAAAACATGTTTAACATAATGCACACTGCGAGACAGATTAGCAATTAATAGCATTTACATTTACAGATCGGTAATAGATTTTAAAAAAGTATTGTAAGTATAATACGCACCGCACAGTGCATCAGAACAGTATTAAACAGGTCGTTCAATATAATATGCACTGTGACACTCTAGCACAAAAATTGAGGGTTATTTTCCCAACATTGATATAGAATTCTTCTTGTTCTTAATACCATTGATGACCAATTACTCAAATGAGCATTCATTTTCTCATTTAATAATCAACAGAATAACAATACAAAGTAGTTTGGATTTATCTTTATTTATATAGAATAAGATCTTTAATGGAAAATTAGCTTTGCAGATGTGATAAAAGATATTGCAATTATAAAAGTTGTAGATAATCATATCTAAATAAGCATTGTTAATAAACTTAAACTCCTGTATTATTTATTAAGTGTAAATACATTTGTTGAAAATAATGTTACATAATGAGGGCACCAACATTTTAAAGTCATAAGAGCATTGATCTTGCACCTTTGTGATGCTGGGAATATTTTTATACAATTTCAATTTTTATTTTGCATAAAGGTTTTCAGTTGTGAACTTAAACTTAAAAAAGAGTGTAAAGCCCAGTTCTGTCATTTATTTAACCACACCCTCATATATTTGAACACCATCATTACATAAAACAAAAGTTGGAGTTCAATGAAAGCAATGGGATTGGTGACTTTTCAATTCAATGATGGGTCAAATCAGGTGTTGTCAAATGTTTTTCAGCTGAAAGCATATGTAAAATAAATTATTTTGTTGTTTTTGTTGTTAACACATGATAATTTTATAAAATGTTCAGTCATTATTCAGATCCAGCGGCTATTCGAGTGTGTGCCTTTTATCTGAGTTTATGCATCTTGAATGAGGTTATTTACACTAGGAATTCAATTTTTTTTAAATGATTAATTCAATCATATGTTATTGACATATTCAATATGAATGTGAGACCTTTTATATATATTATTTAAGTTACGTATTTATTGTTATTGTTTTCATAAATATGTACATGTCCTTCTCAATATTTCAGAAAAATATTTTATCAATTGAAGCAAGCATATCAGAGAGAGATAATAAAATTCAAACTCTTGAATGCCAAATTGAAAAACTTGAAAAACTAAATTCTAGTGAAAGGTTCAACCAGTTTATTCAATTTCTTTATTAAATTTTATCTTTTTACATTTCTTGATTTTGTGTTAATATATGGGCTGTTATTATTTTCTAACTTTTGATTATTGAAAATGAATGGATCATGGATTTGTTTCAGTTAAGTTGGATTGAGAATTGTTTAGTGTATACAACTTATCTTTATATCTCTAACACACAAAAGCACTTGTTCAAGAAAGGTCAACAAGAATTTTTAAAAGATTAGAAAAAAGGTTTAGAAAAGAAGGAAGAAGATATAAATAAATTAATAATTTATAACACTGCCTTGGTAATTAAGAAGGAAAAAAGAAGCCAATGTTTCAATAATAAAAAAATATAGTTTTTACATGATGCTATCTTACATATAAGTTTTTATATACCCTTGTATTCATCATGCATTTAAGTTTTGTTATAGTAAATTTTTATTTTAAACAATTTCTTAAAATATGTCTTATTTTTATAATAGCTTTTATTGGTATATATTTTATTGCCATGTAACATGTCACACACAAAAAAACACAGATTCAGCATTTAAAAAATGTAACAATACTTTTTGTTTATATTTCAGACAAAACATAAATATTTTAGAGGAAAATTTACAAGAATTAAGCCAAGTTTTGTTGGTAAAAAATCAAGAGCTTGACAGCAAAGAGAGGGATGTGGAAATTTTAAGAAACAATAATAAGGTTCAAATGAAATATTATAAATTATAAATTCAGATTATTGCATTGGATAAATTTCACAATAGATATACATTATATGAATTAAAATTTAATTAAAATGATAAAATTAAAGTACTCTGAATCTTTTCTCTATTTTTATTCTAGCCTCAGTATACAATTGATGATACTGTACCGTTTAATAACTTGGAGGTTTGGTAACAGGGTGGCTAATAATATGTATACATAAAACCATTTAAAATATGAGATGATCATAAGTGAATAACCTCAAATAAAAATAAATAGAAGGGGTGAAATTTGTATTTACTCTACAGCATAAACTTCTTGTTAGTCAAATATCTTTGCTAACTTATTATTGATGGTTGACTTACCCATAAAGAAATATTAATAATGCTTTTGAAAAACTGCTGACTTGTATTTAGACTTTTAGAAATGTGTACCCACTTATCTGCAACATGAAATATGATGATAAATGAATGAAGGTGGAAAAATCAACTAATCTTAGGTATATTAAATTTATGAAAAGTAATATTTTTGTCCAAGGATATTCATAATTTTAAAACTTTCTTTTGCTATATATTTGATTAGGATCTTATGTCAAAACTTGAATCAAAAGAAGATGAACTTCAAAAAATGATGAAGAATTTTGAAGAGATGAGGTATTTTTAAACTATTCTAATAAAGACATTTAAAGGAATATGTTTAATGTATTTTTTTAAAAATTGCTACATTTAAATTTTTAATTACCTAAATAGAATGCCATGAGTTACTTTTAAAATTAATTTGTATTATTTACTATCAAGGAGAAATTCCAGTCATCAATCGGATCAAATCAAAGAACTTACTTTGCAACTCAAAGACAAGAATGAAAAAAGCAAAGAAAATGTGAGTGCAACTTATTAAGTATAATCACTCATAACTAACCTATAAGTAAATAAAACACAAAGTATCTTGATTGTCCTATTATGATAACATGATATACTGCTTATTGCATAACAGGATACTTACATTTTATGGTGCTTACAACATTGTGTTCGCTGCATACCTTATTTTTTGGACATATGCTTAAAACAGTATTAGTCCAGTATTGACACTTATATCATTTAAACATTTTGAAATGTAACCAAGTGAGTTTGTGCCACATGATGTATATTTCTAATAGTATACTAATGTAGAGCACGATCATAACTTATATGAAATTTGCAAGAAAATGTTAACAAAAACCCATGAACATTTTAGGTACTAAATGTGCAGTTTATTTTATGGAAAATTTACTCATCTCCACTTTTAAGGTCTTTACCAAACATTTTAAAAGTATCTTTGGGTCATCTGCTTGAAATTTCAATGGTGACTAGAAGAGCCTCACTAAACATGGCCTTGTTTTGATAGTTAAACTTTATAAATTATACTTTTAAATATTATCTTTACAGGTATGCCTCATTAAATCTTTTTTTTTCTTCATAGTTAATAGTTATGCTTAATACATTTTAGAATCATATATTATTATGTGTAATTACCCAGAAAAACTTAAGTTTTGTCACCTGTCACCCTGTAATTTCAGGATAAATCATTAACATCACAACAGAAAAAACTTGCTGTAATCTTGAAGCATAATAAAGAATTAGAGAAAGAGGTATAATGAATATCTTATAATAAATAAGATACCTATGGAAATAGAATATTTATTTTGAAAACATTTTAATTGTATTGCTCTTTTACAGTCTTAATAAATTGCATTTTCATTAATTAAAAAAAAAAAAATTAATTAATATTTAAATCTTTGTTCAGTACATCTATTTAAAATCTAACTTTGTAATCAAATTATTTAATAATCTCTTATGTTTTTCCTTGGTCTGCTATCTATTGCAATATTTTGTTATTTTATCTCTTAGTATCCTAAACAGTTATTAAATTTTATCACAGTGTCTATTGTTCCACATGTTTTATTAAGTATATTCATGTAACATTAATTGGCCTGATGAGTTTATGTTTCAGGCCAGATTTCGTCTGTGGGCCACAGTTTAGCTACCTCTAGTCTATACCAATAACATGAAGAAGAAAAATGTCACTAAATTAATTTTGTGACGTTTGTTTAATTTTTAAATTCAACTTGAGGTTTTATTTTTAAACTAGTCATCAGACTTTAAAATAATTAATTGAACACTTACCTGGAACATCAAATGTATCTTTTAAATAAAGGCCGTAATTTTGAACATTATTATTAAAGTGATCTATCCAATCTTTTCAGGTAAATATTTTACGAAATAAGTTAGAGCTTGGGGACAAGGCACTACTGGAACAAGAAAAGAAACTGAACAATCTTCACAAGGAGCTGAATATCATGCAAAATATGAAAGATGAAGCTGAAAGAAGTAGACTCCATTGTGAGAAAGAAATGCTAATGCTGAAGCAACAAAGTTTACAAGAACAAGAAGATGCTAGATTAGCCATGAAAAAGGTTTTTACCAAGATACATTCTGCAATGTTTATTTCTATAGAAAAATGTCACATTTAACATTTAATTTGTTGCAATTTGAACCCTCAGTGCACCTTCTTAAAGTGGAGCTTTCGTTTTTATCCATTATCATTTTTGTGGGAATGTAGTCTTTTATACATCTCATGTAATTGTAGTGCTAGACATTTATTTTTATGCTCTTAATATTCTGTATCCCAAAGTAATTTTTGAACAATTTTGATGTATTTTCTCCATTATAATGCAATAGAAAAGTGAAAGGTTATTTTTAGGGCTGCGGAAATTATCGATTAATTTCTCGATTAATCGGTAAAAGTTTTTATCAATTAAAATTATTTTAATCGATAAAATATCGATATAAATTAAAGAAGATGTTTTAAACAATATTTTCGATTTGTTTAAAAATAATTAATTATCAATATCTAATAGGCTTTTTATGCAAAAACTTATTCATTAAACAAAAGATTTTTAAACTGCAAATGTTAAAATAAGCTGTTTTTATAAGGAAAATGATATTAAAAAGTGAAACATTGTTTTTACTTAATTAACTATAACAAAATTAAAATTCATTGTCAATATTTTGAGCTACTTATATTTAAATATATCTCCTAAAACTATTATATTGCCTGTTTTTGTTACTTCCTTGAAATTTTCAGTTAAATGGCGTTATACATCTAATTTTTAAGCTTTAAAAAAATTATCGATTAATTATTCGGTAATCTTTCAAAAGTTAACGATTAAATTTAATTTAATCGGTAACAGCCCTAGTTATTTTTTTACTTAATGATTTACTGAAAATAATTTTAGTTTTTAGAACCTGAAGAATATTAATGATTTTTAAAAAATGTACCTTTCATTTTATATTTATTTTAAAGGCTACTGAAATGCAAGAGAATGCCCAGAAAGAGAAAGACAATGCCATTGCTTTGACTGATTGTCAATTGTCTGAGATGATGGCTACCCTAGACTCTTACAAGCAAAATAATGAGATATTAATTTCTGAAAAAGATAAAGAAATTCAGTCTTTGAGAGCCAAAGTAGAGATGGTAGAAATACATTCTCAAGTAAGTTTAAAACAAGATTCTATAATAAATAAGTGGACTTAATGAAATATTTATACTTTAACCTGTGGCAATTTATTTATACTCATTTTATATATAAATGAATTGTATATGTGTGTGTATATATATATATATAATAAATTTATATATTAAGGTTTGTATTAAAGATGGATGACAATCCCTTCTTGTCAGTTTTTTTTTATTTTTTACTAGAGCACATATATGAATATGAGTAATGAAATGAAAGAAAGTCCATTTCACCAATTAGTAATTCTAGTCTCTTGAACATATTAGGCTCTAATATTTTTTAAACAAATATTTTGAGTCAGTTTCCTTATCTTAATTGTGATATTGTTTTCTTTTTTAAACACTTGAAATTGTTTTTTTTTTTTTTTTTTTATTTGCAAAGGAAAAAGAAAAAGAATTAATTGAATGGAAAAAAGAGGTTGAAAAACTAAAGCTTCAAATATCTACTTTAATGCTTAGACAAGAGGTGGGCTATACTCACATAATTAAAATTTAAAGGAATACCAGACTAAATTTTTTATATATATTTTTGATTTAGCTAAATCTAAATTTCATATAAAGAAAATTTCTATCATTTTTTAAAGGGTAAAATAGACCGACTCCTGTTCAAAAGTTCCTTATGAAATTTTTTTTGCATCAAATTAATAATTATTTAAAACTGAAATTTCTTAACACATTGGGTAAATTCAAATTATAGAATCATTGAATACTGCTCTAATATTTAATATTAATGTGACATTGCTAAAAAAATTAAGGCAAACCAAGCAATTGATGAGGATTCAGTTTCTGAAGCTAAAAAAAACCTGGTAAAAACACCTCTTGTCAAGAGCAATTTTGAAATGTCAGATGACCTTGAGAATAAGGTGAGACATGTGTAAGTGAATCATTAGATTATACTGTGATAAAAACAAATTTCCAGAAAGTTGTTTGCCCTTAAAACATAGATACTTTTAATCTAATCTAATCTAATTTATTGAAGTATTAAGGAAATAATTATTTTAAATGATATTAAATTAAATTTATCATTCTATTGGCATTATCAGCATCAACAGTCAAGCCCAATGATTGTTGCTGCTACTCCAAAGAAACCAAATCCTCATACGCCACTAGCCTATCTTACACCAAAGACCAGTAACCTTAAAACTCCACAACGTAGTATCCTCAGAGTTTGTAACTCAGTTAATAAAAGACGAAAAGTTGCTTTCAACTCAGAAAACATGCCATGTTCTTCTGATGATTCTGACTTTATGGAGCTGGATGTGATAGTAAGTCTCAATAATTTATTTTAATAATTATATTTAAATATGCTTTAATATGTTAAGATTTAAAACTGCAGTTAATTGTTTTTCAATCAATATGAAATTTTATATCTTGTATATTTTTTATTTGTAAATTTGTTTCAGGCCGATTTAAAATCCTCAAGTGATCAACATGATTCTCTGAATTCATTCAATTCCCATGCCATTGGGAGAAGGCAAGGTGCTTTTGAGCTGCCCCACAGAGCAACTCCTAGCAGAATTCCATTGAACAGAAGTATAAGAGAAACTTCCAAGAGACAAGTACTTTTTAGTTTATTTTCAAAAACTTTAAACCTCCAAAAAATTCAAAAAGAAAAATTGAGCTTCCTTTTGTTCAATTGCTAAAATCGTCTTGAAGTAAAGTTACTCTAGATACATGAATTTTGACCATTGTAGAATTGTTAATAAGATATTCTTTTAAGTAGCTCCATTTTCATTATGATTTTATTATGACTTTTCACAATGCTCTTTTCTTCCTTGTTGAAAGAGACAGTAGCGGTTGCATGGCCGTTCTTTGCATTTTTAAAAATGAACAAATGTTACTGATTCTATTTATTTATGTGGGCAACTTCCATATGTTGTCACATATCATTTTCATTGTTCCATCAACTTTTTAACAAATATAATACAGGATTTTAAAAAATGTAATAAAGTTCGGCTCCTGAAGTTGTATGCCAGTGTGGTAAGGGATTAAAGTTGTTAATTTTTATAAGGGAATAAATAATTGATTAGTCTCAAAATATAATAGAATACAGAAGCTCATTAAGTGATTTTCCTATTGTTTTTAATGAGAAAAAATTTATTGAATATTTTTATCTCTAAAATTTAAACAGATGTCTTATGCGGCAACTCCAGAGTTACCTGAAAAAGTTTCAGAAACTCCGTTGAATCTAGATAGGACTGAAAAAGTTAATGGAAACAGAGCTAAAGTTGAGGTAATAAGCAATTTGTTTTCCTACTTCTTTCTTTTTATATGACAGAAACTGTTATTTTTTCTTAAACTTTATAGCTCATGTTTAAGAAATATGATGTAAATAAACTATGTAAGTGTGGTTTTGGGTCAAATATTTTCACCTTTAAATGCTCATCATTGAAATTTTTTTTTTTTAATTTCTTATTTCTCTTGTCACTTGTGAGATATTTCCTAATTACAATTCTAGCCTGAATAAAGATCTTTTTTTTCTTTCTTTTCTAGAAACCTGATGACTCAAAGATGAATCTCAGAAAAACACCAGCCAAGAAAACATCTAAGTTTTTCACTACCTCTCCTAAAAATAAAGCTGTGAATGCAAAGGCAAACAAAGCCAAGTCAAAGGATGGGGAAACTGATTGGTTTGATATTGATTCTGTCTATGGTTTTGTATGTGAAGATTAAAATTTTAGAATTCTGGATACAAATTTTCTATGATCAGTTGCCTGAATATCAAATTGAAACCCTGATTTTGATTTGTATATATCTAAATTTAATTTATTTCTTTGGGTAGTTTTATGTTAGATGTGTATAAGTTTGTTATTTTATTTGTTAAATACAATTTTAAAAATATGCACCTAAAAATGTTGGAATCTCTATAGTCCTACAGTAGAGATAGTCCTTAATCATTAATTAGACTAGTTCAGAATTGTGAGTCCTAAAATAAGGATTTGCAATTTTAACTTGTACATTCTGTCCAGAAATTTAAAGTCCAAAGCTGTTTTTAATATTTAGTTTGTGCAAGTAAAGGGAACTAAATAATATTGTAATAATTTATATATATTTATCTCGAAAACTTTATAAGGTAATTATTTTTAATTTATTAAAATTAAATATATAAACAAAGACATAAAAGAGGCTGTTTCAAAATAAAAAAAATTCATAAGAACCTGACAATTATAATAATAAATAATAATTTAATCTGAATATTGTTAACATTTGACTGACATTCTGACAACTAATAAATATTTTAAAAATATAGTTATCCCTCATCATATTGCTGTTTACTTTTTGGGATCACAATAATGCACATTCTTGTTGCTACTGTTGCATTTTTTGCTACATTTCTGTATTTTAGAAAGTATAATTAATTTTTTTCCATGTATCTTTATCATTTTAATAATTTTTTTAGTCACATATTTCTAACATAAGAAATGTAAAATAGTTTTTATTTGGAAATAATTTAAAAATTTAAATTAAAATACATTGAGTACTCAAGATAAGTAGGATAAGACTCACTTGATTGAAATTCATCCATGGTGCTCTATAGATTGATGGATGGCAGGCCACTATCCAGAGCAAAGACTCTCGGCTCTTTACAGAGTACTAAAATAGAGTATAAGTTAATAACACTTTAGTAAAATGTTCATGGCAGGGTGTGAGGGTTTTATAAAAGTGATAAAGATTTATAAAGGCTCAAACAATAAATTATATTTAAAGCTCACAGGTATTTAATGTATCAAGGGTTTTTAAAAACATATCATCATTATTAACTAGAGATGGCTGTATAATGTATTATTATCTCATAAAAAGTTCTGAAAATTGGCAAATTTTGTGTTTATCCTAAAAATTGGATTTCACAAACAGAGCTTGATAGCAATCAAATCCGATTATGTAAAACTAATTTCTGTAATATTTATTTGTGAGCAGTCCATTAGGTAAAAAAAGGGATTCAAAGTAAAAAAGTAAAATTAAAACCTTGTTGTAATAAAAGTTGGCTTTCTGATTTCTGTTGAATTCTACTTAACATTTTTTTTTGGTTGTTCAAGAATTTAAAATATATAATTACTTATATATTTTGTATTTACTTTTCAATGTATACACATTACTGAATAGCAGTTGGACTGCTTGTATTGAGCTAAACATAGGCTGCCAATAATATCAAGGTCAAATAGAGTCTCACAATTGCAATATAATTTACACCCATGAGATATGTTTTGTACAGAAAATAGAATATTTTTCTATAGGTTTTATTCAACAGGTACATTTACGTTTTTCAAAGAAAATATTTGATTTTATGTAACTACTGCCATGAATTGTCTTTAAAGAAAACAAACTTTAAATTTGTGTAGTTAGAAACTCTTACTTTAGGGTATTTACAACTGTCATGAATAGACAATGGGCAGAACTTAGTAATTTTTTTGTAGAGCTGAAATTTATTGCGATTGGTCGCAATTTTTTTTTTAATTGGGTCAAATCTTTTACTCCACTTTAACAATTGTGAATGTTAAATTCTGATCTTGCAAATATTAAGCAGTTAATATTGTTCTAGTTTTGGTTGAATAACTACTGTTTGTGTATTAGAAATAATAAAAGTGATAAAAATCTGTTGCAGCTCAGGAGTATTCTATAATTTGTATGTGACACGAACTCATGAACAAGGAGCGTTAGAAGTATTTTAAAAGTCTCGTCTTTTTCAGTTTATCATTCGGTTTGGAGACTGCACCAGATGTTTGTGAACACCTGGTGACACAAAAATTTTCCGCTTGTAATAAAATTAAAAGTGAAAGGTTCACTTCTGCAATTAAGTAGGATGGAAAAACACAAACCAAAGACTTTTATTTACCATGATTTAATGACAATATTAGCAAACTAACCAAAAGAAAAAAACAATGCACTGTTCCCAATCCCTGAAATACTTTTTCTACCACCTCTAAACCAGGGTAAAGTGCCCCAGGATTGGAAACTAGCTATTGTAACTTTTCTCTATTTAAAAAAGGAGTTAAATTAGACCTGTGAATAACTGGAACACAAAATATATAGTAGTAGTAGGATAGTTAATCACCGAGGTCTAGACCAAGACAAACACAATGGCTCATGTCCACATAACACGGTTTTAGGACAAACAGATCATATGAAACTCAATTAATTGGTCTAGTAGATGATCTGTCAAAAGGGTTATATAAAAATAATCGAATAGATACATTATTACTAGACTTCTCAAAAGCATTTGATGAAGTTAACCACTCTAATTTAATTTTTTAAAAACGTTTGGAATATTTTGGAATCTCGGGTCCCATTCATCATTTTAACCAAGACTTCCTTTTGGTTAAAGAGTTATGATGGCCTATAGGGCAAGTGAAGTAGCGTTCACAAGTTTCATTGAGCCACCACTGTAGTAATTAATGGATCTAAATCAGCACCAGTCCAGTAACTGTTAACTCAAAAAGAGTTCGACAAGGAAGTGACTTAGGCCCTCTTTACTCCCTAATCTATTTAAATGATTTAATCCATCAGCATCTCAACAGGAACAAAAGTTAGGTTATCAGCTGATGTTTGTATAGTCATCTATAGAACAATTAAATCCAAACAAGATAGTAAAATCTTACAAAAAGACGTAGATGATTTATAATAATGATTAATAATCGGCATCCTTCCGTCTCGCAAGACGATGGTGCATTACTGTTGGTTCAGGATACATTACCTCGTGTGGCTGTGCAGTCCTATACTTGAGTGACAGGTTTTACCTCAGCTTTTGCACTCGATTTCTGTTCTTCCCAATGTTTTAGACCCTCTCCTAGCTCTTCGGTCTGTAGCGTCCTCCATCCTTCGATCCTCTGCTATATACATATGATGCTCTCTTTTACAACTGTGCGCCACGTAGATCTGTCTTGTCTTGTCTTATCTATACAGACGGTCCTTCTATACAGAAGATTATTGCGTCCATAGACCATGTCGGTCTGTTGGCACGCGATTCAGCGTTCAAAGGCCATGGCTATGAGGGTTCCGTGCATTACCCAGACGTCTTTATTTCCCTAACTAGCGTTACAGTACTTTCACTCCCAGTCGCTTGTGGGTATTCTGGCTGCTTTCGTGTTCCTTTGGCAGACATCTTTAAATCGCAGGCATGCCATGGGCGACCTGTCTTCCTTTTTCTTGATGCCAGTTCTCCATATAGGGGGTCCTTGGGAATGCGGCCAGGGCTCATTCTTTTCACGTCATAGAAATCTCAGGCGTCTTTCACTACGGATTGAGAACATGCTTTGAGTATTGGCAGGCATCAGGACCTCACTATTTGGCAATTTGACTTGCTATTTAATGCCAAGGATGCGACGCAGGCCCCTCAAGTGGAAGCTATTAGCTATGAATTAATAAAATGTGAATCTAATTAGAGTGTATCTTTTCATCCAGAAAAGTGTCATTTGTTAAGGGTATAAGAGTAACAAAGAAAAATAAAGAAATGCATGCAAACTATATCATTAATGGAAAACAACCAATCCAAACTAAAGATGCAAAATCTTTAGGAGTAATTATAAATGCGACATTTTCATGGAAACCACATTTTTCAATGAAGTTATTGCAAAATTCAACAAAACATTAATTTTTAGGCTTTAGAAAAACTTGAAATAAGGTAATGATTTTGTGAGTCATTATTGTAATAGACTTTTTGTGGTTTGATCTCACATAATGATTTTAAGGAAATCAATTTACAAATATAAACGTAAAAAGATACAAAAATATATTGTTTGAATCTAAATAGATTTCTGCATTTTAGTTGTGCTTTTTTAAAAAAAGGTGGTGATTAAAATTGCCATCCTATGCCGCGTGCCATCCTATCTAGATAATCATACAGATCTAGATAATCATACAGCCTAAAATAAATGAAAGCTAAACGATTTCAGAAATATGTTTATGAAAAGAAAATTATAATACAAAGGGTGGAAATTGTCTAGATGAGCTCTGAGCCAAGCATTGTCCAAAACATACCTGCTTCAACAAAGGTTCTATATCAGAAATGACTCCGGTAACCAATTGCTTGGCGACGCTGAGGAGGTGTGATTCGATTCATTTTGCGTTTTCAATGCTTTCAAATTGAGCTAAAAATGTAATAAATAATAACATCGGTATGTAGTAGGTGCTTGAGGAATTAAACAAGTGTTTATTTTTTATAAAAAATTAAAAAGTAAACAATAAATTATGTCACTACTCACTACTGACCACTGTTAAGACTCGAAACCGAGGTGTAATATATCTTTAAAATAATAATAATAAATATAACGTATGTAAAAAA
>MUZC01001218.1:39179-54134 GCA_002072015.1 Radix auricularia | reverse complement strand
GGGCGTGACATTTTAACATACTAAAGTGACCTCCAGGACCTAATAGATTTAGTGGGCCTTGACCTAGAATATGCAAAACACATTTTAGAAGTCAAAACTAATACAAGTTTAGGTTTTAAAAAAGTATAAGTTTGAAGCAAATTTTAAAATATTTTACCTGGCAATGGGAAATTGGGTGGTTGTCCTGATAGCCCCATTGGCATTTGTTGTTGTGGTGGTGGTGGCTGTTGAGGCATCATCATACCACCATCCATTCCTTGGACCTGCTGCTGTTGCTGTGATGTTTCTTCAGACTCTTCCTCCCCAGTGTTGATTCCTAAGATAATAAAAATGTTACTTGAAAAATTCGGATCAATGACTATCACTGACAGCTAAACTTTGCAGGCAATTTTAGAAACTGAAACCGAAACCAGTAAGTAGCTATTTTAGTCTAGCAACATAGTGCAGTTCCTTTTTAGTGATATTTCCCTATGAAAATGAAAGAGAAGTTGATTGACAAATAGCTTAGATCAATGAAATTCATTTTTAATAAAGTTTTTACATAATAGAGCAAATTTGCTTTATAGTGAATATTTTTAGTCGACACTTGGCGACCCCCAGAAATCCTTTCGCAGCCCCCAAGACTTCAAGTTATGCACAATGTCATATGTGGCCAAACAACTAACATTTAGTAGTTTTAATGACAGAATTATAATCTGCCCCAGAATCAAACTAATGAATGAATTAGAAGAAGATTTTGATAGATTGATAATTTATACCTTTTTCTGTTCAAATTGTGAAACAAGCATATTTACTAGGGCCAAGTAAGATATCCTAAAGTATTCTCACTTTCCAAAGTCTTAATGGAAATGCAAATGAGGTAATGTATGAATTGACATTTTTTGTCATCACTTAATAGATTAAATTGCTGTAAAATATAGCAATACCTTGCTTAATAGCATAGCTAAGGTTAGTGTTATGCAAAAAAAAAAAATTTCAGTCCCTTGTTTTCATTTGAGGATTGTGATGTCAAACTGACTTCTTTCAGTGCATTTTTTATTGGGTTTTTATATATTAAAAAAAATTATTGTGTTCATGAATATGTTACATTTCAGGGCCCATCTTATAACTATTGATTTAAATTATTGTGAAAATTTTGAAATAAATGATTTTTGATACTCATACTCATAAAAAAAGAAATTAAAAAAATGAACTTATTTTATGTACTTATCATTTCTTTTCAATTCTTAATAACTAATTTTACAGGGGCTGCATTATAATGCATGTGGTTATATAATGAGTAAAAATCAGCTTTGCTTTGTAAGTGTTTTATGAATTGGTGTTACATTGGTTAAAATTGATATTAGTATAAACTAAGGTTGTTAAGACCGCTCGTCCTTATATCCCTAATGTTTTGAGACCCATTGAGAACTAACAAGAGAATGTTGTCGCCTGGCATCGTCTGATGGCATCAAAGCCCGCTTCCCCCGCTTGCGTTCAGCTCTTTCTGCATTGCCCTCAGTTCAAAGCATTTTTAAAAAAATCCAATTGTCTTTTTTATATTTTATTTTGGGGACTCGTGGTTCAGCGGTCTAAATAAGAGGACAGGTTCAATCGTTCGTTAAAGTTAGCGAGGTTTTTTCATTAGTTTAAAAAACCAACGCCTCGCCCCGTCCGTTGTGACGTCATGTTTACCTCTCTTGTGTGTGATGCGAGGCGCGTTACCGCTTGTGTTGTTTTTTTCACTACGTTATCGCTAGTTTTTTTTTAACCGGTTAACAAGCTTAGTATAAACTAATGGATTTTTAATAAATTCTTATTATTAGTTCAATCAGTCTAGAAAACATATTATTAACTCTTAATGTACCAAAGCGCGGTAATCTGCGGTTTACCGTTTTTTTTTTTACACCAAAGAGCGGTAATGGCCGACTCAATAGAACTCTCTTTAGAAATAAAATTACGGAAAATAAAAACTCTTCAGTGGGTGAAAAATTATTTTTTTTACTTCTGGCAATGGCGGCTATTTCCCTCACTAGTGTTATCGCTCAATTCGCAAAGTTTTTACTTTTTTTTTTCTTTCGGAAATGCGATTTTGCTATACTTTATTACTAAAATAATAGTACTAAGCTACAGGTAAAAATAGTTTTAAACTCATAACGGTCTTTCTGATACATAAAATAACCATTCTTATTCTAAAAGATGACGTCAGTATGACAATAATAATATAAATGGATTTTATGCAATTTTTTAAATTTCATAACTGGTTGATCGCAATTTGGGAAATTCTTACGGTAATGAGGCGGAACTTTTCCGAAAACCTTATGGCGCATTAAGAGTTAATAAATACACGAGGCTAATGAATTGATTTTTACTCACCTTTTAGCTTTTCTGGTAATGAGTCAATGTCAAGCATACCACCGCCTACTAGCGGTGAAATGTCAGAGGGCAATTGTTCCCAAGGAATATATGTCACACCTTGTTCCACATCCCATAAATCTTTAAAAACTGACTCTTTCACACCAATTCCAGGTGCCCATGCGACCTATTAATCACATGAATAGAAGAAATTTAAGAGAAAAAGAAATTATTACTTTACAATAAACAATTTCTAATTATAATATTTATGAAAGTAATTATCAGCCCTAAATGTTTTTTTCAAGCAAGATTAAATTTAGCCACAGGACTACACAGATTTTGTCTAGTTCTTTTGGTTTTAAAGAATGCACAAATTTCTTTTTTGCACGTGGTCCATTTTCTTATCTTGAATTTGGCCTTAAAGTTCCAATACTGTAGCTTTTTACATTTTATAGATAGCTGCATTGATTTACAAATAATACATGTACCATTTGATGAAGAAATTGTACAATTTCACAAGCCAAGTTTTATATAGATAGACAAAAAAAGTGTCATGGCTACACTTGATAAGAAATAACAGGCTATAATTACCTTTAATGCATTTCCATTGACTTTTACACCTTTGAGTCTATCCAAAGCTTTGAAGGCATCTTTTCTCTTCGTCAAACAAACAAATGCACAACCACGAGGAGGAATCATCTGAATGTCCAAATAGAAATTAGTCTACCATTGGGTCATTATCAATAAATTTAAAAGCAAATCTAAAATATTAATGTGTTCTGATACATATTAAAACTATTGCATCAAAACCACACCAAAAATTTCTCTCTAAAGAATATCAAAATGTGCACATTTTAAAACAAAGAACACTCACGTTAATTGTCTTAATAGTCCCATATTTTTCAATATGCTCACGTAACTCTTCCTCTGTTGTATGTTTGGTTAAATGACCAAACCACAAGGTCATGCTGCAAACTAAAAAATTTAAATCAAACATAAAGTTACTAATGAAAATTATTTTTAAAACAATAACACACCAGTTAGTAGAAAAATACAGTTCATTAGCAAGTGCTGGTTTAAATAAAGCATAAATCTACAATACACAAAAAATGTGAAAATTATTAATTAACAATGGAGCACTTATTCACTTAATCCAGCCTTCACTAAACTTACTGCTGATGAAGCGATCCCTGACAGGAGGTAGTCCTTTTTTCCGTCGCTCTCTTTCTCTTTCCTTCTCCCTCTCTCTTCTTTCTCTATCCCTAGATCTTTACAAAAATAATTAACTATTTAAAAAGCATACATAATTTTTTATTTTATTTTGAACTCATTTCAGAGTTCAACATACATATTTCAATAAAGTGGATAATTATTTTGAATAATTAGTTTGAATTGAATACACAAGGATATATATTTTTATCATGCATTAAAAAAAAAAAAACAGATATAAAAGATATTCCTTACCTTGATCTCCTATGCCTATCTCTTGATCTTGACCTTCTTCTCCTATCCCTGGAACGAGATCTGGAACGCCTTGGTCTTCTTCGCGGTGATCTGATTTTGATTGAAAATAAACTATTCTGGTTTAAAATGTAAATAAACTATAGTCCAAAAAGCTTTTAACCCATTTAATACGTTACGCCGCACCCTGCGCCAATGCGATTTCACCAGTGTACGTTTAGCCACTCTCTGCGTCACCGATGGTTTGTTTCATTTTATTAGTAATCGGGCTTTTCCATTCAACTATTTTTATTTATAGCTTATAAAACTTTGATTCAGAAGAGTTTCAACTTCCGTTGTGTGCAATTTCGAAAGGATTAGACCGTGTTTAGTGTGTTTTGTGCTTGTTTTTTCAGTCAAAAAAGTTTGTAAACAAAAAAACATCTGATCGAAATGGCTTCATTGAGTACTAATACTAGTACTAATCTATTAATTTCTTTATCTATAACTGATAATCACGCAAATAAATTGATTTGAATGGACAAATCAATTTCAAAAGACGATAAATTTGAAGACTGGGTGTCGACTGTGATTACGAAAATTTACGATTTAGTAAATATAAGTGTAATAATAAAGCATTACTATTTTATTGTTAATTTTTTGTTTTATTGTTAATTTTTTGTTAAAATTGAAACGTGTCATGGGAAAAAATTCATAACTTGATAATGACTGGAGATATTGCAATGAAACTTGCCAGTTGTTTTAGATGTATTATAAGACTTATTTCTTAGAAATATGAACTTGATTGGATTATTATTACATGATTTATGAGCTGGTGAGTACAGCAAAAAATTTTTTTTTCCTCTTTATTTTTACATACACATGTAATAATATCCCTAAAGGTTTTTTTTGGTAATTTTGTCTGACTTTTTAATAGTAGAAACATATTCCTTTTTCAATTACCTAAATTTTGATATGCATAATGATATAGTTTTGATAAAAAGTAAAGCTGAAATTTTCAGTTTAAAATCATCAGGTGGAAGGGATTTTTTAGCCTAAAATTTTACTGCGTAACCTTAAAAAAATGTGACGTATTGAATGGGTTAACTTGCAAAAGAAAAATAAATGCTACATTATCTTTATCAGTGAAATATTAATTTATAAAATCCAAATTTTTTATAGGATAATGAAATTCTGCCAAACTAATATTTTAGGGATGATAAATGTACAACTTTGTTATTACAAAATTTAAGAACCTGGATCTTTCTTTAGAATCCCTGTGTCTTCTACGGTCAATTCGATCTCTACCATCTCTTTCCTCCTGATCCTCCCCAGGTCTACTGTCCATATCTTGGCTGATGTAACCATCTTGTTGACCCATCATAGAGACCTAAATAAAAATATGTGTGTATGATATTCATTAACCCAAAATATTTAACAAGTACCTAAATTAAAATATATATTCAAAATTTGATTTGCACTAACTCAAAATCTTAACAACGTAAATGTGTAATTCCTAAAAATTATTATGAAATGAAAATTTGTGTAGTAACCTGCTCTATCTCCCTATCAAACTGCTGTTGCTGCTGTTCCAACAAACGTCTACGCAATTGATCCTGGACACCAATCTCTGACTGAAGTTGTTCCTGTTGCTGTGACATTTGCTGTATTTGATGAAAGATATCTGAATCTTGCATTAGCCCAGGGATATTGCTGTAAAGGTTTGAAATAAAGTGCCTTAATAGCCTATGATCAAAACAATTATAAAAATAGTCAATTCAGTGAAGAAATGTGGTAAAATTATATTCACTTATCCAACTAGTTAATTACAAGCTATTTTTTAATCATACTTTTGTTGCATCATCAAAGACTGTCTTTGTTGAGGCTGATGGTGATGATGATGGTGGTGATGATCTTGCCTATCATCTTCTTCATCACTGTCCCCATAGTCAAAGTCCAATAATTTCTGAAGTAGATAATAAAAAGCGATTAATATAAATTAGCTATTTAAACTTATATTTAATTATACTTAAATGCAAAAAATATGTTCATTGTAATTCAGGAAAAAACATTTTAATTCTTAGATGTAAGAGTAAAATATTTCTTTCCCATCCACATTAGTTTCTAGAAGAGGTAACATGCAACTTAAGAGAAGTTTCATATTTGTCAAATTTAGGACGGCTTGGCTACAACTTTACTTTTTAATTCTACCAGTCTACCATCACGGTTTATCTATAAATTTCCATTTTGCCAGTATATTGCTGTACCTATTATTGGCCCTTCTCTAGATATGAGAGAAAAATGCGCGGAATCTAAAAATAACTAACCAATAGTATGTGATCTATACTTTGGTTTATTCATACTCAAAGTCATAATTTTATCAAGAATATGTTTCTAGTTCAAGTGACAGTTAATCATATTCGCATTGTGTGTGGAAAAGCACTGCAGGTGCAACAAGAGAAATTCTGGAGTGTCTTTTATAGACTATCTATGTAATTAGGTTTAGAGCTCCATCTTGTGTTAAGCAATACTTCTGCTAGGTGAATTGCCACACATAGGTGCAATATCGACAATAGATAAAAAATGGACCTTTGTTCTACAACCACTTGTTTGCAAGTGAGTAAAAATTTTCTAGAGCAAGTCTTTTTTTTAATGCTCAGAAATCCAGGTATAGGGTAAAACTAAGTTAAATTATGAAACAAAAATGAAAATAAAGTTAACATGCTATCTTATCAGGAGTAACTGTAAAGTTACTTATTTTAAATCATATTCAGTATTTTTAGTTTATGATCTTCTTGTTGGGCTAACCTTTAATTCTATGACAATTGCTTTAACTCTTAATGTACCAAAGCGCGGTAATGCGCGACTCGATAGAACTCTCTTTAGAAACGAAATTACAGAAAATAAAAACTATTCAGTGCGGGATGAACAATGTTTTCGACTTCCGGCAATGGCGGCTGTTTACCTCGCTAGTGTTATCGCTCGATTCGCGATGTTTTTTTGAAGATTTTACGGGTTTTTTTCGAAGATGCAATTTTGCTATACTTTATTACTAAAATAATAGTACTAAACTACAGGTAAATATAGTTTTAAACTCAAAACGGTCTTTCGGATACATAAAATAACGATTCTTATTGTAAAAGATAACGTCAGTATGACTATAATAATAGAAATGGATTTAACGCAATTTTTTAAATTTCATAACCGGTTGATCGCAATTCGGGAAATTCTTATGGTACTGAGGCGGAAGTTTTCCAAAAACCTTATGGCACATTAAGAGTTAAATATAATTATCATCATCATGTCAAAAACCAATCATGATGAATTTTAAAAAAAAGTAATATGCCAAAAGATTTAATCAGGTTACCTTATTGAATAATGGCTCAGCTGCTTTCTGCAATTTTCCTGCATCCCCAGCAGAGTCTGTACCACCGGTCTTGCTTAGCAATTGATTAGTCAACATCTGTATTTGAGCAAGCAGATTGCTGTCAATAGGAGGGGTTGACTGTTGAGGCTTGGATATTCTCTCAGTCTGCATGACCAATTGCTGCTGCAGATGCTGAAGTTGCTGCAACTGAGATTCAGGAGCTGCACCCGTGATGGATCCCTATTAAGTAAAAAATATATAACAATAATTTGTTTTAAAATGACATTAAAAAAATTTGATGAATACAAGTTATGAAACAAAATCAGCCAGATCATAAACCTAACATACTAAATAAAACTTTCTGATGAGATCACCAATAATTTGGACACATGAATGTTGATCAGTGAAAGGACATTTTCAAAAAAAAGTTCATAGATTTGTAGGATATATCACTGTTAAAACATGAATCATTTCAATTAACAGTTGCAAAATATGTCAACTTAGAAATAATTTTTAGGTGACAATGACGAATATAAAACGTTAAATTTTATTAGCATCAATGATAATGTTAAAAATAATAAAATAAGTTGAAATTCAGACAAAGTTATACATTATCAGTAAAATAATTTTTGAAAAAAAAAATAATTATAAATTCTCGCACTTACCTCCTGCGCTTGTTGTAAGAGTTTGGTGATTGTACTTAACATCTCAGTCTGCTGCAGCAGCTGATTTGAGCTAGAATCACCTCCATTGTTACTAGGGTGAATACCAGGTAATGGAACTTTCTGAGTTACGCTAACAACTGCATCAACTGATCTTTGAGCTGAATAAATAAGATAAAGGGATTAAGTCATCTAGAGTCTAGATAAACAAAGGATGTGACTATTGCTCCATAATCCCAACTTTTTATTGTATACTCCAAAAAAAAAAAAAAGCTCTTCATATTGCAAGCAGGTACAAAAAGTAAAACTCACCTGCAGTAACTAGATCACCATTATTTGGATCTGCAGCTAGATCAAGAAGTGGTTGTATAACCTCCATTGGAAAAACTGAATTCTTTTGCCACAAGTTTAAAACTCGAACAACACGACTCTGAAATTGTTAAGGATAAATAATAATCTAGGTGGCAGACAAACAGACAACTAACCCACATATTTAGAAAAAACTTACTGACACATGTTCTAAATAAAAATTTGTTTAATACTTTAACAGTGTTTGGTATAGATTTACAGAAAATTGTTAAAGGATTCTTATAAAGATAAAATATATTTTAAAGAATATTGTCCAGTAACATCATTAGGTGGTTTACACACCCCAAATCTCAACACTTTATTTATGGCAACAGTTAATTAATTTTAAAGTAAATTTGTTATTTATCAACACTTTTATTGGTTTAATGACCCTTTCCACTATAACTTTGTTTCAAACTGCAATTAAAGGGCTATAACACTAGACACAAATTTGTCCAGAATATGACAGTGAAAACAATATTGAATTAGTTTTACAAATCAACATTTGAGATGGGTCAGAAGATAAAGGCATGTAGATATATCTGAATGTACTTAACCCATTTAATAAGTTACCCGTAGTGTGCGTTAGCGCGATGTCAGCTGTGTACATTTAGCCACTCTATGCGTCACCGATGGTTGTTTCATCTTATTAGTAATCAGACTTTTCCAATCAACTATTTTATTAACAGCTTATAAAACTTACTATTTAGAAGAGTTTCAACTTTCGAAATTTCGAAAGGATTAGACCATGATTACTGTATTTTGTGAGGGATTTTTTTTTTAGTTTAAAAATTTTTAAACATAAAAACAACTGATCGAAATGGCTTCATTGATTACTAATCCTTGTACTAATCTATTAATTTTTCGATCTATGACTGATAATGAAGCTAATAATTTGATTTGAATGGACAAATCAATTTCAAATGACAATAAATTTGGAGACTCAGTGTCGACTGTGATTACGAAAATTACTATTTTGTAAATTTCTGTAAATATTAGAGTTTAACTGCTTAGTGCTATTGTGATGAAACTTTCCAGATATATAAGACTTATTTGCTTGAAATATAAAATTGTAAAGTAAAAAAAAATTTAAACAGCAATAGCATCCTTAAAAGTTTTTTTGGGTAATTTTGTCTCACTTCTTAATAGTCAAAAAAATTCTTTTTTCAATGACCTAAATTTTGATATGCAGCATGATATAGTTTTGCTAAATAGCAAAGCAGAGTTTTTCAGTTTAAAATCATGTGGAAAGGACTTTTTAAACCTAAATTTTTACTTCGTACACTTACAAAAATTGGAACGTATTGAATGGGTTAAGTTAACTCTTAAAGCACCGTAAGGTTTTTGGAAAACTTCCGCCTCAGTCCCGTAAGGATTTCCCGTATTACGATCAACCGGTTATGAAATTAAAAAATTTGCGTAAAATCCATTTATAATATTATTGTCATACTGACTTCATTTTTAAGGCTAAGAATGGCTATTTTACGCATCCAAAAGACCGTACTGAGTTTGAAACAATATTTACCTGTAGTTTAGTACTATTATTTTAGTAATAAAGTATAACAAAAACGTATCTCCGAAAGAAAACCGTTAAAACTACCGAAAAACATCGCGAATCGAGCGAAAACACTACTGCCGGCAACGGCCGCCATTGCCGGAAGTCAAATATATCGCTTTTCAAGCATTGAAGAGTTTTTACTTTCCGAGATCTCATTTCTAACGAGATTTGTATCTAGGGACGCATTACGACGCTTTAGGGATAGCGGGAAGGGACGCATTACGACGCTTTGCGACTTTAAGAGTTAATTTCTTCAATGGATACTGAGAAATTTAAGTTAGTTTTTCCATTTTAAATCAAATTTTATTTAATTACTCACTCGCTCTTCCACTGGACACTTAAAAAGATTTACAAATGTGCCAACAATGTTCTTGGTAAACCTTGGAGAGAAAACATCTTTCTCCGGACCAAACTGATGTCTTGACTGACGTACAATTGAATCAATCACATATAAACCAGGGACTTTGTATTCAGGTTTGCACTGGGGAATTGAAGTTGATATGAAAAAAAAAATGTAAACAAATTTGAGGACACCATTTGTTTAATATAATGACTCAATTCTATATTAATTAAAAATTTAACTATGGATTTTACAACAGTTTTAACCTCATAATTCTCATATTAATCAATGAATTTTCATAAGATAAATACCTTTTGAATAAACTTTTCCACACTCTGTACAACATGCTTGTAAAATTTTATTGCTTTAATAGCACATTTTGTGACCTGGGCCATCTTGGCCCTGGAGACAGGAGGCTTGCTTTCATACAATGAGGACAACTGAAACAGACAAAAAATGTAATTAAAAGTTAATTTAAAATTAGTTTTTAAAAAATATATATATTAAAAAATTGCAAAAAGTCACCAAGAAATACTTCCTTTAAATCTGAAATGCAGGGCACAAATGAAAAAACAAGTAGTTAACTTTCCATCAGTATAGACCACATTATCAGCCCTGTTCTGTAAATTTTGATGTTAGAAAAATTAAGAAATTAAAATCAAGTTTAAGATGAGACCTCCATGGGGCAAATATTAAAAGCCCTAAAAGAGAATTAATAATAATAATAAAATGATAATTTATATCGTGCTGTATCCCAACCAGGAGCCGGGCTCACAGCGCTTTACATGGAGATAAAGGGTTTTTTTTTTCAGTAAAAATGCAACAAGGTATTTGTTACAAAACTACCAGTTATTGTATTTCCATCATGACATCATAGTTAAGTATTTTTTAATTTCACTTCATCAACTTTTGTCCATTTGTTTGTTGCGGAAGGCTTTTTGCAAAAACATTCAATGTTTTTTGTCAGGCTTACAGAACCCTGTTAAAATTACATATTTTTTCTAACCACCTTGATTTATATTTAAGATTGTTTTTGTTATTATTAATAAAATAATAACTTTTTCCCCCTAACCAGCTTGATTGCAGCCTCACACATATTTTACTAATTAGTATCTCATATGGTAAGTTCATATAGTGGTAGAAAAGAAAGCAACATCCTTTTGTTAAGCAAAATTTAAATAATGTTAGCTTTGTTTAATACACTCCAGTTTTGTCTCTGAGGGTTCGTTCATTGTTTGTTCTGGTTATTGTGAATATTTTCTTTCACAAGTAATAACTATAAATTCAGTGTTTAATAAAGTAAGGGTCTACCGGTCCGATATTTCAGCTAGCCCATACCAGGATATCAGAAGCATGTAAAGGTCCCAATATTTCATAATAGTGTCATTTTCACAATAACAAATTCAGAAAAAAATGTAACATTTAGATTTCATAAATATCTTGACAAATTAATATATAGCTCCCAATACTGGTATTGAAAGAGCCAGAAGAATCCTAGTAGAATTAATATGTACAGCCACGATATGTGCTATGATATTGTTTAGGTATTAGCTGTGTTTCGTATTCTCGGAAACACTGTGTAAGTCATGCCGATGCCGAGTATACTTTAATTGCTCTAATAGCAAAGATGCAGGCAGAATCGCAGATGCCTAAAACATTTAGTTTCGTATGGAATAACAAAATTTACAGTGTGCAGACTTGTCATTGGCAACAATTCATCCTTCAACCTGATTTTGACTGATTGCTTTGATGTCATTGTTTCATTCATAAAAGGTTGCTGTGTGCAAAAGCCATTTAATTATTGATTAGAATTAATTATGAGTCAAAGTTGAATATTCAAAAGAAGTTCCTAATTTTATTTTTACATTTTTATAAACAGTTCGTTCTGTCATGAATCATGTGTAGGTCATGATCTGGAGCTGTAAACACATCAAAAACTTCGTTTAAAGATAATTTTTTTTACTGTTTATACAAAGTTATCACTAAAGAATATTTTAAAACCAAAATAAAGAAATAATGTTATTTATAGCATTGATCCTAAAAATAAAACTAAAAATGCAAGACGCTATCAGCGGAATTGAGATCACAAAAAGTGAAGGTAAAGGTGCCTAGAGGATTGGTGCAAATTAAACCACACTTCAAAAATGCAAAAACTACAAATCCTAAAAATATAGCCCTAATATAAAATATATATAATTACGAATGATAAATTTAAAAATGACATCATCAAATATGACCGGTGGTTTTTGTCCTAACAGTGCATAACTCTTAATGTACCAAAGCGCGGTAATCCACGGTTTACCGTTTAGTACCAAAGAGCGGTAATGCACGATTCGATAGAACTCTCTTTAGAAACGAAATTACAGAAAATAAAAACTATTCAGTGCGGGATGAACGGTGTTTTTGACTTCCGGCAATGGCGGCTGTTTACCTTGCTAGTGTTATCGCTCGATTCGCGATGTTTTTTGGAAGATTTTACGTTTTTTTTTCGAAGATGCGATTTCGCTATACTTTATTACTAAAATAATAGTACTAAACTACAGGTAAATATAGTTTTAAACTCAAAACGGTCTTTCGGATACATAAAATAACGATTCTTATTCTAAAAGATAACGTCAGTATGACTATAATAATAGAAATGGATTTAACGCAATTTTTAAAATTTTATAACCGGTTGATCGCAATTAGGGAAATTCTTATGGTACTGAGGCGGAAGTTTTCCAAAAACCTTATGGCACATTAAGAGATAATACCCCTAATATAAAATATTAATAATTACAAGTCATAAGTTTAAGATCTTTTATCTTTCTTTCTAAAAACATTTAGTCATGATTCCATGATATGACATATCTGTCCTAGCTAGTTACTTTTCACAAGTACCAAATACCCCTGAGTGTGATTTGAGCATATCCTTGCAATGCATTTTTTGACATCTGCAGTCTTGCTGTCCATTTCTGAGCCTCTTTGGTCTGGAGTGCGAGCTACATGCTCCACCTAGTGTAGTTGAAACAACAAACTAGCATGGGTCCTTGGGAGGCCTTCCATGGCAAGTACTTCAGGGTCAGGAACTAAGTCCTGCCACTTGACATTTAGAATTTTCATCAGGCTTGATGTGTAAGAGTTATTCAGAGTAAGTACTTCTGACACCATGTAACTTATGGCGTCAGTACTTCAAATAGTCTTCAGATACCACTTCTGACACCATGTCACAGAACTTGTGAGTCAAGAAACACGACTTCAACACTTTAAGGTCTGGTTAAATCCCTTTAATTAACCTTACATTCATAGCCAGCCATCTTCTAGTTCACCACTACACACTATTCACAGCCCAAACCACGTGTTTCATACTCAGTCAACTCACACGCTCATACCATGTCAATACAACAACACAACATGTCTCTCACCTGATGGAAGTGATTCAGCAATCTAGCATGACATTACGGGACGACAACTGTATATTTTTATTTTTGTTCGGAGGCTTATATTCCTTTTATTCCACATTTTGGTCTGTCTTTTGAAATAAGGTTTTTCACCTCAGTGTCAATGTGCAAAAAGGTTTTTGAAGCGATTTAGTGAGTTGATTTTTTGGCAAGTGATGGTAATGTTTGGCCTAATACAGGTGTTTAAAAAACAAGACTTCAATCTCTCTTGTGGTAATGACAAGTCCACAATCTTCATCTTATAGAAAGTTGATAAGTATGTCTGACATGACCCTAAATTTTCTTTTGTGTCTCCTAAGGTGGTGCTGAAGTAACTCCCTAATATCGATCCTTGAGAGCCTCATTTAGCGTATGGTTTGGAATTGCAGCATCCAATCAAGAGAATTGCTTTAAGATGTTTATCAGTCTTTAGTTGAAATTTCTTTTTTTGCAGTGATAAAAAAAGTAGTAAAATTCATCAAATGTTCCTTCTCTGTGCTTCTCTTTTAAGAAATAATTAATGAGTTCCAAATGTAGTTCGATGAGCATGTCTTCAAAGTTACAATTATTTTATTAAATGGATTTTGAAACTGAAGAATGTCACTCTAAATTCTGTAAATCTATTTTAAAATTTAAAAAAATAATATATTTTTTTTAGTAGTCTTTTTCCAATCACGTTTTTTATTTACGGTAGGGAGTGTTAGTAGCAGAGTCAATAATATGTTTTGGAATTACGGCACAGAACCAATAGAAACAATGAAAATGAGAAAGGTTTTTTCATTCCTGTACTATGTTTAACTAAGACAGCTTTCTTAAATATACTTTGATGGTTCTGTAGTGATCAGACTAGATTATCCTTTGGCTGCATTTTCAAGTTCAGTTCAATTATGTGGGATGTGATCTCAACCAAAAATGGTAGGAATGTCAGCTGTGAATCAGCTCTATCATTATTAGTAAAAAGAACATTAACTTTGTTTTGAAGTTGGTAAAAACTAAGGTTGTTAAGACCGCTCGTTTTTGAGGACCGACTAACCGTTCAAAAAAAGACCGGTTAACCGCTCGTCCTTATATCCCTTTGAGAACTAACAAGAGAATGTTGTCGCCTGGCATCGTCTGATGGCATCAAAGTCCGCTTCCCCCCGCTTGCGTTCAGCTCTTTCCGAATGCCCCTCAATTCAAAGCATTTTTTTTAATCCAAAAAATTAACTAAACAGTGATGGTTAATTGTCTTTTTAATATTTTATTTTGGGTACTCGTAGTTCACCGGTCTAAATAAGAGGACAGGTTCAATAGTTCGTTAAAGTTAGCAAGGTTTTTTCATTAGTTTCAAAAAACCAACGCCTCGCCCCGTCCTTTGTGACGTCATGTTTACCTCTCTTGTGTGTGATGCCGATCAACTCGCATATTAAAATTAATAATATAATAAAATTATAAAGCTACGATAGAATGGAATTATTTTAAAAAACATTATTTTTCGATCGCCAACT
>MUZC01001218.1:26449-38905 GCA_002072015.1 Radix auricularia | reverse complement strand
TTGTTGTTGTTTTCTTTTGGGTTAGGCGGTCCTACGGTCATGAATAAAGATGACCGGCCGCTTAGTGAAGTACATGTACCTATATTACGAGAGGTATTTGAAAGACGTAGCAAAGATATCGGGCGATTAATCGGCTGGATCTTGGTATCGCTTTAACTCACCGCGACAAAGCGAGAGGGAGAGGCGCGTTACCGCTTGTGTTGTTTTTTTCACTGCGTTAACGCTAGTTTTTGTTAGTTTGTTGTTGTTGTTTTCTTTTGGGTTACACGGTCCTACGGTCCCGAATAAAGATGACCGGTCCTGGTCTGAGGACCGGTTAACCGAATAACCGGTTAACCGTTAACAACCTTAGTAAAAACAGAAGAGGACGTGACCACAACTGAGCTACCTCAATACATTAAAATAAGTCAAGTCATGGAGTTAAGAATCAATTTATTTCAGTAAAGTCTTGAACTGACAGATTGAGTACATGTCCTGGAATGAATTTCACGGCAGAAACATCTAGTTTCATAAAATCAATACATAGAAAATCTTTCCATAAGTATTCATGGTGTTTAATGTGAAGTATAAACTAATAGTCCAGAATGAGTAAATCTTTAAATGTGTCCTCTGCCATTCAAGACTCTTCCATGCTCCACACATGTTTTTTCCTCCAACTGTAACACCTCACAGCTGATCCTACGAAGGATGAAGTCTTTCAAAATCTTTCCACTTCCATGAGAATAAAATGTCTTTTTCAGTTATTGTTTCATTAACTCTACAATCTACAATGATGGCTAATTCTGATTTCTTAAAATCTAAATTAACGTCACAAATGAACACAAGCTTTGTGAGATACTTGAGAGATCACTGGATTAATCCAGTATCCAGCAACAAAGAATACTACAAGTTCTTAGCTTTCTGAAATATTTGTATCCCATGTTCTTTCTATGTCTAATATTAAAACTTTAGTAACAATCTACTTTAGTCAGGGGCTGTAGTTTATATGATGTGTAGGTATATGTATAAATGTACATAATAATTTATATATATATATATGACCTCCATCCTTCCTCAAGGGACGATGATGTTGACTCCTGCTCCCTTTCCCTTTCTTTGGCTCTTCTCTCTTCACTCGTAGCTGTGAGGGTGGCTTCCGCTACTTGAATCCCTTTATGCGCTTCTGATTACCAGAGCTCCTCAGCAATGGCCTCCCACATTTTATGGTTGATCCGCGCAAGCGACATGTCTTTCTTGCAGACTCCCTGTAGCGTAGGCAGGGGCGACCTCTTTTCCTCATACCAGTTGCCAGTTTACTATAAAGCAGGGCTCTTGGAATTCACTCCAAGCTCACCCTGTGGACATGGCCCAACCACCCCAGGCGCCTCTCACTCAGGGTTGAGTGCATACTTGGCAAATGGCTTCTCCTGAGTACCTCACCATTAGTAATTTTTTCCTGCCACTTGATGTATAAGATTCTACACAAGCAACGTAAGTGGAAGCTGTTAAGCTGCTTTATTTGCTTAGCGTAGGTCATCCAGCACTCGCTGCCATAAAGTAGTGTGATGAACATGCAGGCCTGGTACATTGTTACACACTCTTTGATTTAGCCCTGCCATTAACGCTATGAATCATGGGGAAAATTTCTGTATAACGTTCAGCGTTATACAAAGATTTCTTCCAATAACACAAAACGCTATACGGGTAAATCTGTGAATAATCACTTTGAATACTTATCAAATGACCAATGAAATTGAATGATTGAACAATGATTATTATTATGCATCGTAAAATTTTGAAAGTCATTGAAGTCAAACTCAAATCACACTGGGACATACCCTAATGACTTTTTCACCTCTTTGACTCTTTGCAAATTTTGGTAAATTATCGTTCAACGGATCAGGCCAAAATGAGGTATTTTCCGGCTGCCATCTTTGGTTGCTATGCAAGTCACAAAGATGGCGGGTGATCAATAGTCCCAACTGAGGGGAAAATGATGAAAATGAAATGGGCTGGGCAATGGAAGAAAATCACAAAAAATAGGCCTACACGTTATAAATAATTCTCAAGTTATACTCTTCCGAAATATCACTTGTAAAACACTTAAACCAGCTTCTTCCATTTAACAAATAACTAATAAATTTCCAATGCGATGTTTGCTCTACGGTGGCTAATCGGAAAAAGAGCGAGCCTTCAAATTTGCGTGCTTATTGATTATTGCATCACTCACTATGTGGGCAGTTTTGTATTCGATGAATCGTATCTATAATTATAAGGGGAGGCGTTCCCCTCCCCTTAGACACCTCCCCGGTGAGGGAGACAACAGAGGAAATACAACAACAAAGGAGGTAACTACAACATAGCAACCGTGACCGTACAGTCCTGGACGCGACCAACTTTCCGGCCGCCATCTTGGATCTGTACAATGATAATTAGCCCAAATTTTGTTTACTAAAATTAAAATGTTTACCTGCCTTACACTTACATTACTTACTGCTACAGTGCAGTTTTAAAAAGTTCACTAAAGACTAAAGTTAAAGTAACTAAGTCCAAGACTACCATTGAGTCCAATTCAATGACAAAAAACAAAACAACTAAGTTATTGTGACTTAATTTACTAAATGAAGCTGAAAAGACTGAAGTTAAAAAGTAATTTTAAGCAAACTCAAGAATTATTATTTACTATTTTCAGTCAATTTAAAAATTTAAGTAGTATAAGTATAGTTATACGTATAAGTATAAGTAGTAGAGTAGATACGGCAGTGCAGTCACTCACTGAGTCAGTGTCAGCTCTCACTTCTATCAGTATACAAATAACAAACAGATTAGATTAAATATACTAACCTCATTGTTGAAAGCACGAACTGCCTCCATCATGAATGAGGATTGATAGGAATAAATAATTATTCCACAATTTTTTTAGTTAACTATATTCTCAATTTAAGTATATTTCAACTATTTTCATCGCGTGGGAAAATGGCCACCACAATAAAGCTAATTCAACACCAACGTTTTGCCAATAATAGTTATCTTATCTTATCTCACTGTAATCCATGATCAAATTATCACATATTAAACTAATTTAAATGGAAGATATTAAATAATATGAATCATCAACTTGAACTGAATTATTAAAGCCTTATTTCTAAATTAAAAATTAATATGCAGTGAAGAATGGCTGAAATCAATACAACTGCACAAGCTTCCTCCGTTAACGCCCACTGTAGAAATTTAGAAATAAAGAATACTATTATAATAGAGTAACTATCCATAGTCTAGTATGCGTAAGTATAAATTTACATAAGTTCATTTAGAGTTAACAATTAAAGTAAATTAAATGAGCAACGATGTTGGCTATTATGCGTTTTAGGAGTCCCAAACTTTTAAACGAAGACGAAATGTTATTATTTAGTTATAAATAATTTATTGAAATGGTCGGTTAATATTCCCGGTTAATTAATGAATGGTGCATTGAATTGGCCATTGGCTTGGTGGTGTCATTCATTGATTGTTTGAATATTGAATGAATAATGATTGAATGTCATTGTCATTTATATTATTATTTTATTATAATAATTATATGACTCTGAGTTTGAGACTCTGCAGTCTTAGTCTCTGTAATACCATGTAATATTCACCAATTTAGTCTCTTATTTATGAATAATAATAATTAATAATTAATAATATGTCCACACTATGACTATGGCCATGGCCATGGCGGATTAAGTAAGGGGGGAGGGCGGGGGGCTGAGCGGGCTAAAGCCAAGGGCCCCCGACGGTTTAGGGGCCCCAAAACTTTTTAAATTTGTAATAAAAGTGTACAGATGTTTGCACGAACCTTTGAAAATATAAAAATTAAATAAATTTATAAATATTAACTATACTATACAACTGATTGCTATTCAGCCCTTATAGTGTTAATAATCGATAAAACGTGATTTAGGGCCCCCTCAAAGGAGTTTCTGAAAAGATTTTTTTACATTAAATATTATATAGTATGCCATCTGTCAAAATGACGGGGCCGCCCAGGCTTATAAAGGGGACGCCTATATTCAAGGGGCCAAGCCCCCCAAATCGCAAGCTACGCCACTGCCATCAATGATCAAAATGAATTGTTTTTTTTATCAGCAAAAAACATTTATGCTCATACTAGTTATAATCTTATAAATATAATTCTAAAAGTCCAGTAAAATTACACATTTTTATTTTAAAAAAATGATTTTGTTCTCTATTGACCAGCATTTGTGCAACAACTTTGAGGTGAAAGTCTACTAAAAAAGATTTGTCAAAATTTCTGCAGAACCCATTACTAAAACAAGTAGCAAAGTTTAAGACAACTTATTTAATAACACAAGTGCAAGTTGCGAGCTAAGGAACATACATTTTCAAGTTAAAATTTTAATGTCACGGCAGTGGATTACAATTACTCAGTATTACATTGACTGTATATTCTAGTATCATCCTGGCTTGTTTTACTAATAGAATACAAGCAGAAAAAAATGATGGCTTTCTGTAAGCTGCATAGAAGACCTTTCCAAAAATACTTAATAATAGCTGCTGTAGGTCTGTCTCTTATATCTTTCATCTTCTTCACTGCCTATGCTGCTAACAATAACAAAGGCTTAGATACCCAATTCAATAACAAAGATTTAAGCAGAGAAAAACAACACAATATGTTTTCAATTATTCGTAATGTAACTATGACAATAAAAGCTGTTGAAAAAAATCTAAATATATTAAAATTAAATAAGACTCACAATCAATGGCAAATGCCAAGATATGAAGGAAAAAAAAGCCCAAATAATGAAAACATTTACGAAATAAAATTGGGCAGTGTCAGCAATGAAAAGAAAATGGTGAATAATTATGTCAGCAGAAATGTTCATATTTTCTACTATCCCTGGTATAAAAATGAACAATTTGATGGAAAATATGCACATTGGAATCATGAACTTATTCCTCACTGGAATGACAAACTTCAAATAAACAGAAGACGACATGTGCCCCCAGATGACATTGGAGCAAACTATTATCCCAAGCTGGGGCCGTACAGTTCTTCTGACCCATCAGTTATTGAAGCTCATATGAAGCAGATCAAGTACTCAGGAGCAGGTAACTTATATCTTAGGGTGATTATGTTAATAGTTTAGTCTTCAGCAACTAACTGTTCAATTTAGATAGCAAACTCATTTAGTGCTTTATATGCCTAGATGTATATGACCAAATGACATTAGTTTGACATCATGTCAATATTTATTTTCAGTTTTAGAACTGCTGTCACTGCTAAAAATGTTCATTTATGAGTTATAGTTATAGGCGAAGTGTATAACCCAGCCATGCTAAAGACCATGGCCACTATGGAAAGGTTTTCCATGTGCAATGTTCTAATGTGATGAATAGTGTCTAGCCTTTAAAATTAATTATAATTCTTAATTCTCCATCCCCTTTTAAAAAAAAATCAAAACACAGATGGTGTGCACCGTGAAGTGCTTAAAATGTTAATTCAGTGGTAATCAGCCTACTTTGATTTCAGTCTTTAAAGTAAAATACATTTTACATTTTTTTGGTAGATAACACATTTGACAATACAAATTTTTTGTCTTCCTATCAAATGCTAAAAAAATCTAAGCAACTTAACAATAAAATTAAAATCCAAGGAAATTATTAGGGTAACAGTTTATTTTTTTGGGCCTTTTTTTGTTACTGTGGACTATATCCAAATGTAATATATCTGTACTTAGTGAGACCTCTAGAACCTTATATAAAATATGTTTCTCATTACTTATGCCTTATGCTGCTTAAATAATTTTAAAAAATAATACAAATTGGGATCTTCAAAATTCTATTACATTAATATATTTTTTATAGGGCTGCGGAAATTACCGATTAATTTCTCGATTAATCGGTAAAATTTATTATCGATTAAAATTATTTTAATTGGTAAAATAGTGATTAAATTGAAGAGGTAGCTTAAAATAATTTTTCCGATTTAATAATCAAATATTAATTATAAATAATTTTTTAAAAGTTTTTTTTTTACGTTAAAACTTCTAAATTAAGAAAAAAAGATTTTTAAAGTGTAACCTTTAAAATAAGCTCTAATATTTAAATATAAAAAAGTTAATTGCCTGTTTTTGTTACTTCCCTTGAAATTTTCCGTTTAATGAGGTCATACATCTTATTTTTAGCTTAATAAAAATTATCGATTAATTATTTGGTAATTTTTCAAAAGTTAACGATTAAATTTAAATTAATCGATAACAGCCCTAATTTTTTTAAAATAACTCCAAACCCCTTTTGATATTACATATTTTTCCAAAGTTCATTCAAGCCATATATACTATACAATTCCAAGCAAAAGTGTTTAATACCTTATGTGTCTCATAATTTGATTCTGATTATAAGAAATGGCAGGCTTTCTTTTGAGTGCATTGGATTTGTTTAGAATTTCAAAACTTACCATATCCTCTTAACATGTGCAGTAGGTAAAAGACCAAGGTTATTAATTTTATGTTGTTTTTTTTTTTTTACCCATAAAGTTGTCCCATTTTTCCAAGGTAAATTCTGTAATATCTGAATAACAGTGATTGAAGGGTGGTACTACCATGTTCCTTCATAATGAACACAAATGAGAATTAGTTTTACTCTAATCAGTTTGAGAGAGTATATTATTTTATGTTTCTGTTTATGTTTTTTATAAGAGTGTTTTTCAAAACATCTGTATCTAGGTTTGATTATCTTTCTTGTCATCTGAAAGAATTAAACTAATTAAGCCTATAAATTTTACCTCTGTGATATCAATATTAATGACATTAATTCTTTAGTGCAGAATACTAATTGACTGGTCTCTAGCTCAAAGCCAATATTGTAACTTACTTCAAAATGTTTACAATTTTATCTATTAATTTATGTCCAGGTGTACTTGCTGTGTCTTGGTACCCACCTCATCATGAAACAGGAAATGAAACAGCTGTTGATGACCTAATGATTGCAATATTAGATGGTGCTGCCAAATTCCAACTAAATGTAAGAATATTTTTAAAACACATTTTGATTTATTTTTCTGTTGATATAAAAAAGATAATTTAAATAGATTAATGTTTCCAGAATCTTTTAATGAGACAATTTCAATCATGAAAGTAATTTTTAGTATTAAAGAATTAAATAAAGAAGCTGACATTTAAGTATGAATAACATTAGTGTGTATTCTCAAGACTTGAATTGATAAACTTTATTGCATTTGAAGGCCTGAATATTTATATCATTATTTGGAACTGGTAGACTATTGTAATAGTAAATATTGATATTGACTCATAATGACAGAATTAAAAGATATAGAGTTCAGTTTTTTTAAGGGGTTCATTACGTAGTCAGTGTAGATTTTTAATATTTATAAAAATTTAATGCTAGATTTTTATAGCATTTTAATTTATTATTATTTTTTGTCTCATAGTACTTAAAATTTTGTAATATTTTTTAAAAATAGCCTTCCATTCTAAATAAATTGAATACAAATGAGTAACAGTTAAGTTCTAGGTATGAAATTTGATTATAAATTTGGAATTACTAATATCTCTTCCAGGCTTTGATTTATTTATCTTTTTTAATGAAGACTTTGTACATGCTATCAGATCAATAACATTTGTTGTTCCCTCATACCTTCTTCTATAATTTCTCACTCTTCACTAAGCATCAATGACAACCATTTCTCCTTTTGCTAAATTATAACCACTTAAGGAAAACAAATCTCATTGCTGCAAAAGATGTCATTAAAAATCATTGGCATACCATTATTTTTTCTTTAACTAGGCAATTTAAGACATTTAAAACATGATGCCTATTTTGATTATGTACCTTTTCAGAAAAAAAAAAAAGATTTTTTTTTCTTTCTGAAACAGGTTGTATTTCATATAGAACCCTTCAAAAACAGAACAGGAAAACTATTTGCTGAGGTCATCCATTACATCATCAATAAATATGGCAACCACACTGCATTTTACAGAACGAATCACAGAGGTCGACGACTCCCGTTGTTTTACGTGTATGATTCATATCAGATTGAACCTACAGAATGGGCACAGGCTCTAAAACCTGAAGGTCGTTATAGCCTTAGAAATACTCCATATGATGGTATATTTATTGGACTTCTAGTGGAATACAAACATTTGACTCATATCACCAATTCTGGTTTTGATGGTTTCTACACATATTTCGCCAGTAATGGTTTTGTGTATGGATCCTCCTATCGCAATTGGCCAATTTTAGCAAATGAAGCCAAGAATCAAGGCCTGATTTTTGTTCCCAGCATTGGCCCAGGATATTTAGACACAAGAGTTCGGCCATGGAACGGTCAAAACACTAAACTGCGATTGAATGGCCAATATTATCAATCATCATTTAAAGCAGCCCTTGCTGTGAGACCATCATTCTTGACCATAACATCTTTTAATGAGTGGCATGAGGGTACACAAATCGAGCCAGCTATTCCAAAGAGAATTCCTGACTACAAATATGAAAATTATCTACCTCAAAATCCTGAATTCTACCTGAATCTCACACGACAATTTGTGCAAGAATACACAAGAAACATTATTTGAAGGAACAATGAAAATCTGAGCACTCGTCATGCTGATTCATCTTAAAATTTAAGCAATTTAATTTTCTTTAGGTAGATGGAAGGGAGATTTGTTTTAAAATGTGTGTGCAATATTCTTGTTATACTGGTATTAAGTTTTTGTAAGTCAAAAATACCATTCAGTGAGCTACTTTATCAAAATGTAAAGCTTAAAAGTTGTTATTTTCTAACTGGAATCATTTTAAATTTTCCAAATAACATATCACATTTTTAAAAATTAGGGTCAATGTTTTTTATCATAGTTGTTCAGACCATAATTTTTCCACTTACAAAAAAATCAGTTTCGTGCATTGCTTCTTGTGTAAAAGGACTCAGGTAATTGTGTAACCTTACTTCTGCCAGGTTCTTGTTCAGGGGGTGTTAACATGTAAACCATGTTAGAACAGTTATATAAAAACCATTGCTATCTTTGGCAATTGTGATCTTTTTGTCACCTGCTATTGTGAGTCAATTAGTTCTTTTTAAACTTGTACCATTGTTATCTTCTGTTTTTTTTTAAAAAATGTTTTCTTATGTCATTGGGATCTTGATTTCTGATGTCATTGGGATCTTGTTTTCTGATGTCATTGGGATCTTGTTTTCTGATGTCATTGGGATCTTGTTTTCTGATGTCATTGGGATCTTGTTTTCTTATGTCATTGGGATCTTGTTTTCTGATGTCATTGGGATCTTGTTTTCTTATGTCATTGGAATCTTGATTTCTTATGTCATTGGGATCTTGTTTTCTTGTGTCATTTGAATTTTGTTCAGTAATGTTCTTGTGACCATTGGGTTTTTGTTCAACTGTTCTTGTGCCAATTTAATATTGTGCAATATTTCATGTGTTTCTGTCATCTTGCAACACTGTGATCCATTGTCACTGTGATTGTGTGCCATTGTGATGTTATTTATACACAATGTTGTGACTTACACTGAAATACTGGTTACAAAGTCTGTTAAGAATGGATCAACTTTGTAATTCAAGGACAACCTGTATTGCATTCATTTGAAATATTATTGTCCTCTCTGTGACCTCAAGAATCCACATTTATTTTAAGCCAGGACTGAATTATGTTAAACATTCAAACAATAATTTTTTACCATTTTGTTTTCTTTTACAATGACATATTGTTGTTCTTTATTAATAGTCTTTTTTTAAAATGATTACTTCCAATTGCAAACATTTGTGATAATGTTGAACACTTGTTCATCAGTGGCTACTTTTGGATTTATGAGTGCCAAGTTTTGATTCCATTTTAAAAAAAAAAAATTGCACACAACCAAAGATGGAACATTGACTGCCACCTAACGGACATTAAGATTCAAGCTGCTAGGCCCTGTGACCTGACTCACACTGACTGATGGTGATATCATTGCTGTTGACATTTTTTTTAATGTTCAGTTTACTGTAGTTTTAGCTTATTAGAATGACGAATGCTCTTACAGCTAGAATACAAGAATGTAGAGCACCATAGTATGTTTTTGGAAGTATGCTGTTAGCTACTGTGTGAGATGAGGTGATTGAATGGTGGCTAGGTTGCATTCTATAGCTATCACGACAGCGACAATTATGCGTGGTTTTGGACGAGTTCCAGCGCAGATTTTTTCAACAATATTGACAGCCCAAGCTACGATTAGGGATGCACCATCCAGCCATTTGTTAAAATCCGGCTCTGGCAGAATTTCACTTTATAAATCCGGCTGGCCAGTATAGCCAAATTTAAAGGCTCCGGAAACTCCGGGATCCGGCCATTTTTGCAAATCCGACTCTGGCTTTAGCTGTATTTTACTTCATAAATCTGTCCGAATCCGGCCATATTTTAAAATTTTAATCTGGTACAATCCTAGTCACAATTGAACAATTACATTAAATACATAGATCTATTTAAATGTCCAAAAAATATTTGAAACATGCTTATTTTCAATTAGAAAATCCAAATACGGCTATTAGGTGGGTGGGGTCAAAGCTTTAAAAGTTGCAAGCTAAAGAATATACATTTTCAAGTTAAATATTCATGTCCAGGCAGTGGATTACAATTACACAGCTGTTATAAACATTGACTGTATCCACAACTATCATTCCGGCTTGTTTTACTAACAAAATACGAGCAGTAAAAAAATAATGCTGGCTATACTGCAAGAAGCTCGGTAGACCTCTCCAAAAATACTTAATAATAGCTGCTATAGGTCTGTATGCTATGTCGTTCCTCTTCCTCAAAGACTATGGACACTATGGTAACCACACTGGATTTTATAGCACTAACATCACAGGAAGGTGACTTCAGTTGTTTTATGTGTATGTTTCAGGAGTTTGCTTTTAAAATGTATTGTGTAATTTTAATTATTTTAAAAAATTAATTTAATAAAAAATTGTTTTATATAGGTTATATTGTTTTTAAGTCAAACATAACATTTTTTTGAGTTGCATTGTCAAAATATAAGGTGTTTTTGTCTAATTTGAATATTATCATATGATACTCAAGTTTTTTTTTTCTAAGTTGAATAATTATTTCAAATTTTCAAAATAACCTATCAATGAAAAAAAAAACACATTATGATCAACGTTTCTCCTCTATCATATTTCATATATATTTAGAGCATACAAATAAATGAGTTTCCTGTAATCCTTTTGTTTTATTATTTATTTTAAAGCACTCAGGGTAATTGTGTAAAGTTACCGGGGCATTGTGCTAACCACACAATCCCTGGTCGTTAGTGGTCAATGAAACTTGTGAACACTACTTCACTTGCTCCCATAGACCTTCATGGTCTGTAAGGGATCTTTGTAATATTGTGATCTTGTATTCTTGTAATATTGTGATCTTGTATTCTTGTAATATTGGGATCTTGTATTCTTGTGATATAGTGATCTTGTATTCTTGTGCCATTATGTTGTTGTTCAGTTTGTTATTTAACCAATTCTGGTTTGGGTGGGGAGAACTACAAACTATGACTGATTGTAATCCGGTGTTCCAAAACTTTTTTTTTTTTGGTTTTCCGGCATGCAAATTGTTATCTGGAGGATTTGGAAGCTGATTCTGCTTGGGGCGCAGGGAGGGTATTTTTACCATACCGGCAGCGTAGATTGAAGCAGGGACATCTTTATTCCATTAACTAGTGATGGCGAACATTTTCGGGGCCGCGTGCATGAAATTCAACCAAAACCCACTTATTTATATCAAAATGCCAACACTCCAATGAAATCCAAATATGGTGGTTTAGCTTAGCTGGTTGGTTAGTACAGTAACAGTTTAGTCGCGTGCTGGCCGATGAGGCTCTGCATATTATCTGGGGCACGTGTGCCATTGGTTTGCCATCACTGCCGTTAACTTTGCTACCCTTTATTAAATGTAGCAATTAAGATATTAAGCTGAAAGAGAAAACTAACATTGATGATGTCAATAGTTTATTTATTTCTCACAATTTCAGATAATCTCTGACTAATATTCCCTTTTGCAGCGCTTTAAATTTTTTTATGCGCATTTCACTTCATTAAATTTAAAATAAAATGATCAAATTGCGCCAAATTTAATAGCGTAGGAATTTTAAACCCTACAAATCTAAATGTAGAATTAAATAAAAAGAAAAATAATTCTGCTATCGCTTTCCCCCTAAGACTAAAAGCTTTGAATCAGTTGACAGTTGACGTTGCCCTTTCTTGCATCCTACAATAACATCTTGAATTAACTTGTATGGGTATGAACCGCGTCGTCCGTGAATGCTCTGAAACGAACACATGCGCCATTATGTTAGATCTTCCCTGCACACACTTGGACGAGAACCTGTTGTCAAAACAAATCAGCTCATTAACAAAGACTCTTAGGAAGTAGACGGATGGAGATGCATGGGCGTCCCCCCCCCCC
>MUZC01001218.1:0-26376 GCA_002072015.1 Radix auricularia | reverse complement strand
TAATTCTCTTAGTCCCAACCAGTCCCCCCCCCCCCCACACACACACCAATTAAACAAAAAAGCTTTATATAAATGATCTGGTTCACACCAATAAGTACACAAACATGCGTCTTGTAGTGAGTGATGTAAAACAGACATGACCGTGTGAGGCGAAGGGAAATATTTAACTTTTATCCAATATAAATGTATCTAACTTCTGGTATGGAGATTAAATTGTTTCCTTTAAATTAAATATCGTTTCCGACGCTCCCCCCCCCCCCTCAACCAAATGTGTTCTTCTCCTCAGCCCAACGCTTTTCTCCTTGCTTCTGCTGAACGAGTGCCATAGACAGCAGACGATGCGTTCCTCAGCAAGACCTTCCTCCGTTATGTGGTCATTGCGCGCCATTTACATGTTTTTCTTGCATACGTCCTTAAAGCGCAGGCGACAGCAAGACTCTTTTCTATGTTCATGCAGTTGCCAGCTCTTGGAATACGCTCCGAGCCCATCTTGTATAACCACCACATGCATCCTCCTCTCGGGCTTGAATATATGCTCAACATATGGCTTTTACTGAGCACCTCTACATGTGTGATTTTATCCTGCCATTTGATGTGTAGGATCATACGAAAATATCGTTAGTGGAAACAGTTGGCTGATTTATTAACTTGCCATATGTCGTCCAGCACTCGCGTCCATAAAAGATTGTGCTTAGCATGCAGGTCTGGTACAGATATTTTATTCCTGTCCATGAGCGACACATTGTTCAACACGGAGTGACGGAGATGGAGATTGTAGGAGACGGAAATGGTGACCACGGAGATGGAAATGGTGACATTGGGAGATGGAAATGGTGACCACAAGAGACGGAGATGGAAATGGTGACAACGGGAGACGGAAATGGTGACCACAGAGATGGAAATGGTGACCATAAGAGACGGAAATGGTGACCACGGGAGATGAAACAGCTGACCATAGAAGACGTAAATGGGGACCATTAGAGACGGATATGGTGATCACGGGAGACAGAAATGGTGACCACGGAGATGGAAATGGTGACCATAAGAGACGGAAATGGTGACCACGGAGATGGAAATGGTGACCATAAGAGACGGAAATGGTGACAACGGAGACAGAAATGGTGACCACGGAGACAGAAATGGTGACCATAAGAGACGGAAATGGTGACCACGGAGACGGAAATGGTGACCATAAGAGACGGAAATGGTGACCACGTAGAAGGAAATGGTGACCATAAGAGACGGAATGGTGACCACGGAGATGGAAATGGTGACCACGGAGATGGAAATGGTGACCACGGAGACAGAAATGGTGACCATAAGAGACGGAAATGGTGACCACGGAGACAGAAATGGTGGCCATAAGAGACGGAAATGGTGACCACGGAAATGGTGACCACGGAGACGGAAATGGTGACCATAAGAGACGGAAATGGTGACCATAAGAGACGGAAATGGTGACCACGGAGACGGAAATGGTGACCATAAGAGATGGAAATGGTGACCATAAGAGACGGAAATGGTGACCACGGAGACGGAAATGGTGACCACAAAAGATGGTGACCATACGAGATGGTTACCAAAGGAAATGGTGACCACAGCAGATGGTGACCAAAAAAAATTGTGACCACAAAAGATGATGACCAAAGGGGATAGTGACCACAGGAGATGGTGACCACAGAAGATGGTGACCACAGGAGATATTGACCACATGAGATGTTGACCACAAAAGATGGTAACCACAGAAGATGGTGATAACAAAAGATATGATCTCAGGAGATAGAGACCAAGGGAGAAGGAGATGGTGACCAAAATATATGGTTACCACCGACAATTCAATCCGTGACCACATACACGTCCTTTCTTTTGAAACACATTGTAATTAGAATTATGAACACTCATTGATTAAGTAATTTCAGAACCGAATCTTTTGCGATGTTGTTCGTTTGTCGAGTCGACGAGGACCACTCTAGTCATCCGAGGGTTGCTGGGACTGGTTTTTGCGTATGTGTGCGCAGATTGCTGACGTGAACGATCCTGGCACGGAAATTTCTGGAACAGAAAGGATATGGGACGAGTGGGTTGTCTCCTGGAGGGTAGGCAGCACGGCCTTTTCGGGCTTGCCTCTTCTTACCTGTGGCGTTGATCCTGTTTTCTTCGCATGATCTGGCATTTTCGTGGATAGATTGGCACCAAATAGACCGGTCCATGACAGCTTCTTTCCACGTGTCTGGGTTGATGGCAAACGCTTTCATAGAGGCTTTCAAGGTGTCTTTGAAGCGTTAATTTTTGTCCACCACGTGACCACGGGCCATGTTAGAGCTCGCCATAGAAGAGTCTCTTTGGTAGTCTCTCATTTGACATTCGGGCTAGGTGCCCTGCCCAACGAAGCTGTGATTGCATCAGGAGGGTGAAGATGCTGGGGAGGCCTGCTTTGGTTAGTACCACTGTGTCTGGAATTTTGTCCTGCCACTTTATGCCGAGGATCTTCCTGAGGCTTGTTGTGTGAAAGTGGTTCAGCTTTTTAGCATGGCGTTGATACACGGTCCATGTTTCGCGTGCATAAAGCAGTGTAGGGAGCACCAGTATCTTACATACTTTCACCTTGGTCTGGATGATAATGCCTCTTCTGTTCTAGACATTCGAGTACAACCTGCCAAAAGTGGAGCTGGCCCTGGCAATTCTGACATTCACTTCGTCATCGATGGGGACATTTTTGAGACAGTGGGCTGCCTAGATATGTGAAGCGTTTCACTGCGTTGAGTTTCTGGCTGTTGACAGTGATGTTGGGCTTAACGTAAGGCTTTCCAGGTGCGGGTTGATAAAGGAATTCAGTCTTCTTTGTGTTAATTTTCAGTCCAAAGTTTGTGCAAGCGCAAAAGAACAGGTTAACACTGCGTTTCATGTCATCCTCTGAGGCAGCATTGATGACTCAGTCACCAGCAAATAGCAGGTCTCTGATTGTGTCTATCTTTACCTTGGTCTTTGCCTGAAGCCTCCGAAGGTTGAACAGTTTGCCATCTGTACGGTACCTCAGTTTGAAACCAACATCCTCGTTTCTGAAGGTCTCTGTCAGCATAGGAGAAAACATGATGCTAAACAGAGTTGGTGCTAGGACGCACTGCTGCTTGACATTGTTTGTGACTGGAAAAGGGTCACATGACTCTCCTCTGTCTTGGACTCTGGCCTGCATGCCTTCGTGGAATTGTTGCACCAAGCCAATGAATTTGCTTGGGCAACCATACTTAGCAATGATCTTCCACAAACCCTCTCTTCCAGCTGTGTCAAAAGCCTTGGTTAGGACAGCATAAGTGGAGAAAAGGTTAGAGTTTCGCTCCTGGCATTTCTCTTGCAGCTGCATGGTAGCAAACACCATGTCGATGGTTCCTCGCTCTCTTCGGAAGCCCCACTGGCTTTCAGGCAGGAGTCCTTGGTCAAGATGGGCTCTGAGGCGATTGAACGTGATTCTAGCAAGGATCTTTACAGCGATAGAAAGCAGGGAGGTGCCTCTTTTGCGATAGACTCCCTAGCAAACGCATGCCTCTTAATTTTAAACATAATTCAGATTACTCTCATTTCATTTATAGAATTCTATATGGCGATGCGTAAGTTGTCCTTGAATATATACATTAACGTTAAACGTTGTTAAACATTGTTAAATGTCAAATTTTGTTCCTCTAAGACGAAGACAAATAAATTTGATCTTGAGGCAAGAGGTTCATACATTTCATGGGATAAAATATTGTGTGATTCAACGAGCACTGCTGACTGCTTACCTGGTTCGGTCAATACCCATACACATATGACCACATTCCAAGCAGTCAACCACATAGAACCACTGCGTCTTGCTGGCCTGATCAATCGTCACTGGTCTTTCGTCTAGGTCTAAGGCAGACTCCAACTGAACATACCTTTGCCAGGTCTTACAGGAGTAAAAACTCCTTGTAGCCGAGCTGCGTTTCTGATATAGCCGCAGATAAATGCATGGAATTAGCCGGTGAATAAAATAATAAAAATAACGATCGTTGAGGATAAAAATGAAATCGTATTATTTAACAAAAGCAATGAAAAAAATACAATCAAAATCCATCAAGAGAATCTATACATATATATAATTCTCCTCATGGTTCAACCATGCCGGACACCGAGCAAGCTGTCTAACCCCGACCACCAATCAGCTGCAAGAAAAGTTAGTGCAGAAGGTGGGGGGGGGTCATCGAGACCAACAATGTGTTTAATTGACGTCAAATACTTTGTTCTTTCAGAACAACAGAATAGCATGTATTTTGTAGCATAGTGGTTATTACATTCGCCTATCACGAGGAAGGTCGTAGGTTCAAGCCCAAGCTAAGACATTACTGTCATTACTTTTTTAATTTTTAAAAATGTTTGTATTTGTGCCCGTTCCTTTCCCACTTTCTTTTCGAACATGACTTCGCTACACGGCTGTTCATTCGCGTTGTTCTGATTTCGTCGTGGTGTAGTTTTTGTCTGTTTCCCCTTCCCCACCCTTAATTTCTTTGCACTATTTATGATCAAGTCTACGGCGTATGCCATGCCGCGGGCCACATCTAGTGATATATAAGAACATATTTTTATTTTTTTTAAAAAGCCAGTTACATTGTAATAATCTTCTTCTCGTTTAATTAAAAGCCAATTTCAACGCATCAATTAATCACTCTGACATATTTCAGTAGATCTACATCAAAATGCGCTCATATTATTTTGGTGGCATTTTATCTTCGAAATCATCCCTCACAAAAAGCAACAATTAAAAAAAATAAAAATAAAAATAATAAATTAAAAAAAAATTGGCTTCGGGTCCCGAATCTCGATCCTAGATATTTATTTTCCTTACCCCAACACTGACATCATTTTCAGTTCCGTTATTCAGTAGGCTGTCTTGGATGTCACTGTCTGATTATAGAAAAGTTGTATGAGAAAATAAAATTTTTTAAATAAAATATATCTTGACAGTGGCGTAGCTAGGGGGGGCGGTCCGCCCCGGGCGGCACTCATTCAAAGGGCGGCATTTGTGGGCATTTGAACAATAAACCCAGACATTTCCAAAAACCGCCCCTTCTTTTGAAAGGGGGGGGGAATTATAGTGAAACAAAAAAAAATCTCAATGTTGAGTTTAAATTAACGGATTCGTGCAACATTTGTTTGATTACATAGTGGTTGTTATAACTAACGCAGAACAGTTTAAAAATTTAAAATTGCTCAAAAAAGGTAACAATCTGTTTGCAAAATTAAGCGGTATACGTCACAGATGGCGCTTTTATAAGAAAACTGCACAAAAAACAACAACACATCACCGCTGGTCCGAATATATGTAGTATTAATATCGCACGACAATTTAAGCATGGAATTAGACATTCGCAGAATCATGCGCTAACAAGTATCTACATGACATAGTGGTTCAAATATTGTGTTTAAATTGCAAGTAGTAATTTATACAACTGTTTCAGGTTTTATAAAATTATTGTTAGGTAACTTATTTAAAATTTATTTTACTTTGCTTTTATTTCATTAAAGTAACACATATAGCTTGTATTTTTCATTAATATATGGTTATTCATTAAAAATGAACGATTATTCATTTCTCCATTAATAAACACCACATTAACATAAATAATTACGAAAAAGACATACTTAAAAATTTTAAGCGTCTGGGAAAATTGACATTTGAAGTAACTAGTAAAACGAGATCAGATGCTGGAATTTTACTCAGTTCATGGCAATCTTTTACTTTTCTATGGTGTCTAAATTTATAGGAACCCGTCTTTTTTAAATTAATGCAAACTATGCAAACCTATTTGACGAAACAAATTATTTGCTAATACAGAACGCTTATACAGAGAGTTGGAGATATCGACTAGATTAGATAACAAGTTAAAGGGAGAAAAATATGAGTGGGGAAAATTCAGAAGACGTGGTTCTATCTTAAGAGCAATAAGTACAACATAAATATTTTATCCATAGATGTAATTATAAAAGAAAATAAAAGAACTAGGTGATGATTTCCATGTCCTTGCAAGAAAAAATTCGTGTATAATACTATAACATCTAGCATTCTAAATGAAGAATTTGAACATCAATTAAATTTCTTTATTTACATTGATAAAGAAATGTTAGAGATTGAAAGAGAAAGGATCCAGGTTTTTATGGCAGTGCATGGGACCGGTCTTAGCTATTGTGGGCCCCCATGCAGCTTAGTATGCAAAACTGATTGCGTGGGCCCCAGTTCGGGAAGGGATAAGGTATTAATAAGGATAATAAGTGAAAATTAAGATAGGTTGGGCCTATGACAGCGCTGGGCCCATTGCGACCGCATAGGTTGCAGGAGCCTAATACCAGCCCTGGCTGTACCTACATTACAAGAAGAGGCTTTATGTTAAAAATAAGAGGGGAAATACCCGCTTGATCTATTAAAATATATTTAACAGTAAATATTGGAAAATTCTTTATCCAACATTTAAATTTTGCTAATAATTTTTTTCAACAATTGCTGTCAGTGTATCTAGTTGTGAAAGGAGCTTCTCCAAACTGAAGTTGAAAAAAAAATCCCTCCACAATAAGTGTTTTAAGACTACAAAATCTTGCAATATTGTCCATTGAACATAATATTACAAATAATATAAATTTTGATAACATAATAAACGATTTTTCGACTATGAAAAAGTTAGGTGAGTAAGCAAATTTATAAATTATAATTTTAAAAAATAAGTTTAAATACTGATGTATATAATTTTTTTTAATTACAAAAATCATATATTTATAAATAAAAAAATAAAAGCATATTAATTGATAATGTTTTTGGGTGTAGATTTAGAATATCTTTTGTCTCATTTGGGTTGGAGGGGACCTGTGACCCTATGCCGGATTAAGGGGAAGGGCTGAACGGGCTAATGCCAGGGGCCCCCAAACTTTTTATATTTTATAATAAAAGTGTACAAATCTTTGCACGAACCCTTGAAAATAAAATAAATTAAATAAATTTATAAATTTTATCTATTAAACTGATCACGATTCAGACCTGATAGTCCTAATAGTTTATATTTTAAAAATTTATCAATTTAGACCGACTCCTCTGGCCGTGTGCAAAGAGCATAGGCTTGTCATCAAGCGGTGTAGGGATCGATTCCCAGAGGTGGAATGTAAAAAAAAAATTTATGTTCAAACTTAACTGTTATATACCGGCGAACACTTCAAACAGTTATTTCTTTGTGTTCGTTTATTTTTTCATTATTAATATTGAGTTACAGTCTTATATTAGCTGTTAGAAATCATTTTATTTTAAGGGATGCTGGCTGGATAGGGCCGTCTTTTGATTGCAGCCCGGGGCCCCGTGCAGTCTTAATCCGCCCCTGCTGTGACCCTATAACTTTCTTGTGGTCTTTAAAACAATTTTCTTGTATTTTTATGTTGTGTATTTATAGGTTTATCCTCTTATGCGCTTCTTTTATTACTGCTTACATAAATAGGGCATGCAATGGTAAAATTGTTCCCCATCTTTTACAACGTACTTTGTTTCAATTACAATTATTTATTCATGATTATTAATTTATTTTAAAAAACACATCATATTATTAACTTAATTAAGTGGCCGTCCATAAATGACGTCACGTGATTTCGGCTGATTTTTCACCCCCTGCCCCCTCGTCACACGGAGTCACGAAACGAAAACTTAGACCAATTCCTCAATGTGACGTGACAAAGTACCCCCCCCCCATACAAGCGGTATTTTGTATTTGAAAATGAGCTTGTATAAAATCTTTTTTTTTTGTTTGGTCATTTAAATATGTTGTTAGTTTTAAGGTTGCACTCTAACATCGTACCACGTGTGAAACCACGTAAATCGTCATTGAATAAAGTTTGGGTAATCATATATTTTAGTGTGGCTTTTATTTAAAGTTGCGCGTTTTGAATGACATCAAATGTGTGACCCCCCCTCCCCCCGGTGCGTGACGTCATTTATGGGCGGCCCCTAAAAGGGCGGCATATTGGAGACCGCCCCGGGCGGCATATTGGAGACCGCCCTCGGCGGCAAAAGCTCTAGCTACGCCACTGTATCTTGATGGAGAAGGCTTTTTTTATGATTATGTATTGTGTAAGTAATTACCGTAGTATACAGGCTAAAGCAAATGTAATGCAAATTTTATGTAATTTAAACTTTTTATTCTTCAATCTATAATTAGCATTATTTTAATTGTCTTTAAAAGCTATGTTTTACACGTGTTGCACACAGCTTCTGAAACGTTTTAAAATATTTTAGGCTACTCACTTGTGTCAGCAAGCGCGATAGCTATAGCTATAACGGCATACATGAACTTAAGCGTGAATGCCGCCATCTTCGGATTGAATGGTATAGTTTACTCGTTGAAGTTGAAGTCTTAGATGTACTGTCTCCCAGGACTCTTAAGCTCAGAGCTAAGCGTAAGTATAACAATCTGTCACCTTTTAAAGAGAGCAGATCGCCACGTGCTAACCTCGTTCCGAGTGTCGCGCTCTGATAGGTTGCTGATGACACCGACCATCACCCTCACACAACATTGGACATCCCAGAACACACATAAACTTTTATATCATACAACAACAGAAAAAAATAAATACAATATTAGTTTATGGACCAAGTCCATCATACGTAATTATCTAATGTTGTCAAAATTTTCTGCATGTTTTGTAAATGGAGCTAGCAGTATAAAAATATGTTGTTTTTTTAAATTGTCTTTATGGGCATCAAAAACCACATAACAATCTTTTAAAAAATAAAAACAACTCGTTCTAAAGTTAAGTTTATTTAATGCATAGATAAAAAACTAACACATACATAATCTTCCACCCAGAAAAATGTGAACTGCTAAGAGTAACAAAGGTGTCTTTGTATATAAAAGCAAGAACACTTTATTTATGGACAAGAACAAACCCAAACTAAAGATGCAAAATACTTAGGAGTCATAATAAATGAGAAACTATCTTGGAATCCCAATGTCAATGAAGTTATTAAAAAATCAAACAAAACCTTACGCTTAAAAATAAACTTTTACAAATGTAACAAAGATAGAAAACTATAAGGCTACCTCACCCTGGTGAGACCTATACTACAATTTGCATCTTCTGTATGGGACCCATCCACCAAAGAAAATATTGATAAGTTAGAACAAATCCAAAAAAGAGCTGCCAGATTCATTACTGGAGAATATTCAAAACTGACAAGAGTAACACCGTTAGTTAAATCATTAAACCTTGAAACACTAGAGGGTAGAAGAATCAAGAGTAAATTAGTAATTATACATAAGGCAATTAATTCTAATTTAGAAATACAACACAAAGATAACCTAATACAACCCTCAAATAGACATAAAATTAAAAACACCTTTCTTATTCCATATGCAAGAATAAACACATACAAGTTTTCTTTCTTTCCGTCCGGTATTCGGGCGTGGAATAGGTTGCCTGAAGAAACCAGGAAAGCCACCACTTAATCATATTTTAAAACTCTAGTAAGAATACAGGACTAAACACAAACCATAGAAATACGTAGGACGCAATAATCTTCTGTACAGAAGGAGCGTCTGTAACATATAAGATAAGATAAGATAATTATATTGTCACCTAGTGCTTTGGAAAGTTGTTATCGAGCCTTTTCGTCCAGGAGGCGCATTTGTCGATCATCGTCGACATCTGTGATCCCTCTAAGGGAATATTAATGCTCCCTACAAGAGTTCTCAGGCATCACTATCCTGGGCCAACCGCTCCAGCATCTTCCAACCATGGCAAATTTTCATAATTCTGCCTTTACTTTAATTCTCGGCCCCAAGTGTTTCTTGGGTAACCTTTTTTCGCTTTCTCTGGGAGTTCCATTTCAGGGCTTGCCTTGTGGAACCGGAGGCTGGTTTTCTTAGCGTTTGATCAATCCACCCCCGCAGCTTTCGGAAAATCCCTTGCTCTATTGGATTCTACCTTATCAGCTGCCACTGTTCTAGGTTGTTGACTTTGTCCGGGCAGTGAATTCTGACATCCTTCTTAGGCAATTGCTTATAAAGGAATGGCCTCTGGTCAGGTTTACGGCCGTTGTTCTTCACTTATCGGCTCCATAAAGCAGCACAGGCTTCGCAATGGCGTTTAAGTTCCTTACTTTTAAGCCACTGCTTAGGTTTCTAGAGACCCAACGATTCTTGAGTTGTTGTAAGGCTACAATTGCCTTCCCAATCCTTATTCTGAAATCAGCGCCCGTACCCCCTTGCTTGTCTTCCACACTGCCAAGGTAAACACAAACCTCCTCGAGTGCTTCTCCTTCAAACATGATAGGTGATGTACTGGTGGCATTAACCTTGTTGACTTTACTCTTCCCTTTGTGCATATTAAAACCTTGGGATAATAGATAACATGACGTTTGTTAGCTTCACTCGGGTTAAAAAGGCATGTAGATCTATCACTACGATATTTTTTTTGTTAAATTGCGCATCATCATTATCATTCTATATTAAGGAACATTATTTGCTCAGAGCGAAAAAAATCAAAAGTATTTTATACACCACTGTCAGTATCACGTTTATTTTAAATAATTTCTGAACGCTCTTATTAACGTTATATTTAAAATTTTAAAGATGTAGATTGTAATGAAAGTAAAAATGTTCAACACAAATTTCTAGTCCTTAATAACAAATCTTATATATCATTATCTATTTTATCGACTTTCACAATGAAAGAATTTGATTTATGCTAGTGAATTTTGTTGGCATTTTTTAAAAAACTGAAACACATTAATTGTTTCGGATCTTGTAAAGAGTTACAAGTTACAATGGTATCTTTATACCAGTCCTTATTGGTATTCAAATTCCATTATTAAACGTTTGATATTGTTTAAAGCTAGAGAACACTATATCCCATCCTAATGAGCTGTGTGCTAATTAGAGGTCGTCCATAAATGACGTCACGCGATTTTTGTCGATTTTGAACCCCTCCTCTTCTTTATATCTCTCACTAACACGACATTAAATAATCGCCTCTCCTTCCCCATGATATCATAACATTCTCGCTTGATTGGATGAAATTACTGATTATTTAAAGTTGTAAGGGACCGTCCATAAAGTACGTCACACTATTTTTGACCATTTACCCCCCCCTCCATCCTGTCACAAACTGAAACAATTCTTGGACCCCCCCCCCCCCAAAAAAAAGAAAAAAAAAAAATAACAAAAAAAAANCCCCCCCAAAAAAAAAAAAAAAAAAATTATCACAAAATAATTAAAATTTAACTTAAAACACAGTGATGTCACACATAGCCGGACACCCGCCCTGTCACAAACTGTCACACTTTCTTACACCCCCTCCCCCCTCTGGAGCGTGACGTACTTTATGGACGGTCCCTAATATTATTTTAAATGTTATTTTTATTAATTAATTATTTAATTTTTAAAAAATACAACACCAAAAATACCAGCTATTAAAGCTATGGAATTCAACGCATGTTAGAGGAATTCAAAGTATGTAAAAATGTCATTAAATTTAAATCATTTAAATCACAACTGAATTTTTAGAGGATAAATATTGGAATGGACAACAACAAAATATGATTTTAATCACATTCTCTTGCTGCTCTTGTTCGATATTATATTTAAAAAGTATAAGAAATAAATACTGTTTTTGCTTTGCTATTTCTCAAATTGGGGGGTCTCCAAACTACGACCCGTGGGCCAGATGCGGCCCGCGAGGCCCTCTCATCCTATTCTGGAAATCTTTTAATCTTTAAAAAAAAAAATTGTCTGTAGTTTACCACTAAACTTAGTAGTTGGGGTTTAGTAGTCGACTCTCAAACTGCTGTTTGACTTATAATGCGGTCCCTCGGCAGAAAAGTTGGGAGACCTTTTGATGTTTTTTAGGTCCCAGACCTCTGCTCTTTCCGGAAAAACGAGTGTAGCTGCTATGTCATCCCGAAAAAATTTCCAGTATTTGAGAGACAGGATCGCCGCCAGGGGGTGAATCCAGGAATTTATTCAGGGCCGCAATTTATACTTAGCTAATAGTGACAATAAAGTTTACCCAAATTTATTGCCTTTTTGCATTCAATTTAAATTAAAAAATTATTTTTTACTTACCTGTAATGCATATAGTCTAAGTATTGATTTGACATTTTACTTTAACATATTTTTAAATTAAAATCCAATACACATGCTATTTTATAAAATTAATTTTTAACGTTTTTCGCGCGATACAAATTATTTTTTCTTCTTTTCAAAATGATTTTTAACAACACAACCTTAATTTCTTTTGAAATAAAATTTTTGTTAAGAATTAGGACAAAGTTATTTATAATGTTATCGATAAGAATGTGATTGTCTATTGAAATTTTTGTGCAATTATCTTTTTTTAAAAAAAAAATACTTATTGACAAAAACTTTTAAAATGTTTTTAAAATGTATCATCATTTTTAAAGTAAAATATATTGTATATGTAAGGGGCTTACAAAATTCACTCGAAAAATGATAACTCGATTTCTGTTCAAGATGAATTTAGTGTTTTTATAAAGCTTACAGTTGGGCCTTCAATATGATATATGTTTTAGACTTGAATGACAATATTTTTTGTCAAAGTACCTACAATGAGAGCGTGCCCCACATATTAGTTTTATAATGATATATTGATAATTGCATTGGTAATGTCAAGGTATTTAGAAATGTGCGAAGTATTATGATCATATACTTTTAAGAAGTCTTGGTATACAGGGTAATGTAATTACAGTTTTATAAACTTAATAATTTTACAACGGTTGGGGTGAGTGGTTAGCAACAGGCGTAATACGAGGTGCCATGACCCAGATTCATCTTGTCCGCATCCTTCCGTCTCGCAAGACGATAGTGCATCGCCGTTGGTCTGAGGTGCATTTCCTGACAGTGTTGCGAACTCAAGGTGCCAACTTTTCCCAGGCAAGAGCAAAAAAAAATTCCCAAATTAGACTAAAAATTCCCACATGCATTAAATTCCTTAAAATTAAAAATCTACTGGAGACACAATTTGCGGAAAAAGCTGTGCCCGTTCCGAGATTTCGACTGTTCCACCGTAATTCTGTTAGTGGGTTTTAGTACTGACATGAGCTTCAGCACTCTGTTGCTAGTAGGCATTCTTTTAAGGATTGCACCAACTGCATTGGTATAAAATACAAGAATATCAACATAAAACTTTTCAACAGTCGATGGATCATCTACTTTTTACAGCTGTAGTTTCGTTTGATAACCAATGAATATTTTAGCGCGTGATTTAAAGTTTGTACTTTCCTAGCTGCCCAGAAGCTCTTACAGTTTATAAATAGAGCGCGGGATGCTACTAAAATAATTTTAAAATTAAAATTTGAATCAAGAAAATAGATAGATTTGTCACAAAAATGATTTAATGATTTTTTTTAAACGTTGAGATTCCACGATTTGTATTTTTTTACGACGTCTTAATTTTTTAACGGAATTTTACGGACAGGCAAGTTTACGATAAATCTTTACGGACTGTCCGTAAATTTACGGACGGTTGGCAACCCTGCCCCCCCCCCCCCAAAAAAAAAAAGTATTTCTTTTTTTGAAAATGAGCATGTTTCAAATTATTTTAATTGTAATTGTCATTCAAGTGTGTATTTAATGTTAAAATTTTGTAAATCTCAAATATTCCCATATTTAAAGCAAAATCCTCAAAAATTCCCAAATTCTCATTTTTATAAATTTGGCTAAAAAATTTCTATGATTTGGAAAATTTCCCAGGAGTTCGCAACACTGCATTTCCTCGTGTGGCAGTCTTTACCACAGCTTTTGCACATGAATTCTGTGCTTCCCAATGTTTTGACCTTTCTCCTAGCCTTTCTGTCTGTAGCCTCCTCTATCCATCGCTCGTCAGCTACTATGACCGCCTCCTTTACAACAGTGCACCACGTAGATCGATCTTCTGCCTTACACTCCTTTTGGCATATTCTGGCTGCCTTCGTGTCCCTTTGGCAGACATTTTTAAATCGCAGACGTGGGCGACCTGTCCACATCTTTCCCGATGCCATTTCTCAATATAAAAGGTCCTCATCTATGGCTGATGAAAGTGGGGTGGGTGGGGCTGAACGGGCTATAGCCAGGGGCCCCCGGTAGTTTTTCACAATGGCGGAACATACATTTTTATTTTTTTATTTTTACACTCAATTTTAATATATTGGCAAACACTTCAAACTTATTTCTTCGTGTTTTTTTTTTCAAGATTAATATTTTTAGCTGGGAAAGCTGTTCCCATAGCACAGACAATGAACCAATGGCCTATTTATTTACATTCTTTTATTAGCTTTTGCTGGATAGGGCCCCATTTGATTGCAACCAGGGGCCCCGTGCAGTCTTAATCCGCCCCTGGTCCTCATACATTTGTAATGAAATTTCAAGTTATACGTTTACTAAATTTTTAATTTTGATCAATTACTATTTATCATTGTCTTATCAGTTACATACAGTCATTCTATGCATGAAAGTATAGCGAAATACGCTTATCATTAGTTTTTGTCTAGTTCTGAATTCTTTTTTGGGTTTCAAATTCTAATAATGTGTTGGTTTTCCCCGGTTTCTCTAGGCAACCTATTTCACTTCCAGATTTCGGACGAGAAGAACGAGAACGTGTATGTATATTTTCTTGCATACGGAATAAGTAATAAGACAAGTGTTTTTATCGCTACAGGACCGGCCTAAGGGTACGTTTATAGAGGCGGCGGGTAAGCGGGTTGCCGCGAGCTGGTTACTCGCGCCAGAAAACCGCGCGGTTGGTGTTTATAGTAAAAGCGGGAAAAAGCCAGGCGAGCCAACAAACAATTCACATGCAATCCTGTCTCTCCTTGTTATAGCAAACAGAAAAAATGGCTTCTGTTATTGATGACTTTTTATTGTTATTTGGACAGAACTAAAAAAGTTATAGAAAGATGCCAGTAATTCACTAATTTTGTTAAATTTATTTTTAGATTTTATTTGGTTGTGGACTAGTAATATAGTACTAATTAATTATGCTATACATGTACTATTACCATAATATATTTACAGTTATTCAGTTATAGTCTATAGTCTATAGTTATAACTATGCTATACAGTATTACTATCACATTCAAATACTATAACTATAAACTATTAATTTAAGTTAAGAATACTATTAACAATAGTCTTGTCTTTTGTCTAATACGAAGTCCCAATAGGTAATAACCTTGTAATTAATAATGATAAAGACATTTTAATCCTTTTATTTTAGATTTACTGAATTGTGTAGGGAAATATAATATAATTATTATCATAATACATATTTTTAAATTATCACTCACCATCATCTTTTATCTTTTTTACAAAGATATTGACAAAGACAATTAACATAAAATATGTTTTTACAAATCAATCAAAATAAAATTAATTTTCAATAATTAAAATTAAATAAGAAAACAATGATAATTATGGGTATAAATATAAGAGATAATAAAATTCAAAATCAATCACAAAACTTGAAATTTCTTCCACTGACAAATAGATGACAAAGACAATTACAAAGCTTATGAATTATATGTTTAAAATTTTGAATACTTATTCACTCAGAAAAATATTTTTTTATTATCTTTAAATGAAGTACTGACATTTTCATTGACAAATACTTGTTGAATTTAATTTTAATTTCATATTTTAGTAATCAGACCTCGTCGGTCGGATATATTTTAACAAATAATTTTTAAGAATTTGTTTTAAATTTATTTTTAAAGTCAAATACTTACCCTTTAAACATTTAAATGCAGTTATTGGTTTAATTGTACCAAGCATTCAATTAAAATACAAGCATGCACATGTTTTAACGGATTTGTATTTTTAAAAAAAAATTTCAATATGTTTTTTTTTTACAACATCCCTTCATATATATTTATTTAAAATTTCAAAATCTTGATTTCTTTTAAACATTTCTTATTCATGGTTTTGTATATTGGATTGTAATTGTTTCCTGAAATTTTCCTACCCATATCTCTAAAATTAAATAAGTTGTGAGGGAAAGGGTGCAGAGTTTTGAAATTTGGTCACAAGTTTTGGAATAAATTATATAGGTTATAGGCTATAACCTATATAATAAGTTATAGGTCGATAAGGGGCAAAATAAATTGACAAAAAAATTCATAACTCCACTTCTATAACATATAGAAAGACAAATCAAGTGTTTTTGAAAAGGTCTTAGCAAGCTTTTTAAAATGATGTATTACTTGAGCCTTTTTTTTAAAAAACTACATTTAATTTTTCTGTCAAAGTTTGCTGATTTCCTTCTCTGCTTTCCGGCGCGGCAACGCGGAACAAGAACTAGCAACTAGTTCTGGTAATTACCCGCGCCGGTCGGCAAATTTGTCGCCTCGAGACACCCGCGTCCTCTATGAACACCTGCAAAGCAAAAATAAAACATTCCTCGCGCGAGTCCGCACGGGTCGATAAATGCTAGCTAAGGGAATCGGAGGTTTTGGGCTAAGTGAATTTGGTGACCCTAGATGTAATAGAAATAATAAATATGGAAAGATTCTTCTGTGAGGCCCCCACTATTGATGAGACTAATCTGAGGCCCTAGGCGGCTGCATAGTTTGCCTATGCTTAAAACCGGCCCTGATCCCTATGTCTATCAGAGGATTGTATTAAATTATTTTTGTCATACATTTCCAAATTAGAATACATTTTTATTCTACTTTGCTCTTTGTTCTTCTATCCTCTAATGATTCAAAGTTAAATGATTTAACTAATTGCGTAATTTTTGTGAGAATTCTCCAGTTATGAATCTGGCAGTTCTTTATGAATGTGTTCTAGATAGTTCTAATTTATCAATTAAAAAAATTAATTTGGTGAATGTTTCCCATACAGAAGATTCATATTCTAATGAGATAGTATTTTAGCTTTATATTCTTACTCAATCTTTAACTTCAGTATTTGAATAAATCTTAATATGTTTACCGATGTATAGATGTAGACCAACGCACACATTTTTTAACTTTGTAGTTGCTTAGTTAGGGTACCGCACTGGGTGGCACAATCTAAGGGTTTGACTTTATCAAGGGGTGTCAACATCCTGTGGGTGACATCATCCTAGGGGGTGACATCATCCTAAGAGGCGACATCATCCTAGGGTGTGACATCATCCTAGGGGGTGACATCATCATTGGGGTGACATCATCTTTGGGGGTGACATCATCCTTGGGGTGACATCATCCTTGGGGGTGACATCATCCTTGGGGTGACATCATCATTGGGGTGACATCATCATTGGGGTGACATCATCCTTGGGGTGACATCATCCTTGGGGTGACATCATCATTGGGGTGACATCATCCTTGGGGTGACATCATCATTGGGGTGACATCATCCTTGGGGTGACATCATCATTGGGGTGACATCATCATTGGGGTGACATCATCATTGGGGTGACATCATCCTTGGGGTGACATCATCCTTGGGGGTGACATCATCATTGGGGTGACATCATCCTTGGGGTGACATCATCATTGGCGTGACATCATCCTTCGTTTGAAAGTAGATGAAAGCTTATTGCAGACATTCCTCCACTAGATGAATGCTTATTTCAGACATTCCTCCACTAGATGAATGCTTATTTCAGACATTCCTTCACAACTCTTAAGTTTCCACCTGCACATATTGAGGTGAAGAGCTCAAAGTAACCCTACTGCTGCAATTGATTGTAAGTCCATGGAGATCTTCAGGTCATTCTTGTATTAAATTTAATATTTTATTTTTTAGCTGCATCAACTCATTGATAGATCATTTTAATTAAACAAACTAAAAGATTGAAATGAAGTGTCTCAGAATATTTTTCTATTATACTCTCACCAAATATTCAACAATTACTTGTGTGAATTTATGTCAGTAAGATTTTTAAAAAAATAAGAATTATCAAACACCAAACAATGCATCTTTACGACTAACCACGGAACAATCTAATTATTCCGGTATGGGTTACACAAACCTGAGCGATGCCACTGCAAGTATGCAACAGGTATATTTTAATACAACACTGCAATTTGAATTTGTGACGTATTTAAATTTGGACCTAAGCTTTGGAAAATTATTAGTTTTTAAAACAAGTTTTACAAAAAAGTATAATCATAAAGCCTTGATAACGCTAAAATAAAAGGACAACACAATTCTCATCTTTGGTATTGTTTATTTTTTAAATTAGAATTTTAATCAAATTTCACTTTGTTTATAGTTAAAATTCGCCAGTGTCTTTCTTAATTTATTGGTTCCGATTCATTTTTCGTTATACATTAAAGTTAAAAAATGCTTTTACAGTAGATAATTTAACTGAAACTTATAATAAAATTGCTGATGCCTTTATATAATATAAATAAAATAAAAGTATTATCACTAAAATGTTCGACAAAAACATATTATAATGAACGTGTGCTTGTAAGAAGTTGTTATTTATTTCCATGATCCTCTTCTTGTTTCTGTCTCTATGAGCTGACTCCGCTGTCAACCTCTACGCCGCCGAGTGGTGGTAGCGGTAGCGCCAGTTCTTCGGAGCAAACATGAGCACTGTGTCTTGACTTGGATGGGAATGTACTGTGTCTCTCTTGGTTGTTTGTTTTTGAAGACGTGGGCCATTATGTTGGACGTTCTCTGCTCACACTCAGAGGTGTAACTGCCGTTTAAAAGGTAAAAAAAAATCAGGGCGTTTAAAAAAAAATCAGCTAGTGAAGCGTAAATGAGTGTTTGAAATATGTGAAAGGCTGACACCAAGCGCTAGTGGTTATGTAAACAGGACAAGTTACTATCCGGATGGAAGTCTAGAATCTAGGAGTAGTCACAGGATATCGTAGATGTTAAGGCTTAACGCTTACCTCGACACGTTAATACAGATTGAGTGTAATATTTTTTTTTTCTAAATAAAAGAAGATATTATTTCCCTGTTCCTGGTCTACCGTCTACAGAGATCTGTGCTCCGACTCACATCTAAAGCCACGGGAGGTTAAACGAGTACTTACAAGACTGTATCTATTCCTCGACATGGCTGGTCTTTGTTGACACACTCCACAACGTAGAAAGTTTGATTCATCGTGTCCTGCACCACCTCCACGTCATTTTCATTGTTGTCTCTTGCCGTGGTCAAATTTTCAAACCGTTCATTCACGGCGCACGATAACATGGTTGGCGAAACCCGTTGTCTCTATATCAGTGATGAAAATACAAATAAAGTAATTAGGGTTGTTTTGGATTGAAACAGTGAGGGTTGTCAGCGTGCATGGACCGCAATGGCCATCAATTTGAACACTTCGGTAACTGGCTGGTTTTACACTTGTTTATGGTATTTTCATCAATAAAAACTTGTTGAATTATAATAAACGAGCAAAATACCCGTGCTACGCTACGGGGTAAGCACAATAGGAATAACTTTATTTTGGTTTTGGGTCTCAAATTCTACTTTAAAATGAATGTAAACGCATCTGTAAATTAGGGTAGTGATAAATCAAACCCCTTCTTAATAAAAACAACGATATGTGTGTCGAAAAAAATAAAAATATTATTAATTTAAATATTACCCATCAATTTTGGTATTTCTGCTTAAATATAGCATCATCATTATCATCCGTGGCTTGCTCCACCACATCCTTCCAGCTACAGCCCATGTAGGGCCCTGGTCTGCTCCACCACATCCTTCCAGCTACAGCCCATGTAGGGCCCTGACCTGCTCAACCACATCCTTTCATTCAGATTGATGACTTTCTTTCACCATGCTCGAACCCCTTTAATAACGCATGCTATATACTCTACCAGGATAACAAATGTCGTTAAAAGTTACAAAAATCTAACGGGCAAGGCTCACTTTCTTTTCAAGTGAATCGAAACATGAAAACAATATCTTTCCACATGATTCCTTTGGTTCTTAGAAAACACACATTTCATTTATAGTCTAAGCATAATATTAGTTTAAGACGAATAGAATATGCTTAGCCAGATAATATTTGTGAATATTGTGGCTTGGGGAGAGAGGAAAATATGGTTTATTTGTTATCAAGGCACATGTTCCTTTAACGTGTATAAAAACATAAGAACAATGCTGCTTTTAAGACAATGGTGAGAAATTGATCTCCTTATAAATGTTATGTCAATCATTCTATATTCCCACACATTTTTTCTAATAGTAACAATTCACTTTATATCAATCTTTATTCCCGTTGTACACTATTCATCTAATAAACTCAAAACAGCTTGGCACAAAATGAGTTGTTGTCAGTGTGNTTTTTTTTTCGACATAACACGCACTTTCTTATGCTATATCCTACTTATAAGTCATAATACCCGTGATATTTCTTTACACTTGATATATTTACACCTTAAAGAACAGTTTTTACCTAAAGCGTATGTCATACAACCGCATTGTTCGAGAAACGTACCCAATTTTTTAAAATGGATGTTTCATCATTCGTTAGGACTTTGAGTAAAATACATGTTATAAGATTACTTTTTTCATGGGAAAAGCTCTACAAAACATTATTTCTATTTCTAGGCTTAGCATGGCCTTAGTCAAATTAATAGGATTATTTTATGGGTCAGATATTAATTATGTGAATATTGATGCTAAATTAAGGTATGTATGAGTTAATTTGTTTTAAAGAAACACCTTAAATCGCAAGGTTTGAGCTGAAAATGTACCCTGCTGGTTTACTTTAGTTGTGCAAAAAGTATTTTCTATTTGGTGGTTGGACACCTCGACCACGGACGATTCGACCCCGGACTGTTCGACCCTGGCAGTTCGACCACAGGACGTTTTGTCCCCAGGTCGTTTCGACTTGGGTTGGTTCGACCACGGAAGGTTCGACCCCGGTCGATTCGACCCCGGGGCGATTCGATCCCGGACAGTTCCACCAAGGGACTTTTCGACCCCTTTCTATCTACACCGTAGAAATTTATTATTATTTTTGTTTGTATATATACTTTTTAAATACTGGTTGTCATGTTAGAGGCGCATCATTAGCAGACATAGAATTAACCAAATCACACACACATTCGCACATAGCCCCCCCCCACACACACACAAACATGCACCAATAGACAACTCTACCGTTTTAACCAATAAGTTGTTTTTTTTTAAAGTAAGGTTTTTCATTAATCTACCAATTAATCCACAACATCCATTCCTTTACAGTTGATGTATGACCTTTATTTAGGACAAATTATATTTATTTTTATTGAGCTGTTTAATTCTTATGTGATTGGGATGTGTAGGGTTGAGGAGATTTTTTATTATTGTCTATTTGTTTTTTAAAAAAAACACGCGTTGAATCGCAAGGTTTGGGCTTACATTTTTACACTGCTGGTTTTCTCAATCTTTTCAAAAAGGATATTATCAGTGGCTAAGAAATAGTGCCACTCAGGGATCTGCGATATTATAAAATCATGTCCCAAGAAATGAAATGCACCCTTCAAATAGTTCACAAATTTGCCCCTCTTTTAAAAAAATACAATTTCGCTTTTTAACCCCACTCTTACAACAGTGTATATACACTTATACACGTACCATAATATTATTTAAAATCCCTGCGCGTTTACTTTATATACGAATTTCCTTAATGTCAGTTTATAATGAAATCGATCCAAAACACTTACTTGTATTAAGTAAGCACCTAAGAGAAATACATCTTCGTCATAACAATCGTTTCTATGATAAATCACTTGTTAAATGCTTCTAAAGCGGTTCTGTGTTAATTTTTCTATTACTATTAAGAAATTTCAGTTTCTGTAATTTTGACTTGTTATAAGCCCGTATAAAATTTGCCTCCATCCGATAATATACGTAGATAAATAAAAGCTTATATTAAAATGTAAAATTGATATTTCGTCTGCAATGAAATAATTTCTTTACATTTATTTCTATAGTTATTTAACAGTGACTAAGAGAAATTAGTTCGAACTATCTTCGTGTGATTTTATTATTGTAAAATACAATTTAAAATTTTAGAAATGTTCCGTTTTCTTTAAAAATAAATATGCGCCATTAGCCTCAATCTTACCCATTTACATGTTACAATTATAAATAATGAAATTTCAATAGCGATTATAAGTTATTTTCACTGTTTATTTCCCATTGTGGCTATTCATGCGCGTAATCGTCCAACTAATGCGCAAGGTCTCATTTCTTCTAAAATGAAACATAAACTAAAACCATCTATAAAAATAATATTAAAGCATCATTTTATAAAAATACACAAAAAATGAGAGTCTGTACTCTGAAGTACTGTAAGTGTAAGTAAGACTGAGTATTAGTATAAGCATAACAGTAACTAGTAATAATAGTAACGACAGTAACGAGTAACTTCAGTAACAGTGACTCACTCAGTGACTCAAACAGAATAGATAATAAAGGCATGGGGTGGGGGGTATATAAAATGAAAATTGTCCCTGGAAAAAAGCCTGCTTGAGTGCTTGAGTGTTCGCAATCATCGTTACTGTGGTTGTAAAAATAAAAATAATAATAATAATAAAAAAAAAATCATGTTAAGCCTGGTCCCTTTTGGAACTCAGGACGTGTTAGCGCATTTTCGTATTATGTATCAGTACTTATGTTAGATATCAGCATTATGTAGTTATCAGTAATTGTGTTTAGATTTTAGACATATTTTTATGAATTTTCTTGTGTAATGAATATACCACAAATGATGACGTAAAACTCTCTAAACTTTTACACATATTCTAATGACGTCAACAAAAAAAAAACTAATACTTTTGATAATACTAAGACTTCCGGCAATGGCGGCCGTTGCCTGCGTCAGTGTTATCTCTCGATTCGCAATGTTTTTTGGTAATTTTAACGGGGTTTTTTAACGGATCGAGTAACTGAGTGTTGATGCACAAATGGCAGGTCAGGACATACAAAAACATATATACATCATGGGTCTAGGACTTATGGATGCTGAGATCTAGGGTGATGACAGACGGACGGACGGACAAAACGGGTGCAATAGCGCATTCGACTTCTCGAAAATGCGCTAAAAAAGACTGTACCAGGATTTGATCCGCTAACCAATAATGTCATTCTCTAGAGAAGCTTATGTGAAAATGCGATTATTTCAAGTTATATCTAATTATCATTGAATAGACATCAATCAATTTTTCTGGCAGCGCTACTTCAACATTTCAGTAATTATTAAATTGTAACTGTAAATTGTGGGACGTGGTGGTCGAGAGGTAGCGCTGTCATACCGATGGTCACGGGTTCGAATCCACACGAAGGTGAGGATTTGTTCTCGCGGCCTGAGGAGTCCCCGAGTCACCCAGCTCCGAATGGGTACCTAACTAGACAATAGTTAGGCGGCTGGGGTAATGCGTGGAACCCCTATAGCCGTGGCCTGTGACCGCTGCATCACTTGCCAACAGATCATCTCTCATGGTCTGTGGACGCAATTATCTTCTGCATAGAAGGAGCGTCTGTATATCTAAAATAAGTAACTAGTATTAGTACTATAAACATATAAATATTAGTACTATTAACATATAACTGCACAATTTAGTCTAAATCGAGTGAAATCGGCTATTATTTTATTTTTCAATGTGATCAGCCGCTGGGAGTACGCATGCGCGATGACCCGTGCCAATAATTTAATAATTATACGCACGGGCAAAATCGTGCGAATAATCACTTTGATAATTTAAAGCATTTACGAGTTACGAGTTTATCGTAGAAAGTAAGCAATATGATGAATAGAAAAGCCGAATGTCCACATTCTTTGACTCTCTTGAAGTTGTTATATGATAACCGTTTATAAAAGTTTTTATGTGAACCTCTTATGTCAAAGAATTTCGCGTATGTCACAAAAGTGTGTGTGTGTCATATTGTAATTCTCTCTCTCTCTTTCTTTCTCTCTCTCTCTCTCTCTCTCTCTCTCGCTCTTTATAAATACATAAATAACCCCTTTTTCAGTCCATGGTGGAGTCTAGGGCAAGAAAAGGTCACATGTTTATTAAGCCACCACTAACGAACAAAGGATTGTGTGGCTAGCACAGTGACGCGGGGGCCTTGTCAGTACCGAGGCTCGAACCCGTGATTGGCCCAGTCATATCGCGATATAACTAATGGATTAAACTGCAAAATAATTTGTTAAACATATTGCTCTCCTCATATTTTATACATAGATATCAGAATGTAACTGGTTGGCCTGGTCATATCACGACATCTTTATTGGATTTAACTCCAAAATATTATGATTGACATATATTTAAACGTACTTATTTCATAATATTTATACTCAAAAGAGCTGCTCATTTTCTCACAAACGCTTATACGTGTTCCCCATGTGGGGGGACTTAGAAAGAACGGTTTTTGAACAGATTGCACTAAATTTTGGAACACTTCATGTCAAGACAATAAAAAAAATATTTTAAGAGACATAAAGGCATGTCTCTTTACAAAAGTTTAAACAGCTTAGAGCACCCAGGCGCTTAAAGCATGCGTGCTAAACTAATTAGCATGAACAGTGGTGCTTTACAAGACGTCGTTATTTGATTCAGCTAGACCCTAAACTCACGTTTCTATTGCGATAATTGAAAGACTGTGGTGTGGTTGGAGCTGGTGTTGAGAGTGGCTCCCATGGCAAAACTGGGTCCACAATTGACTCCTCTAATTTGGTCCCAAATGTTTCAGAGGGATCGTAGCCTAAGAAATCATCGTCGTATGCGTCAGAAAATGATGGCGGCCCAACGGCGTACAAGTGTCCGGATCCTTCACTACCGTATTCAGCTTTAGCGTCATCATTGTCTTGGTCCTCAAAATTGTACTCAGGGTTGTCTGAAATTAAATTGGGAATAAAATTTCTAGTTTTTTTTCAAGAATGAGAAGCTTAAATTAAGCATATTGATAACGGGGTTTCAAATAGTTTCAGTGTTGGAGATATTTGTGAAAATTTGTCGTGGAGAATTTGTTAGATAAACGTATCTGGTTATTTAGCTACTAATACAATGATCAATTGATCTATTTTAACCTCGCAATACGTCCGCGTTTCGGTTACATTGATTGTTGAGATCGGCCATGTTGTATGTAACAGGTGAATACACGTTGTTGGAAGATGACACCAACAGTTTAGAAATATACCTTCCCCAAAATATTGAGACGTCGCGCAAGCGCCATGACGTTACATTTTTGTCAGCTACTCACAAAATGTATAAGCCAAAGTTTTTGCTGTGAAAGCACACATCATCATTAGACTGAGCACCACAAGATTCGTCATCGTCATAAACCACAAAGTGTGAAGCTGAGACAGTTCCTATGAAATATCCTCCACGGTTTGTGAGACGGAAATGCCGCTTCCGTTATTCCGCCGCCCTTTATGGAGCTTGGATGACCACGTAACGGCTTGTGTGCCCCTGCTCACCTCGCCTAGAGTCTCGAGCTTTGATAAGCTGCTGTTGACAATGACGTCAAGGCGACACGTGGCGCAAAGACGAGAAAACTAAACTTCAACGTGTCCCCCAAAACTATTTCTGAATTTTTTAAAATTGCATGTTACATTTTTCATTTAAAAATACTTTTTCGTAAAAATAACGAGACAAGTGGAATTCACATTATAAAGCAATGCAATTTAATATACTGTTTTTTTAAAAAAACATTTAAATTCCCCCTTAGTTTTGACAGACAGATCAGGTGCTTGAAAGTGCATACGTAGTATGTAGATATTATTCGTTGATAGGTGTCTTGTTAGAAACGCTTTCCTAAAATTTTTTAATGGGGGATTGAATTTCTTCTAAAAACTTTTATGACATTCCGGAATGTTTTCTGAAGCTCTGCTTGCAAATTTCGAAATTTGTCATTATGGCAATCATTCTTAATTTATGTTGACTTATTTAACGGAATCATGAATCTTTGACCAATTAAAGCAATAAATAAAAATAAATTTTTCCATGATATTTTAATCAAGTACGACATTAAATTTTAGTTAAATTATTTCGTGAGATTATATAATTTGCATGTATTTTACCGAAAGATTCTTAGAACTTTTAGAATAACAAATACGCCGAAAACTACATTTAATTATCCCACGTTTTATTATAATTTCGCGCTTATAAGGCGGCGCGTCTATTATTTATAGGCCATGTTTCCTTTTAACTTAAAAAATATGATACCACAGTTTTCAACATTTCTTGGCCCATGACCAGGGGCGGATTAAGACTGCACGGGGCCCCGGACTGCAATCAAATGGGGGGGGGGGCTATCCAACCAGCATCCATTTAAATAAAATGATTGCTAGCAGCTAATATAAGACTGTAAATAAATATTAATAATGGGGAAAAAAAACACAAAGAATTACTATGTTTGAAGTGTTGGCCGGTATGTTACAAGTGAGTGTTTGAAGTGTTG
>MUZC01001217.1:91969-106791 GCA_002072015.1 Radix auricularia | reverse complement strand
TCCCACAAAAGATTCACATAGCGATGCCACAAAAGATTCACATAAATGTGCCACAAAAGATTCACATTAACTCCGTTCCTGACACGTGCTCAAGAAATGAGCGGAGTTTCCAGTCCACCAATAACTTGAACACTTAAAAAGAGATAAAATTGAAAGACAATTCAACCATGTCACGTATTGTAGGATTCTGTTGAAATGGTTATAACATGCATGGCTGTGACAGACAAATGTTCTATGTTTGTAACATGGCTGTGACAGACAAATGTTCTATGGTTATAACACGGCTGTGACAGACAAATGTTCTATGGTTATAACGTGGCTGTGACAGACAAATGTTCTATGATTCTAACATGGCTGTGACCGACAAATGTTCTATGATTATAACTGGACTGGGACAGACAAATGTTAAATGGTTATAACTGGACTGGGACAGACAGATGTTCTATGGTTATAACTGGACTGGGACAGACAAATGTTATATGGTTATAACTGGACCGTGACAAACAAATGTTCTATGATTATAACTGGACTGGGACAGACAAATGTTATATGGTTATAACTGGACCGTGACAAACAAATGTTCTATGGTTATAACTGGACCGTGACAGACAAATGTTCTATGGTTATAACATGGCTGTGACAGACAAATGTTCTATGGTTATAACACGGCTGTGACAGACAAAAGTTATATGGTTATAACTGGACTGTGACAGACAAATGTTCTATGTTTGTAACATGGCTGAGATACACAAATGTTGAAGTGCAAGAAACACCGATTCTAAGGTGTTTAAGGTGTGAGAATAAACGCGGATTAACTAGAGTCAACTCTTCCTCCTGTGGCTACAGTAAATTTAATCTGTTCATCAAAAGTTCAATATTATTGAGAACGAAATTTCCATCTTAATGACGTCATAATTGGTAGAATCTTGATGCCGTTCCCTAAACAATGGTCCGTGTACATTTAAGTAAAAAAAAAACATATAAAAAAACAACAACCTAAACCCTTGTAATAAGTTGCAAAGCATTAATTTTGTGTGCAATAATTTTAAAAAAATTGCTTGGACTGTAATTGCAAACTGCTGCACGGCGTCGGTAAGGTATTTACGCGACCGCTAACCCGCGCAGCTTAATTGCGACATTGTATTCAGTACATTTGTTTAAAACCAGATATAAAGATGCTTAGACCAATTGTTCTGCCATGACTTGTTTTATCTTATCTGTTACAGACGCTCCTTCTATACAGAAGATTATTGCGTCCTACGTTAATCTATGGTATGTGTCTAGTCCTGCACTATTATTAGAGTTTTAAATGATAATTAAGTGTTGGCTTTCCTGGTTTCCACAGGCAACCCAATCCCCGTCCAAATTCTGGACGGGAAGAAAGAAAACTTGTATGTGTTTGTTCTTGCATATGGAATAAGAAAGACCAACTGTTCTGCCATGATAAATATGACTTGTTTTGTTTAGACCAACTGTTCTGCCATGGCCAGTATGGCAAATTTGGACCAACTGTTCTGCCATGGCCAGTATGGTAAATTTGGACCAATAGTTCTGCCATGGTCAGTATGACAAATTTGGACAAATAGTTCTGCCATGGTCAGAATGACAAATTTGGACCAATTGTTCTGCCATGGTCCGTATGACAAATTTGGACCAATAGCTCTACCATGGTCACTATGACAAATTTGGACCAATAGTTCTGCCATGGCAATATGACATATTTGAACCACTTGTTCTGCCATGGTCAGTATGACAAATTTGGACCAATTGTTCTGGCATGGTCAGTATGACAAATTTGGACCACTTGTTCTGCCATGGTCAGTATGACAAATTTGGACCAACTGTTCTGGCATGGTCAGTATGACAAATTTGGACCAAATATTCCCGTAAAGCCAATATCAATATAAATTGTCTTAGACCAATAGTCTTTAAACAATGAACTATTCCTTACTGTTTTCATGACGTATCCAATGGGATAATTGTGTGAAATGACTTCATAATAATTCAGCCCCATCCTCCCTTAATTTGAAAATAGGGTGAAAGATTTAAACGGCCCATGTGTCCACACAACACATGGGAGCTATTAGCACAACTCTGTAACCGGAAGTAAGCCAATTTAGGTGATTATGCGCACACAAAATGGCAGAATTTACAATCCCCTAAAGACTCGGTCAAGGTCATTGGGAATAATTCTTTTGAAATATAAAACTAGCTAAACATCCGGAAATAGAAAGTATCTATTTTACTATTTGAGGTACATACACAACAAATGTCTATTTTACTATCAGAGGTACATACACAACACATGTCTATTTTACTATCTGAGGTACATACACAACATGTGTCCATTTTACTATCAGAGGTACATACATAACACATGTCTATTTTACTATCAGAGGTACATACACAACATGTGTCTATTTTACTATCAGAGGAACATACACAACATGTGTCTATTTTACTATCTGAGGTACATACACAACACGTGTCTATTTTACTATCAGAGGTACATACACATACACAACATGTATCTATTTTACTATCAGAGGAACATACACAACATGTGTCTATTTTACTATCAGAGGTACATACACAACATGTGTCTATTTTACTATCAGAGGTACATACATAGCACATGTCTATTTTACTATCAGAGGTACATACACAACATGTGTCTATTTTACTATCTGAGGAACATACACAACATATGTCTATTTACTATCTGAGGTACATACACAGCATGTGTCTATTTTACTATCTGAGGTACATACACAACACATGTCTATTTACTATCAGAGGTACATACACAACAAATGTCTATCTTACTATCTGAGGTACATACACAACAAATGTCTATCTTACTATCTGAGGTACATACACAGCATGTGTCTATCTTACTTGTATAGAGAAGGCCAGCGAGAGAGTCGATGGGCGCTTTGCAGCTACAACCATTCTCATTATCGCCGCTAGATGGCGCCAACAATCAGCTGTTTCCTTGGCTAGAACCGCTCGTCACGAACACATTTCCTCCTCGCCTCCAGGAAGGTCAGAGGTCAGGCGTGAACAGGTCCCAATTTTGATTCACTGATCACCACTCGGAGCCAGCCATGTCAAGGGCCCGCACGTACATGGGACACAACTCCGGGTTCCTTGACACAAGACGCCATGCCCACATTGCAAATTGTCTCCCTTTTGTTTGGCTGTTGCTTAGGGCGGCTCGCTAAGGTCATACATTTTTGTTCCAGACAACACAGTCCACTAATGACGATATCACCACATTCACGTCAACCAAGTCTTTAGCAAGTCTTTACTGTATCAACGCCCAAGAATATGGCCAATATCCCGTGTCATTAACAAACTACCGGAGTTAAGGTTTCCAAGGGAAAAGCAGTGAAATCAATATCCGTGTACGTATATCAGATAACGCACATTTGTATCAGCAGTTTGAACATGAAATGGTGGTTGTTGCCCCTTAGTGGTTGTCGCCCCTCGGTGGTAATGAAAAGATAACCACCGGGTTTAATGATCATTAGCTTTACACGGATCATTCTAGAAATATGTATTTACGACAAAAGGGACCCCTAACAGACATTGTAAGAGACCCATATCAGACATTGCAATGGACCCCTATCAGACATCGTAAAGGCCACTATAAGACATTGTAAAGGACACCTATCAGACATTTTAAGAGACCCCTATCAGACATTTTAAGAGACCCCTATCAGACATTGTAAAGAACCCCTATCAGACATTGTAAGTGATCCCTATCAGACATTGTAAGTGACCCCTATCAGACATTGTAAAGAACCCCTATCAGACATTGTAAATAACCCCTATCAGACATTGCAAGGGACCCCTATCAGACATTGTATCCAACAGTTCTAGAAAAGGAAATTTTAAGCACATCAGAGACAAACACGAGGGGGTTGACAACGAGACGTTTGTACACATCAGTGAGAGACGTTTGTACACATCAGTGAGAGACGTTTGTACACATCAATGACTGACGTTTGTACACATCAATGACTGACGTTTGTACACATCAATGACTGACGTTTGTACACATCAATGACTGACGTTTGTACACATCAATGACTGACGTTTGTACACATCAATGACTGATGTTTGTACACATCAATGACTGACGTTTGTACACATCAATGACTGATGTTTGTACACATCAATGACTGATGTTTGTACACATCAATGACTGACGTTTGTACACATCATTGACTTACGTTTGTACACATCAATGACTGATGTTTGTACACATCAATGACTGATGTTTGTACACATCAATGACTGATGTTTGTACACATCAATGACTGACGTTTGTACACATCAATGAGAGACGTTTGTACACAGTAATGACTGATGTTTGTACACAGTAATGACTGATGTTTGTACACATCAATGACTGATGTTTGTACACATCAATGACTGATGTTTGTACACATCAATGACTGACGTTTGTACACATCAATGAGAGACGTTTGTTTAATAAAATAAAATAAAAAATTAAAATTATATCAAGGCAATTTAATCGTTCACTAAAAAGTTAACTCCCAAACTGTTGTAGCTCAGAGACAAATAGCTATCAGTCTGTTGTAGGTAGACTCAGAGAAAAACAGCTATCAGTCTGTTGTAGGTAGACTCAGAGACATATAGCTATCAAACTGGTGTAGGTAGACTCAAAGACATATAGCTATCAGACTGTTGTAGGTAGACTCAAAGACATATAGCTATCAGACTATTGTAGGTAGACCCAAAGACAAGTAGCTATCACACTGTTGTAGTTAAAACAGCAGACTTTGATACCCAAAAAATAAAATTAATAGATTTATAATCTGTGAATGTAACTGGCATAGGACCTAAACCTCAAACTATAACACAGCTATATCTGGCACTGAGTACATCTCAGATTGTAACGGCAAATAAGCTAACACTTTCTAGTACATGAGACTGTATATAAGAGACCGTAACAGTTAGTAACCAAACACTGTAACATTTAATAAATGAGACTATATAAGAGACCGTAACAGTATGTAACATCTAATAAATGAGACTGTATATAAAATCGTAACAGTAAATAAGCTAACACTGTAACATCTAATACATGGGACTGTATATAAGATCGTAACAGTAAATAACCTAACACTGTAACATCTAATACATGAGACTTTATACACCAGGCCAAAGTAACAAGGAATAAAACGCCGGTTGTTAGCATATAATATAAACCAATCAATGTTAATCAACTATCGGCGCCCCACCCAATCACTGAATCTAAAGTACAATCCCAGTTTATCACAACCGCCACCCTCCATCCTCACACAGGCAGACGATGAAAACAACGTGAATGATGAATGAGAATGTGATTAAACGACAGCCGCACCCTCAGTCCCACCCCCACGCCTCACACACAGACCCACACACACGATCAACCTCGAGAGATCGGCCTGTTTCTAAGATTTCAGTAGTTCTACGAGTGTGATAAGAAACTGGGGTTGGGGGAGGGGATGTGATACAAATACTATGTGAGTGTAGGCTAGACAATAGACTTTGACTTACTACCACTACAATGTGAGTGTAGGCTAGACAATAGACTTTGACTTACTACCACTACTATGTGAGTGTAGGCCAGACAATAGACTTTGACTTACTACCACTACAATGTGAGAGTAGGTGAGACAATAGACTTTGACTTACTACCACTACAATGTGAGTGTAGGTCAGACAATAGACTTTGACTTACTACCACTACAATGTGAGTGTAGGTGAGACAATAGACTTTGACTAACTACCACTACAATGTGAGTGTAGGTCAGACAATAGACTTTGACTTACTACCACTACAATGTGAGTGTAGGTCAGACAATAGACTTTGACTAAGTACCACTACAATGTGAGTGTAGGCCAGACAATAGACTTTGACTAACTACCACTACAATGTGAGTGTAGGCCAGACAATAGACTTTGACTAACTACCACTACAATGTGAGTGTAGGTCAGACAATAGACTGAAACTACAATTCTGGTCTCCTATTATAGCAACGCTGAAGATAAACGCTACTCTACGAGCCGAAGAGTCGTTCAAACATACCGATATTTTTAGAACGTGCATAAAATGACTAGTTGTACAGAAAATGTATGGCAAAAAGCCCTGCACGCTATTTTATAGTTATAAGTAGCACTAAAACAGATGGCCACAAGGTCTGCCCACCATGTTATAGTTATAAGTAGCACTAAAACAGATGGCCACAAGGTCTGCCCACCATGTTATAGTTATAAGTAGCACTAAAACCGATGGCCACAAGGTCTGCCCACCATGTTTTAGTTATAAGTAGCACTAAAACAGATGGCCACAAGGTCTGCCCACCATGTTGTAGTTATAAGTAGCACTAAAACAGATGGCCACAAGGTCTGCCAACCATGTTATACTTACAAGTAGCACTAAAACAGATGGCCAAAAGGTTTGCCCACCATGTTATAGTTACAAGTAGCACTAAAACAGATGGCCCCAAGCTCTGCCCACCATGTTATAGTTATAAGTAGCACTAAAACAGATGGCCACAAGGTCTGTCCACCATTTTATAGTTATAAGTAGCACTAAAACAGATGGCCACAAGGTCTGCCCACCCTGTTATAAGTAGCGATAAAGTAGATGGCCACAAGGTCTGCCCACCATTTTATAGTTATAAGTAGCACTAAAACAGATGGCCACAAGGTCTGCCCACCATGTTGTAGTTATAAGTAGCACTAAAACAGATGGCCACAAGGTCTGCCCACCATGGTATAGTTATAAGTAGCACTAAAAAAGATGGCCACAAGGTCTGCCCACCATGTTATGTTATAAGTAGCACTAACACAGATGGCCACAAGGTATGCCCACCATGTTGTAGTTATAAGTAGCACTAACACAGATGGCCACAACGTCTGCCCACCATGTTATAGTTATAAGTAGCACTAAAACAGATGGCCACAAGGTCTGCCCACCATGTTATAGTTATAAGTAGCACTAAAACAGATGGCCACAAGGTCTGCCCACCATGTTATAGTTATAAGTAGCACTAAAACAGATGGCCACAAGGTCTTCCCAGCATGGTATAGTTATAAGTAGCACTAAAAAAGATGGCCACAAGGTCTGCCCACCATGTTATGTTATAAGTAGCACTAACACAGATGGCCATAAGGTCTGCCCACCATGTTGTAGTTATAAGTAGCACTAACACAGATGGCCACAATGTCTGCCCACCATGTTATAGTTATAAGTAGCACTAAAACAGATGGCAACAAGGTCTGCCCACCATGTTATAGTTATAAGTAGCACTAAAACAGATGGCCACAAGGTCTGCCCACCATGTTATAGTTATTAGTAGCACTAAAACAGATGGCCACAAGGTTTGTCTACCATGTTCGAGTTATATTTGGGACTAAAAAGGATGTNCCACAAGGTCTGCCCACCATGTTATAGTTATAAGTAGCACTAAAACAGATGGCCACAAGGTCTGCCCACCATGTTGTAGTTATAAGTAGCACTAACACAGATGGCCACAAGGTATGCCCACCATGTTGTAGTTATAAGTAGCACTAAAACAGATGGCCACAAGGTCTGCCCACCCTGTTATAGTTATAAGTAGCGATAAAGTTGATGGCCACAAGGTCTGCCCACCATGTTATAGTTATAAGTAGCACTAAAACAGATGGCAAAAAGGTCTGCCCACCATGTTATAGTTATTAGTAGCACTAAAACAGATGGCCACAAGGTCTGCCCACCATGTTATAGTTATAAGTAGCACTAAAACAGATGGCCACTAGGTCTGCCCACCATGTTATAGTTATAAGTAGCACTTAAACAGACGGCCACAAGCCCTGCCTACCATGTTATAGTTATAAGTAGCACTAAAACAGATGGCCACAAGGTCTGCCCACCATGTTACAGTTATAAGTAGCACTAAAACAGATGGCCACAAGGTCTGCCCACCATGCTATAGTTATAAGTAGCTCTAAAACAGAGATTTAAGATCATTCAGACCACTCTTTCCTGGGCTTCAAGTGGTATTCAATAATATTGATCGCGCTATGAAAGGGTGAGTGAGAGGAGGGGACGGTGAGGCGCCAATGGCCTGAAAATAAGTCGCGGCTTTTCTTAAAAGAATTGTTAACATTTACACAATGGTCGTCCGGCCGCTATTTTTAGCACACCACGAGAGGCCGCAGTTTCTCTCGGGCGGACGTAAAAGCTCTGAAAGAAATTGAGAGACACAGAATCATGCACTTGAGGTAAATTTTTTCAGATAGTCGCCAACTTTATTGTACAATCAATTGAAGATTTCTGGTGATAGTCTTTTTCTAAACACAAAGACACAACAATTTTGTGTTGATTCTAGCCAGATTCCATGACACTAATAAGTCAAAGTAAAATTATCGACCAACACAGTGAATCTTTACGTAGTTAATTCTTTGCAATATTATACATGGTAAGTTTATAATGAAAATGTAATGGTGTTATCCTTCGTGGTTGTACTAAATACAACAAGTGTATTAGGAAATGTTGGACCACAAATGGTGGGATTTGTCTTCTTTTCTAATGAATGTCTTTCATCTTTGAGCTGCGACAAATTGCAACCTTGTTAGTGCAGCAGCGTGTGAGCAGGAAAAAAAAAAGGAACTGTGAAATGGAAGGTAATCAAACTTGAAGATCACAGGGACCGACCTAATCCCCTCTCTCATGTATTTCATTGACTGGACTACAAAAGGCTTACACCACAGGCCGACATGAATCGAGACACAATCATTACTCAAACACAATCATTACTCAGACACAATCATTAACCAGACACAATCATTACTCAACACAGGCCATTAGATCACCAGCGAAAACGATACATCGTTGATAGCGATATAATTAATTGGCGCCACACACAAGCAAAAGTCAAATCCGCTCAGAGATCAAGGTCGTCGTGGTTATACACTGCGTCCAGTCAACTGACCAAAGACTGGGTCTAGTCAGCTTAGAACACAGTGCTATATGTGCTTTCAGATTAGAACACAAAGCTATATGTGCTTTCAGCTATAGGAAGGACACAGTGCTATATGTACTTTCAGCTTAGGACACAGTGATATATGTGCTTTCAGCTTTAGGACACAGTGCTATATGTGCTTTCAGCTTTAGGACACAGTGATATATGAGCTTTCAGCTTTAGGACACAGTGCTACATGTGCTTTCAGCTTTAGGACAGTGTTATATGTGCTATCAGCTTTAGGACACAGTGCTATATGTGCTGTCAGCTTTAGGACACAGTGCTATATGTTGTTAGCTTTAGGACACAGTGCTATATGTTGTCAGCTTTAGGACACAGTGCTATATGTTGTTAGCTTTAGGACACAGTGCTATATGTGCTGTCAGCTTTAGGACACAGTGCTATATGTGCTGTCAGCTTTAGGACACAGTGCTATATGTTGTCAGCTTTAGGACACAGTGCTATATGTGCTGTCAGCTTTAGGACACAGTGCTATATGTTGTTAGCTTTAGGACACAGAGCTATATCTTGTTAGCTTTAGGACACAGTGCTATATGTGCTGTCAGCTTTAGGACACAGAGCTATATGTTGTTAGCTTTAGGACACAGTGCTATATGTTGTCAGCTTTAGGACACAGTGCTACATGTGCTATCATGTATATACCAATGGTTTGTTGTTCACACCTCAGCGTTTGACTATAGAGCCACGCAGTACAAGAATGGATGTCTTCTGAGATACAAGTCGTCTTCCAGCACCAACAACCTTTCACAGTCATGTCTACAATGAAATGCTGAGTTTGTTTAGCCAACGACGTTTTTGAATCTATGAGTCAGCACATTAAGAAAGAATCAGTGGACATCATAGGAGATCAACAACACAAGGTATTTTCTCGTTTTCTATTGAATCAATATTTGGCTAAATCTCAGCCTATCATTGACTTGATGGACTCTCCACCCATCCATGTGGCGCTACAGCCCATGTAGGGCCTGGGCCTGCCTCACCACCTCCTTCCACCATAGCCCATGTAGGACTTGGGCCTGCCTCACGACCTCCTTCCACTCAGGCCTAATCAACGCCTTTCTTCTCCAATATTGGATGCCCAGTTGTTGTAGATCTTTCTCTGCATCATCCATCCATCTAAGCCTAGGTCTTCACTTGAGCCGTTTTCCTCTGGGGTTTAGATGGTGTATCCTCTTTACTCCTCTATCATTTGACATTCTTTCTAGTGTCCTGTTCAAATATTTTATACTGTCCTGCCCAGCACAGTCTTCCCTTTTTAATTTCTGCAACTGGTTGGTTCTTATCCTCCATCCGAACTCATCCTTTGTTGGACCATAGATTTTCCTGAGAAATTTCCTCTCCCATGTATTTAATAGGTTTTCTGCAGTTTTCGTTAAGGTCCAAGTTTCACTTATTAATGTTACAGCTGGTTTGATGACAGTTTTATAAAGAGTTATTTTTGTTTCCATTGTAATATTTTTGATGGATTGCCTCACATAAATATGACCTTCTACTCTACTGTTGAGTTTTTGACTATTAACTTACTTCCGTATATTGACTGGACGGATTGCTCCACACACCTGTGACATTGTTTTCTATAGTTGACCATGTGACCTAACCCTGGCCGCTAGCCAACCTACCTGAACCCCACCCTGTCCTTCTATCTCGCCATTTACCCCATATCTTATAACTCTAGTTACAACATTACATGTTTATTCACGAGATTCTAGCTGGATGTTTCTAGCAAATAGCGAATGTGTTCAAAATAATGTTTCAAAAAATGATATTCCCAAATGTGTAACCCCAAACAAACGTTTGAGTGCGACACGATAGTTACATAAAGAAGTTAATGTTATAATGAGATGCAAGGCGATACTCACAGCCTGCGGTTTCAAAGGTAACATTGCTATAACCCTATTTATAACGCGATTCAAAGATTACATTGCCATAAACCCCATTACAACGCGATTCAAAGATTATGTTGCCAAAACCCCATTATAACGCGATTCAAATAATACATTGCCATAAGCCCCATTACAACGCGATTCAAAGATTATGTTGCCAAAAACCCCATTATAACGCGATTCAAATATTACATTGCCATAAATTCCATTATAGCGCGATGCAAAGGTTACATTGCCATAAACCCCATAATAACGCGATTTAAAGGTTTCTGTTCGATTTCCAGGTTATATTCGATACCAAGCTTAGTAACTGAAGAGATATTATTATGAGCCAGAAAAGTCGAATATGTGATTGCCGCATCGAAGCTGATGGCAGAGGATAAAGGTCTCCAGTGGAATATCCCCACAGTTAAAATAATCAGCGTCTGACATGTTCAGTATGGGCACTGCCCCGGAAACAGGGAGTCCGCGTATAATTTACTCCCCAAAAAATGGAGGGAGAGAATTAATTACACGTGAAAATGAGCTGTTTCAAATCTGAACCGTATTCCGTTCTCTGAGGGATAAAAAAGTGATGCGTTCGCTTGTTTATTTTACAGTTTGTGAAGATGGAATTTGGGGGAGCAACGAAGGGAGATAGAGGCAGAGGGAAAACAGGGTCGGGTGTGGACGGAAGGAGAGCAGGGAATAAGGGAGATGAAAGGCAGAGGGCGAAGGATAGGAGAGGGGGTAGAAAACCATGTGGGGCTGGTCAGTGTAGTAACGCTTGTTAATATGTTGGTATGTTTGAAACATTGATGAACGTAGATAGCTAATATCGGAGAATTTTTAGAAAACAGAGGGACTGGGTTTAGATAATAATCGGAACAAATCTAATTATAACCCCAAATCACAGACTTACAACACATTGGTCTAACACTGATTACCACACACACATACACACTGGCATAAAACATACTACCACACAAGGGATCGTTAGCGATATCAAAAACTACGGACTCAAACTTTACCACCGTGACGTATTCTGACACATGTCCACTCAAGAGCAGAAATCTTAGATTCTTCAAAATTGCCTGTCAAAATAGGAAACAATAACATGTAACGTCGGCTGGCTGAGGCAATCAAACACCGGTTAAAAAATATTATGGAGGCTGTGTGGGGGACGCACCGGATGATCAATCAACATAAAAGATCCGCTAAGGATAATAAACTGATCGGGGATTGAGCAGGAGTTTCAGAATTCTTGCAGGGAATTTTGCACTGGTTTCAATGACAAATCTTAGATTTCCTCTGCGCTACAAATGTTGATGTTCAACATGTGCCTTCTGCCAGTCCAAAGTTTATATGCTAGGAATCACAATGTAAATTGATGTTCAACATGTGCCTTCTGCCAGTCCAAAGTTTATATGCTAGGAATCACAATGTAAATTGATGTTCAACATGTGCCTTCTGCCAGTCCAAAGTTTATATGCTAGGAATCACAATGTAACAGCACGTAACTGGCGGTAGTTAGTGTCTTCCTAAATTTGACCCTTCTCGCCTGTCCTCCAAAGGAACCAACTGTCTATCCTTGTCTAACAGACTTCTGCCTGCGTAAACTCTGCCATTTCACCAGTGTTCTTACATTTTTCGTGACGATTCGACGCTATTTGTATAAAGTACTGTCCAAGAATTGCACTTAACCCAGCCCCACACTACTCCCCCCCCCCCACACACACACTATCCCGTAATTAACAAGAGCCACGTATAGGGGATCGTGCTTTTGGATGTTATCCACGGATTGGATGGTCTTCATATAGAGCAGCTCCCTCACATCGTGGTCTCTGTGTGATGTGAAGGGGCGATCTGGCGCCAGACATCACCTGTGTTGTGACATGAGATTATTGGCGCCATTGGTGAAATGATTATATCAAGATATTTGAGGCCCTGTTGTTCAAATGACTAAATGAAGACATTTTGGGCCCTGTTGTTCAAATGATTATATAAAGATATTTTAGGCCCAGTTGTTCAAATATAATATCAAGACATTTTAGGCCCTGTTGTTCAAATGATTATATAAAGATATTTTAGGCCCTGTTGTTCAAATATAATATCAAGACATTTTAGGCCCAGTTGTTCAAATATAATATCAAGACATTTTGGGCCCTGTTGTTCAAATGATTATATAAAGATATTTTAGGCCCAGTTGTTCAAATATAATATCAAGACATTTTAGGCCCTGTTCAAATGATTATATCAAGATATGCGAGGCCCTGTTCAAATGTTTATATCTTGAGATTTGAGGTCCATTAGTTCAAATGGATAAATCTATGGATACATGTCTTTGGCATTCGTCCGTTCTCACGGGACGCTGTTGTTGCCTCGTTCTCGTCCCCCCCCCCCATCTATGTCCTGGCTCTTTTCTCTCCCCTTATAGCTGTGAGGGTGGCTGGAGTGCCCTCGCGTACCTTTGACCGCCAGAGGATGGGCTCCACAGCAATGTCTTCCACAGTTTTGTGGTTGATGCACGCCAGTGACATGTCTTTCTTGAGATACGAGGTGCATTTCTTCAGATAATTCCGTTGATTCTTTTCCAAGCATCTTCATAAATCTGATTTAATGCCACCCAAACAAACATTTCATACTAACATATTTCTATATCTAATTCAATGCCATCCAAACAAACATTTCACACCAACATATTTCTATATCCTCCTAAGAATCAATTGGTATGGATCCAGAGAAAGTCGACAGAGCGTGTGGTGGACGGTAGAGAAAATAGACATAACAAGTCACGCTCGCAGTTAATAGCATAGGAGTGGGACTCATGTTATGTTGTAATGATTCCTTGTATCTGAGTGTAAGACAAAGGTATCGCTGAGAATCAACAGTCGTGATTTATTGACATGGCTTTCTCGAGATGGGCTAGAATTATTTGGTTGAAACCAACACTGACATTATTATTTCATTATACGCTTGTGTGGTTTTTTTAAGGACAAATTTCGTGTTATTTTATTTTGACGTTCTCACTCTTGATCAAAAGGCCCTTCCCCCCCCCCCCCCGACTAACCTAATAGGATACGTGGGTGTTGTCTTGGATATATAAAAACAAATTCAATACATTCATTGATCAGATTCGGAAGGAAATATTCCGTACTTACATTATGTTTCATTTATGTATGAATAACTCAAACAAAACATTTGTATATCTTATCTTAGTGTACCAATACTATGGCGATGGTGATGGTATATCGAGCTCTTAGTGTAAAAGTACAATGGCAATGATGGCGCTATGTAGAGCTCTTAGTGTACAAGTACTATGGAGATGGCACGTAGAGCTCTTAGTGTACAAGTACTATGGAGATGGCACGTCTTAGTGTACAAGTACTATGGAGATGGCACGTAGAGCTCTTAGTGTACAAGTACTATGGAGATGGCACGTAGAGCTCTTAGTGTACCAGTACTATGACGATGGAGATGGTATGTAGAGCTGACTCTATGCTCTTAATGTAACACGCATTTTGAATAAGTTATAGACCAGCATCTCAAATGTCAAATGTCATTTTGGTAAGATCTGACATTCTATCATGCGATCCTCCCAAACGTGTATCCTCGCAGAAATCCTGCACATAACTCTGTTTTAGAGGAAAATCCCGTTTCAATCCGCAAACCTATTCTAGCGGGACGTCTATCTTTTGAAAAGTTTTTTTTTTTTTCAGTGATAAATATTTTGGAGCAGTGCACCGGATCTTATGTCATGGACTCGATTCTTTCAGATAATCGAAATAGTCCTGTATACTAAACTCTATTGTCAGACAGTATATCTGGGACACTAGAAATAGTCCTGTATACTAAACTCTATTGTCAGACAGTATATCTGGGACACTAGAAATAGTCCTGTATACTAAACTCTATT
>MUZC01001217.1:80598-90942 GCA_002072015.1 Radix auricularia | reverse complement strand
TCAGACAGTATATCTGGGACACTAGAAATAGTCCTGTATACTAAACTCTATTATCAGACAGTATATCTGGGACACAATAAATAGTCCTGTATACTAAACTCTATTGTCAGACAGTATATCTGGGACACGAATGGAATGGCTTGAGAATCATTGTGTCGAGTACTGTGTTGTAACAATGACGTGGCCCAATAGAAGTTTCAGAATTCTATCCTTTAATTCTATACTCAGATAAACTATATTCCGCCTAAAGTACTTTACCAAAAGTTGGACTGGATCATCCCCACCCCCCTTTTTTTTCCCTCCCGACATATTCACATCCGTTGGTTGGCATGCTACTCTAACTTCTAACAACTATATCGTTGGTCGGCACACTAATGTAACTTCTAAAAACTATATCGTTGGTCGGCACACTAATGTAACTTCTAACAACTATATCGTTGGTCGGCACACTAATGTAACTTCTAACAACTATAACGTTGGCATACTAATCTAACTTCTAACAACTATATCGTTGGTCGGCATACTAGTGTAACTTTTAACAACTATATCGTTGGCAAACTAATCTAACGTCTAACAACTATAACGGCATAGTAATCTAACTTCTTACAAATATATCGTTGGTCGGCATACTAATCTAACTTCTAACAACTATAACATTGGTCGGCATACTAATGTAACATCTAACAACTATAACATTGGTCGGCATACTAATCTAACATCTAACAACTATAACATTGGTCGGCATACTAATCTAACAACCATATCGTTGGTCGGCATACTAATCTAACATCTAACAACCTTATCGTTGGTCGGCATACTAATCTAACTTCTAACAACTATACATCATAACGTTACCGTAGGGAAAAGTAAATCTGTTGACCAAAATACCACATTATATTGATGGCTTGTTACCCAGGGGGGAAGCTACTGACATCAAATCGTAATAGAAACAAAACTGAAACCTTCTGACGGGATCCAATTGGGATGTGTGTTGTTCTAGTTTTTATAAAGCAACGTCCTGGAAAACTCTTACTTGAAATTACTAATACATCATACAACTGTACCAGTCTTTTAGAACCGCACCACAATTAGTTCAATAATTTTTAGCGCATTTTCGAGAAGTCGAATGCGCTATTGCACCCGTTTTGTCCGTCTGTCCGTCTGTCATCACCCTAGATCTCAGCAACCATAAGTCCTAGACCCATGATGTATATATGTTTTTTGTATGTCCTGACCTGCCATTTGTGCATCAACACTCAGTTACTCGATCCGTTAAAAAACCCCGTTAAAAAATCCAAAAAACATTGCGAATCGAGAGATAACACTGGCGCAGGCAACGGCCGCCATTGCCGGAAGTCGAATACATCGTTTTTCAAGCATTGAAGAGTTTTTACTTTCTGTTGTTTTTTTTGACGTCATTAGAATATGTGTAAAAGTTTAGATAGTTTTACGTCATCATTTGTGGTGACTTCAATCAAGATCTTAGCGGCCCAGGGGCAGAAATTGAAAACTTTTTCCAAACAAACTTCAACATTCAACTACTTTCAACAAGATTGGCAACCACGATCTATCAAACAACAATTGACGGAGTATTTGGGCGATTAGCTGATTACAATTTAGAATGTTTCATTTATGCGTCCCATTTCAGTGACCACAAACCACTTGTAGTTAGATTAAAGAGAAAATAAAAAAAATTTAAATGTAAAGAAATGACTTTTAAATTAAAAAAATTTCAAGTATATTCATTACACAAGAAAATTCATAAAAATTTGTCTAAAATCTAAACACAATTACTGATAACTACATAATGCTGATATCTAACATAAGTACTGATACATAATACGAAAATGCGCTAACACGTCCTGAGTCCAAAAAGGGACCAGGCTTAACATGATTTTTTAAAATTATTGTCTTCCACTTCCAAAATGAAATTAGATCAAATCGCGGGAAGCATGTTTTGGTTATCTTTCAAACTAAAACAATAACAGAACAATAACAGAACAATAACACAACTGCGGACAAGGGAAAGACGAAATAAACCGCGTGAACTTGTCCCCAGAGAATATCACATCACGCATTTATTGAAGATGACTTCACTGGTACAGGGCATAAAGATGAGGACGAGACTGTGTTCTTGGTCAGGCAGCCCCCTCCCCACCACGCCCAGTTCCCCCCCCCCCATCTTTATTTGCTGTATTAACATACACCGCAGCCTGGCCGAGAGACCGTCTCGGTAATTAATGGAATGCGTGGCTATGTATTGACTTTGTAATGGAGATCTATGGAAAGTTGAATAGGGGCTCTGATATTAGGGATATAGGGCCTCTGATATTAGGGACATAGGGTCTCTGATACTAGGGACATAATGTATCTGATAATGGGGACATAGGGGCTCTGATACTAGCGACATGGAGTCTCTGATACTAGGACATAGGTCTCTGCTACAAGGGACATAGGGGCTTTGATACTAGGGACTTTGTGGAAAATACGACATGGTTTGTTTCTTTAAAGAAACATCTACTAGATCAAAGGGGAATAAACTAAAACAATAAATTAAGATCGCCATCAAACATCACCAGATATCCTCCCCTCCATTCACCCATTCAAAATGTCACAGATCAAGGATGATATTTAGTATATTTAAGACACAGATCCGTCGTATTAAAGGCACAAAAAGTTCTACAACGGTTCGTTAATAAATTCTGACCAGCACAGCAAGAAGCGAATCTATCAGACACCCCTGACACATGCATGGGCGGGTGACATGAGCAGGGCGGGAAGCCATGGGCGGTGACAAGTTGGGCTTCATAAGCTCCTCCTCATCTCCCCACTAACGTCAATCTCGGCGGGGCTCCGCCTAATGACACTGTTGAAAAATTCATGGCTGCCATCTCATCAAAACTCAGAGACGGGCCAAAAGAAGCTCCCCCCCATCCTCCCCTCAATGCACATAGCCTATGTCAGCGACCTGGGATGAAAGCCCCCAAGAAACCACATGCTAATAACAATAACGCCAGCACACAAGATAGCTCTAGGATAATGTGTGTGCCGTGTGGAAAAGCGAAGCTGTAGAAATCAGACATGAATCCCAGAAAGCCATGACAGTGGATATCGGTGGATGGATATCTGTGGATGGCAACCGGTTCTTCTAGAAAAGTCCAGACGTCCTATTTTATTTTATTTTTTTGTTTTTGTTATAATCGATACTGGTAGCCAGCTTTCACAATATTTGCTCAAAATAACGTGTTAAAACGTCTTGTCATAAACACAATGTGAAATCACAATAACATGTTTAGAAACATATCCTCACATACACAATGTGTTCGGACTTTCAACTGTGAAAATAACGGTGGGGGGGGGGGGGGGGGGGTTGTAACATAGCAGGAAGCATTATGTAAGTTTTCTCTTATGTTAATGATACTTTCTTTATAATAATAATATCCCTTACAGACCATGAAGGTCCATGGGAGCAAGTGAAGTAGCGTTCACAAATTTCATTGACCACTAACGAGCATGGAATTGTGGGGTTAGCACAATGCCCCGGGGGGGGGGGGCTTGCCAGTACCGCGGCTCGAGCCGTGACTCGAGTTCTTGCAGCGGTTCGGCAGTCCAGCGCGCTACCCCTTAGACCACCGCGCCCTAATGATACTTTCATTTTATTATTATAATATTTTTGTCAAAGATTTTTTTAAATTGGGCGTTATAAGATAAACAAGTTTTTGTAGTGGTTTTTATAGATTGCCAACCAATAAGAAATACGTTTGTTAGCATGGAACATGAATACAACAAATAAAAACACATCTCAAATATTGAATGTGAACCCGAGAAACTCTCGTTTGTGTGGTTTAAAAAAAAAATTATGGGCATCTAGAATGTTAGGAATTAGAGTCTTGTAAACCAAGAATATTGGCTCCGAGTTGTAAGACAAGGCTTAGCTTAAAGCAATCGCTTCTCTAGCAGGAGAGAGAGGGAGAGTGGAAGAGAGGAGAGAGAGACAGGGTGAGAGAGAGAGAGAGGGTGAGAGAGAAGGGGAGACAGGTTGAGAGAGAAGAGGGAAAGAGAGAGAGAGAGACAGGGTGAGAGGGATGTGGAGAGGGAGGAAGAGAGAGACAGTGAGAGAGAGAGAGAAAAAAAAAAGAGAGCTAGAGACAGACACTTGTGTTGTCCTGGCAATAGATGTTGAACACATGCGTTGTGCTGGCAATAGATGTTGAACACATGCGTTGTCCTTGCCAAGGATTTTAGCTAAAGATTTAGTACTGTAGATTACAGTCAAACCTTTTCCAAACCTTTTTTACGGATGCCCAGGGGCCCCCACCTCTAAACAACAAGGCAATTTAACGATCAATGACTCTCATACGAACGAGCCCCCGGGACCCACGCAGCTTGCCCTCATTGAGCCATGAATAAGTGCTACTTGTCCATTCTTGAAATCCAAGGAGGGGAGGGGGGCGTGAGTTCCAGGAAATTTCTATAAGGTATTAAAGGAATATTTCCCAGAGGATTCTACAAGAGATCGCACGTCTAAAAAAAAAAATCTCGGATAACATAAAAGATAACCAGTAACAGAAAAAAATCTTGTAAAATAATATTTTTTTAAAAAAGATCATTATATAGTTAAGTGAAGGAATGATTGGATTTACACGTAGGGTCGTAGTGGTAAACTAAATCGGAACCAAACTTGTCTATCCCTAATCAGGCTACCGGCCTTTATCGCCAAAGAAACTTGCTCGTGTAATGTCATTAAGCACACGCAAGGTATTTGTCACAAAGTACACCTTGTATATCACACCCCTGGCCCTACGGCATATCTAAACCCCTGCCCCCAAGCCCCATGTATATTACACCCCTGGTCCCCAACCCCCTGTATATCACACCGCTGGCCCCCCGCCCCCTGTAATGCCTGCTATAAGCTTAAGGAAACCCAAACTTCCATGGTCGTTAACGTGCGAGACATTAAGATTATTTTTAGAGCGTAGTTAACGGTCAAGTGAACAGATTGAACATGTCTAGTGTGTTAACTGCCGAGATAACACGAGAGGGGAGTAAACATGAACACGGCATATGAGATTGAGACGGACGTAAGCAGGTACACGTCATGTGAGATTAAGACGGAAGTAAACATGTACACGTAAAATGGGATTGAGACGGAAGTAAATATGTACACGTCATATGAGATTAAGACTGAAGTAAACATGTATACGTCATATGAGATTAAGACGGAAGTAAACATGTATACGTCATATGAGATTAAGACGGAAGTAAACATTTACACGTCATATGAGAATGAGGCGGAAGTAAACATGTATACGTCATATGAGATTGAGACGGAAGTAAACATGTATACGTCATATGAGATTAAGACGGAGGTAACCATGTATACGTCATATGAGATTAAGACGGAGGTAACCATGTATACGTCATATGAGATTGAGACGGAAGTAAACATGTATACGTCATATGAGATTGAGACGGAAGCAAACATGTATACGTCATATGAGATTGAGACGGAAGTAAACATGTACACGTCATATGAGATTAAGACTGAACTAAACATGTACCCGTCACATAAGAATGAGACGGAAGTAAAGATGTACCTACACTACACGTCTTAAGGGATTGAGACGGAAGGAAACATGTTTACATCATATGAGATTGAGACGGAAGTAAACATGTACACATCATATGAGATTGAAATGGAAGAATACATGTACACATCTTATGAGATTGAGACGGAAGTAAACATGTACATGTCACAAAGAGACTGAGACGGAAGTAAACATCGGGACTCATCAGCCAATCAACACTCAGAATAAGACAACACCCCGTCGATACACTTTTCTTAGAAAAACATCAACAAATCGATATCATGGCCACAATTTAAAACCGACTCCACTCGCTGAAGTTCTGGACATTTACTGTAGATATTGTCACACACCGCCTCCACAGCATGTTAGCCAGAAACGAAGAGGGAAGTTGCTAACAAATTAACTCAGAACATACATGGCTATGAGTTCTGTTATATCTTTAATCTGGTTTCAAAACGGTCATTTGATATACCTTCATACAAGGTTTATGGACAGTTAAAAACAGCATATTTCAGAAAGCTCAAAAGATCGCGTATGTGAAGATGTAACTAAAATGTATCTCCATATCATAAACAACTACATATGTCAATACTACCTGTCAATAACACACTGCCAAGTACATATGTCAAAACTACCTGTCAATAACACACTATAAACTGCATGTGTCAAAAAACCACCGCCAAGTAACACACAACCAAATACCTATGGTAAAAATCCGCTGCTACCTAAGACAATGGCCCATTTCTCACATCTCGCCCTCACACAATCCAACACAGATAGCGAGAGAACAGTCCCCCGATCAGACCAGACAAATGGCCAGAATACGAATCATATAAGTACTCCTCGGAAAGCAAGGCGAAAAACTCTGGTAAAATCAATCCTGCCCTAGTGAAAGACTGGCGCGGACTAGCCACCCGTGGGTACGAGACGCGGGGCCGGGGCTGTAATTGCCTGGTCCCACCACAGGCAGGGAGAGCAAGTGATCGGACCGTGAGTGACACAAAAACTAAATGCTGTAGGAGGCCAGCTTAGGGATCTGTGGGGTGTGGGGGGGGGGAGGGGGGCATCGATCTAGGTAAAATAGGGAGAAGATTGGTAAGGATCTTGTAAAGTGGGGGATGTGTAAGATGGACAGTGGTGCTATGGTCAGTTTGGGATGTGTGAGATGGATAGTGGTGCTATGGTCAGTTTGGGATGTGTGAGATGGATCGTGGTGCTATGGTCAGTTTGGGATGTGTAAGATGGATAGTGGTCAGTAGGGGATGTGTAAGATGGTTAGTGGTCAGTAGGGGATGTGTAAGATGGTTAGTGGTCAGTAGTGTATGTTTCAGATGGATAGTGGTAAGTAAGGGGTGTGTAAGGTGGATAGTGGTCAGTAGGGGATTGTCAGATGGACAGTGGTCAGTAGTGTATGTTTAAGATGGATAGTGGTAAGTAAGGGGTGTGTAAGATGGATAGTGGTCAGTAGGGGATTGTCAGATGGACAGTGGTCAGTAGGGGATGTGTAAGATGGACAGTGGTGCTTTGGTCAGTGTGGGATATGTAAGATGGACAGTGGTCAGTAGGGGATGTGTAAGATGGACAGTGGTCAGTAGGGGATGTGTAAGATGGACATTGGTGCTATGGTCAGTACAGCGGTTACATCTCAGCTGGTCAATTGAGTGGTTTAATAAGTGCTCATTATGGCAACTTGTCATGTGTTGAAAATAAAGTAAAAATGTAGCAGGTAAGTATAAAATACTTGTCTACAATCAGGATACGAATGTTTAATAATGTATGTAAAGTGTGTTGCCACTGGATACCCAGGGAATGTGTTGAGTTAAGCCATCGTCTGTGTAAACTTATTATTTTATTAATTTCATTGTAATTTCACACTTTTCCCATTGTCATTTCACACGTATTTGATTGCAATTTTAACAATATGTCAATGCCATTTGACTCACACTTCCTTGCCTTTGAACAGATATGTCATTGCATTTCTCAGATAAAGAGAATTCCCAGTTTGTTGGAGTACTTGATCTGCATTGAGATTGGACATTGGAACCATTTGAAGGAGTAATACTGACACGCCTCATTCTTGTCTTAACTAAATCGATTCCAGTGGTAACTAAAGTACTGGCGTGAAACCCATGTCGTTCGATTGTTAATACCAGCCCAAAAGTGTCCGCCTGATTGACCAGAGTGAGACCGCCTGACCCTACGTTCGCCCCCCCCCCTCGTCCTGCTATTGACTCTGCCCCGGGCTCATGACTCAATGACTCTGGGACCGATGCGTTATGTCAGAGCGTGCCCGTGCCTTCCAGATCCCTGGGTTTCCCATTATCTCTTGTCAGCGATGTGCTGTGATCCGTGGTCAAACAAAAAGTCTATGTGGAAATCCTGGTCACTGTTGGTCAAACGATGCAGCACACATTACTCTCATAACGGCCATTTAAAATTCGAACTAGCATATATAGCTACCACTGCATATTTCTAACTATAGGTATCTATACTAGGGCTGTTATCTATAATTTAAATTTAGTCGTTAACTTTTGAAAAATTAACGATTAATTAATCGTTAATTTCGATTAAAGCCAAAAATTAAAACTTATGATGTCATAAGTAACACTTACACAACGTTCTTATTGAAAATCTAAATTAAATAACACTGGAATGTGTCCTTTGTATGAAACATTTTAACTAACTACGCAAAAAGATAAGTGTGTTGACATTATTCGTTGAAGTGATGAGCAGGTGTAATTGACAATATAACCAGCCGAGCTAGAACAAACATTCTCATGGAACTGAGGTAACTTGTATGCACAAAACGGTCTTAGCAAGGAATGACATTATCGGATATCAGTGTTCATTAAGTTTCCACCATTGTAGAGGGTTAATGGATTCAAGAACTTTCATCTCCTTTTTTGTTACGCAGTAATTCATCACAAGAGCTGTTGTCATTTTCTGTCTCTGAGTCAGACTCCATCATTGCCATTAGCTTAAGTCGATTTTCATTTGTTTTGATAAGTAGATGAAGAGTTAGAACCAAGGTAGCGAAACTTAATCAATATTTTGTATTTGAACATTCCCGTCAGTCAATAGTTAAAAAATAATTTAATCGTTTAACTATGAATGGAGAAATTAACCGTTAATTACCGCAGCCCTAATCTATAGCAACCCGACTTCTTAAAAATGTTATTTCCCAACACTGGCCCATGCAGACATCTGTCTTAGTACCCCGTCACCTCGTCTTCAGCATATTAAATTAAGTTCTATATAATAATATGTTTTTAAAAAGTGGTTAAAACAAGTAAATTCATTAAAGAAGATTTGTGAATTATCTCCCATCTCAGTGTCTTGAATAACTATGGAGAACAAACAGACACTATCGGAGAAAGTTTACACCCTTCAGTTGTCTTTGATCCACGCTGCAGATGTTTGTATTTAGTTTACGTCTTTGATCCACGCTGCAGATGTTTGTATTTAGTTGACGTCTTTGATCCACGCTGCAGATGTTTGTATTTAGTTGACGTCTTTTATCCACGTTGCAGATGTTTGTATTTAGTTGACGTCTTTGATCCACGTTGCAGATGTTTGTATTTAGTTGACGTCTTTGATCCACGCTGCAGATGTTTGTATTTAGTTGACGTCTTTGATCCACGCAGATGTTTGTATTTAGTTGACGTCTTTGATCCACGCTGCAGATGTTTGTATTTAGTTGACGTCTTTGATCCACGCTGCAGATGTTTCTATTTACGTCACGGTCCATCAGATCGAAGCTATGGCTTTTATTTAGCAGAGGAAAGAAAAGCGTTGAGATGTCTAAAGCCGAGCGTATACCAGTGGAATTCAGCATGGCTCGGATGACGTGCCCACCCTCGTACCTTGGCACAAATCAATCGATATCGGCCGGCCCGGACTGATCAATGGGTAAATAAGCGAACTGCGATGCTCTCTGATGCACACACGAGCTTTCGTCGTGAGTCAAGGCGGCTCCCAGCCGAAGACCGCCGTCTGTTGAAACAATCTTCTCCATGTTGATTGACGACCGCCGGGGGTTAATGATATTATCTTTGTATTACTTGAGCTATCGACTTTTTCTATTTACACGTGAGGTCGTGTAGGCATGCAGCAAACAATCCAATAATGTACTCTTAATTGTCTTAGAACTGGCGGATTCCGTTTTCAGAACCTTTCCTTCACTTGGTCATTGGTTAACGTGAGTCTCTAGGTCATAGGTTTAAGTGTCATAGGTTTAAGTAAGTCACAAGTTCATAGGTTTAAGTGTCATAGGTTTAAGTAAGTCACTAGGTCATGGTTTAAGTAAGTCACTAGGTCATTGTTTTAAGTCTAAATATTTTTTTAATGACGTTGACCTACGTTCTCCGTTTCGGTTTCATCTTTCTTTATGGGTCACATTTCTGGAAGTTTTGATAAGTAGCGCAAACATCATGTACGGCTTTCTACTTCATGACGTTAATGACAGGTCCATCGTTTATTCTGTGATTGTACCTCTGACGCAAGGCTGTACCTCTGACACAAGGCTGTACCTCTGACACAAGGCTGTACCTCTGACACAAGGCTGTACCTCTGACACAAGGCTGTACCTCTGACGCGAGGCTGTACCTCTGACGCGAGGCTGTACCTCTGACGCGAGGCTGTACCTCTGACGCGAGGCTGTACCTCTGACACGAGGCTGTACCTCTGACACGAGGCTGTACCTCTGACACGAGGCTGTACCTCTGACACGAGGCTGTAACTCTTACACCAAGCTGTA
>MUZC01001217.1:44326-69945 GCA_002072015.1 Radix auricularia | reverse complement strand
TAAAAAAAAAAAAAAAAAAAAAAAAAAAAAATTAAAAAAAAGTTCAACCGTGGTCATATTTGGGCAGGTTACAATTGTGATGAGATCTTACTACCATAAGAAATCATAAACGTACCGCAAATGTTTCTGAAATAGATTTTTAGAAAACGAAGATTATTTTGTATTTGTATTTTTTTAAAAAAATATTCCCAGTCACTTTTTTATTGGTATGGTATGTTGTGGTTGTATGATGGCTGTGACAAAGAACAGTAACAAGGTGAAGGTCACCACGACAAAAATGGCGACACTAGCGAGGGGAATGATTGTGTTGACCACTGAGATTGACTGGTTTACCATCGAGTATCATTGACATAATGACAGGAGCATAGAGATGAACTTGAGGCTGGCCGGCGGTTGAGAGCTTTTACTGAGACATTTGTGGTGGTCTACAGTGGACATAACAGAGCTGATAACTTTTACTGAGATTTGTGATGGTCTACAGTCGACTTCACAGGGTTGATAACTTTTACTGAGACATTTGTGATGGTCTGCAGTCGACATAACAGGGTTGATAACTTTTACTGAGACATTAGTGATGGTCTACAGTAGACTTAACAGGGTTGATAACTTTTACTGAGCCATTTGTGATGGTCTACAGTCGACATAACAGGGTTGGGCAACACGCGGTAGGATCGGATCAATTATTGTGGCCAGACTGATAAAGAGGTTCTCGTAAACTTGGTAATCTGAATATTTGTTTTTAAAAGGGAGTTATATTTAAAGTTATATCCCCATAATTTGCGGGGGTATTAGAAACTATGTCGTGTATAGAACATTCAAGTGGTCAGTACAGGCCATAGAGATGTGCAATCCTTCAGCTAGTCTTTCGTTTCAGTGACTGGATTATATTGCTATATTATAGGACATTGATTTAGTGATTGGATTATATTGCCATATTATAGGACACTGATTTAGTGATTGGATTATATTGCAATATAAAAAGACACTGATTTAGTGATTGGATTATATTGCAATATGAAAAGACACTGATTTAGTGATTGGATTATATTGCAATATGAAAAGACACTGATTTAGTGATTGGATTATATTGCAATATGAAAGGACATTGATTTAGTGATTGGATTATATTGCAATATGAAAGGACATTGATTTAGAGGTAGAAACAGTAAACAAAGAACAGCTATACTACCAATCTGGAAGCCGTTCCTAACCCAAAAATTGTAGGCCGAAACAAAGTAAACCAGAGACCTCCAACAATGTAGGCCCAAACATAGATCTCCAAGAATTTAAGCCCAAAGAAAGTGAACCAGAGACCTCCAACAATGTAGGCCCAAACAAAGATCTCCAAGAATTTAAGCCCAAAGAAAGTGAACCAGAGATCTCCAACAATGTAGGTCCAAACAAAGATCTCCAAGAATGTAATCCAAAACTAAGTGAGCCAGGGATCTCCAACAATGTAGGCCCAAACAAAGATCTCCAAGAATTTAAGCCCAAAGAAAGTGAACCAGAGACCTCCAACAATGTAGGCCCAAACAAAGATCTCCAAGAATTTAAGCCCAAAGAAAGTGAACCAGAGACCTCCAACGATATAGGCCCAAACAAAGATCTCCAAGAATTTAAGCCCAAAGAAAGTGAATCAGAGACCTCCAACAATGTAGGCCCAAACAAGATCTCCAAGAATTTGAGCCCAAAGAAAGTGAACCAGAGACCTCCAACAATGTAGGCCCAAACAAGATCTCCAAGAATTTAAGCCAAAAGAAAGTGAACCAGAGATCTCCAACAATGTAGGCCCAAAGATAGATCTCCAAGAATGTAAACAAAAGAAAGTGAACCAGGGATCTCCAACAATGTAGGCCCAAACAAAGATCTCCAAGAATGTAAGACCAAAGAAAGTGAACCAGAGACAACCCGTTAAACTTAAGTTCTAGGTCAATGAATATTTCGTGTAAACACAGTCATGTAAATGACAGAGAAACTCACATAGAATCCTGGTGTATATCTGAGTGAAGGCTAGCGGACTTACCCATTAGCCCTACTGGAGACAGCACTCCTCGTCTCACGACTTGGCGCGTTAAATCAATGACATTTGAAACCAAGCAGGGGTAAACTAGACTGTTGCGGAACTGTTTGTGTGTACACGTGCGTGACTGTTAGTGGGGAAACTTCTTTTTAAACGTGACTGTTAGTTGGGAAACTTCTAATAAAGTGACTATTAGTTAGAAAACTTCTATTTAAATTGACCGTTACTTGGGAAACTTCTATTTAAACGTAACTGTTAGTTTGGAAAATTCTATTTAAACGTGACTGTTAGTTGAGAAACTTCTAATAAAGTCACTGTTTGTTGGAAAACGTCTATTTGAAGTGACTGTTTGTTGGAAAACTTCTAATAAAGTGACTGTTAGTTGGGAAACTTCTTTTTAAACGTGACTGTTAGTTGGGAAACTTCTATTTAAACGCGACTGTTGGTTGGGAGAATGTTGAACGAATTTCGTTTGTAGGTATACGTTCAATCTCTAAGTTTAAATAATTAAAACGGCATCACATTCACAACTAACAGAATGAACTGTGGTACTTCTTGACAACACTGTTACTTCATGTGTCATCTCTGTTTTCAGGTATAAAGAATAGTACACGATAATGATATATGTGTTATTTGTAAAGCCAAATATAGACTTGAAATAAGCTATAGACTTTAATCATGATAGACTTGAAATAAGCTATAGACTTTAATCATGATAGACTTGAAATAAGCTATAGACTTTAATCATAATAGACTTGAAATAAGCTTTAGACTTTAATCATGATAGACTTGAAATAAGCTATAGACTTTAATCATGATAGACTTGAAATAAGCTATAGACTTCAATCATGATAGACTTGAAATGAGATATAGACTTCAATCATGATAGACTTGAAATAAGCTATAGGCGTCAATCATGATAGACTATTATAGTCTTAAAAGAAGCTACAGACCTACATTGCAGATTCAGGTAAATATTCCATTACCAATTAATCTTTCAGGACTCTAACTAATGGCGTAAATATTTCGGATGACGTAAGGTAAAAATGTCCCATGTGGTCGGTGTTTTCGTAGAACATTAACAGTATTCAGATGAATATGAAACAGAAAACACGCTTACTTCTAGCACTGTCTATTATACCAACTGTGATCATGTCCTGACAAAGAGGGAGACTGTTAGCTAGTGCTATCATCATAGGGACTGCCATAGGTTCCTGACTGGTTATAAAGTCAATTATCTCTGCTAATGCAGGCTGACAGGACTTAGACAACATCATCTAATGTTTGCGGTCTAGCAGCCGAGCCAGTGCTCCCCCCACCCCAACCACACCCCAGACGTCTGTAGGACTCGAAATTTTGGGGGCTGGGAAAAAAATGACCTTCTCCCCCAGAAGAAAAAAATATCGGAGGGTGCGTCGATTTATTGGGTGAGATCGATGGCCGGGGTCCGACTTGGCTGTGTCTCCAATCTTCGATGTTGTTCTTAATAAAAGTCTGAGGCGAGATGCTCAACAAGATGGCAACCTCATTAACTGGTGAGCCGAGATATGGAGGCCAGTGTCCCCAGTCAGCTGAAATCATTGGCTAATGTCCCTAGTCAGCTGAAATCATTGGCTAATGTCCCTATTCAACTGAAATCATTGGCCAATGTCCCTATTCAACTGAAATCATTGGCCAATGTCCCTAGTAGGTTAAAATCATTGGCCAATGTCCCTATTCAACTGAAATCATTGGCCAATGTCCCTAGTAGGTTAAAATCATTGGCTTATGTCCCTAGTAGGTTAAAATCATTGGCCAATGTCCCTAGTAGGTTAAAATCATTGACCAATGTCCCTAGTAGGTTAAAATCATTGGCCAATGTCCCTATTCAACTGAAATCATTGGCCAATGTCCCTAGTAGGTTAAAATCATTGGCCAATGTCCCTAGTAGGTTAGAATCATTGGCCAATGTCCCTATTCAACTGAAATCATTGGCCAATGTCCCTAGTAGGTTAAAATCATCGGCCAATGTCCCCAGTAGGTTGAAATCATTGGCCAATGTCCCTATTCAACTGAAATCATTGGCCAATGTCCCTAGTAGGTTAAAATCATTGGCCAATGTCCCTAGTAGGTTAAAATCATTGGCCAATGTGTCTAGTAGGTTTAAATCATTGGCCAATGTCCCCAGTTAGCTGAAATCATTGGCCAATTTTCCTAGTTTTCAGTAATCACATAGCTACCGATATTTTCTCACTGGCACATGTTTTTGTTATATGAAATGTTCACATGGTACAAACAATTTTTTTATCATATACTCTGGTTGGGAATAAGCAAGGAATTGAACATTGTTCCTTCGAGAGTGTCATTGACCAAACCTGAAGACCAAGAAGCACGCGAAGGATCCAATACTTGTTCATCTGACGTTAGTTCTCAGTGGGTCACGTACGAGGTTCGTCCTGATTTTACTTTCACTAACGCCAGGGTAGCAGTAGGGTTGAAGGGGGGGTGGGGCGTTTCTTTGAAAGGTTTTATGCACTTCCTTATCATGGGAGGTAATCAATAGAAAAACAATCGGCTTTATGGACAACTCTGCCCGATTTTCTGCTGGTTGTAAAGTTCAGATAGCGAGAATGAAAGGAATCGCCGTGCATTTGATTACCAAAAAAAAATCACAATAATTTAATAATACATTTCGCTTGGATAAAAGACATCAATCCTGGAGTACTTCATGAAATGAGTGATAACACATACAGCTTAAGATATGAGTGCTAGTAAAAGGCCTGAGTGCTCATACAAGGCGTGAGTGCTCATACAAGGTGTGAGTGCTCATACAAGGCGTGAGTGCTCATACAAGATGTGAGTGCTAGTAAAAGGCCTGAGTGCTCATACAAGGCGTGAGTGCTCATACAAGATATGAGTGCTAGTAAAAGGCCTGAGTGCTCATACAAGGTGTGAGTGCTCATACAAGGTGTGAGTGCTCATACAAGACGTGAGTGCTCATACAGGGAGTTATTGCTCATACAAGACGTGAGTGCTCATACAAGGCGTTATTGCTCATACAAGACGTGAGTGCTCATACAAGGCGTGAGTGTTAGTACAAGACGTGAGTGCTCATACATGGAGTTATTGCTCATACAAGACGTGAGTGTTTATACAAGGTGTTATTGCTCATACAAGACGTGAGTGCTCATACAAGGCGTGAGTGCTCATACAAGCGTGAGTGCTCATACATGGCGTGAGTGCTCATACAAGGCGTGAGTGCTCATACAAGCGTGAGTGCTCATACATGGCGTGAGTGCTCATACAAGATGTGAGTGCTCATACAAGATGTGAGTGCTCATACAAGATGTGAGTGCTCATACAAGGCGTGAGTGTTAATACTAGACGTGAGAGCTCATACACGGCGTTATTGCTCATAAAAGGCGTCATGGCTGATACAAGGCGTGAGTGCACAAACAAAGCGTTATTGCTCTTACAATGCGTGAGAGCTCCATCAAGGCGTGAACACTCATACAAGGCGTGAGTGCTCATACAAGGCGTTATTGCTCATACAATGCGTGAGCGCTCATACAAAGCGTTATTGCTCTTACAAGGCGTGAGCGCTCATACAAGGCGGGACTGCTCATACAAAGCGTTACTGCTCCTGCAATGCGTGAGAGCTCATACGAGGCGTGAGCGCTCGTACAAGGCGTGAGTGCTCATACAAGGCGTTATTGCTCTTTCAAGGCGTGCGCGCTCATACAAGGCGGAGTGCTCATACAAAGCGTTATTGTTCTTACAATGCGTGAGAGCTCATACAAAGCGTTATCGCTCATACAAGGCGTGAGAGCTCATACAAGACAGGAGTGCTCATACAAGGCGGAATCCCAGGTTCAATGCTTTTGGAAGCATTCGATAACGATATAGGGCTTAACTAGATAAAAGTTGTTTAGATATTTCATCTTCTCATTTGTTTTTTTTTTTTTTTCTAGGTATTCGCTATTGTAAGATTGTTTTCTCACAATCCACAATAATCGAATAGAGCCGAACCTTGTGTTGTATCGTCACAAGCCTTAGCATAGAGCATTCGTGTTTTGTTTTTTTCTATATCGTAAATCGAATTCCGTGCCTCCGGAATCGGGCGGTATCGATTAGTTTAAGCCTATCCAATCACGAGAGGAGTCCTGGCGTCTGTTTTGTATAAGGTGTCCAGTTGGAATCGAATTAGCCCAGCATTTCAGAAGGTGGCAAACCAAATAAATACATCACTCTCTAGAGCCCATAAGCTCGCCAGACGTCTTTTAAATCCTTAAAGCAACAGAGGAGGTGGCTGAGGAAATTGAAAGCCGACGGGTTCGCGAAGTAAGAGGAATGAAATTTATTCCGAACACAATGATGGCGGTCTAAATGAATGTTTATTATAGAATTATATTTTTTTTTTGGTCGTGAGTTCCATCGTGTGACAAGATACACAATTTATATGACCCGCTTTTGAAATCTGACCACGCGGATCGCAAGATGAAAGATGATCTGGTTTACCAGTTTAGAAGGAATACCAGAAGCCAAGTATCCTTAATGCGGTGTCTCTCCCCATGGGAACACAATGGCTAGGAGATTATGAAATCATTGGTGACAAACGTGAAGATGTGGCTACTTCAGGAACAACTACTCAAACAGGCCAGCCATTGCAATTCTACGCGTATCGTAAAATATAGTCGTCACGTCCCTTCCATAACAAACATTTTTTGAATAAAAAAACATCAAACAACTGATTCTTCAAGAATTTGAAGGGAATTTTTTTTTAAAATACACTAATGGAAAAGAAAAAGTAAAGACGAGATACTTTGGTTTCTGTGAATCAAGTAAGGAATCTGTTCTTTTGAAAGTCTGACTGATTCATTTGATTGTGTCTGGAAACTATTGATTTGGTTTTACATTCTCGAGAGTGCTTTCAAATTGATGTTTTCAATTTTTCTGTTAGAGATTTAGCGTGTGCCTGCACTATCTGTTTATGTTACTAAATGTTTTTGTTATTGGTCTGTAATTCCCAAGTCGGACAGTAATTAATTGATACGCCACTTACATTTATTTGCATATATTTTAATTTAAAACATATCTAACATGTATAAATTAATCGCCACAAAGGACATCTTTCCCTCTTAACTTTATAAGAAAATATCTAGCGAAGCCACAGAAGCACACATTATATTAAAAGTTGACAAACCTGCCCTACCCCACTATTGCCCTGTACAGTCCTATTGTTTCAGGAATATTGCATGACACAAATGGACTTTCTGCCACCCGCCAGTCAGAACTCCAACAATGTTTATCTTACTTCCCTCCCAGCTCACACTCTTGTAACAGTCTCAATGACAGTATCCCGTCTCCTCGTAAACCAAACTTTAACACGTAGTTTGATCATGACCTAACGCCATGTCTCGTTCACGTACACTCGAACATTCTCTGTGACATATAGCACTGACTTAAAGCGCCCCGGGCGTCAATTTTACAGGCACTAATCAAGCTCTCCAAAAATGTCCCCTTATTTTGGCCCCTATTCTGACACGTCCCAGAGCCCTCATTTCTCTCCCTTGTATCCTTTTCAAATAGAGTGAAATGAAATCAAGCTCAGACCATCCTCGTGGCTGAGGGCCCTTAACTCGACCAAACTCAACATACAGATGAGGGGAGATTAAAGAAGGTGGTTTGGGACGCGACGTTCTTATCATGTCTTCAGGCTTAAAGTCATGTGCCCCTAGATGTCTGCCCCTCTACCTTGTCTTCAGGCTTTAAGACAGATGGCACTTGCCTTGCCACAAGATCTCTATTGATAAAACCAAAGACAATGCCTTGAAACAAAATCTCTATTGATTGAACCAAAGACAATGACTTTCCACTAAATCTTTATAGAAAAAGCTGAGGACAGTGAAGAACCTCATGTACTTTGTCGGGCGCGGACTACTGGTCCTGGTCATAAACCCGAAGTCCCGCTGTGCCAGACGAACTTACATGTAACAATCTCGGACTAATGTCTAGGAAAACACAAAAGGGAGGGTGAAGGGTGGGGGACATGGAAGAATGGTGAAATAGAAGGAGTCGTCAGCTATGAGGTATCACTGAGAGTGGGATTTCTGGGGTGGGATTTATGGGGGTGGGATTTCTGGGCGGTTTGTTTTCAGATACTATTCACAGTGAGCGCTGAGCAAGCCGGTTATTAAATTTGGAAATTAAATGAAACCGTGGCCGTGTTAAGTCAAACACGATTTTTAAACACAGCTAACAATAATCACAAGACGATGTTTCAACCAACAGACAGTTTATAGATGATAAGTCTGACTCCAGGATGATAGGTCTGACTCCAGCAGACGATAATTAAAGCTGGACTCACTAGACTAGGCTGAGACACGACCCATTAGTGTTTTGTCAACTGACCGGAAGTGACCAGATCCATTTCAATCGGGACTAGTTTCATTTGTTGGACTCAGTCGGATTACCGAACGTCTTTCGTTTAGAGTTAATTTTGGGGCGGGCGTGCACTTGTAACTGGACATGGGGAACGTTCAACGTTGACAAATGAGGAAAGGGCTGGTCCATGCCTGATTAAATGGACCAGATCCTAATTGAAAGGAGATTGTGACCTATTGGTTGAGTACGAGTTAGTAATTTATTAAACCAACTCCTCACAGACCTTCACTGTAACATGTGCACAAGGCTTCGGGATAGACAATCAATGATTTTTGAGTGAATATATATTAGAATATCTGGCCGTCATTAAACAAGAGGGGGGCGAGCAAAAGAAACCAAGACTAGGAGTATTGATAGTTATCAAGAACAGAACTGTCATTATATTTACAAACCAGAGATGTTGATCAACAGAACAATAGATAAAGAATAACAGTCAATAAAATGTCGTTCATTTTTTATTCAAGAAAAAGAAATTAACAGTTTCTGTGTCCTAACTGCTGTTAGACTTAAAGAAGCGGCGCACATTATCTCAGAAGCTATCTCAGCCCATACCATCTCAGCCCAAACCATCTCAGAGCACACCATCTCAGAGCACACCATCTCAGAGCACACCATCTCAGCCCACACCATCTCAGAGCACACCATCTCAGCCCACACCATCTCAGAGCACACATCTCAACCCACACCATCTCAGCTCACACTATCTCAGCTCACACTATCTCAGCCCACACCATCTCAGCCCACACCATCTCAGCCCACACCATCTCAGAGCACACCATCTCAGAGCACACCATCTCAGAGCACACCATCTCAGCCCACACCATCTCAGAGCACACCATCTCAGAGCACACCATCTCAGAGCACACCATCTCAGAGCACACCATCTCAGAGCACACCATCTCAGCCCACACCATCTCAGCCCACACCATCTCAGAGCACACCATCTCAACCCACACCATCTCAGCTCACACTATCTCAGCTCACACTATCTCAGCCCACACCATCTCAGCCCACACCATCTCAGAGCACACCATCTCAGCCCACACCATCTCAGAGCACACCATCTCAGCCCACACCATCTCAGAGCACACCATCTCAGCTCACACTATCTCGGCGCACATTATCTCAGCCATTTGACGAGCCTATCGAGGCTTCAGATATTACACAATAAGATCGGAATTCGAACGAGCCTAAACCAAGCCGCCAAAACGTCCATTGGCGGAGACTTGTGTTGTGTGTATTCAACATGACTAATCACCACCTACTGGCCGACTGATGAGGTCAGTGTCCGGGACGTATGATGGGGCAGACGAATGGGAGACATTCGCGACTACCGCTAATCTCTTCATTTCTTCTAACAGTCTGATCCAAACGGTAAGACCCGCGCCGGTGACAGTGATCGGCTTACATCAGAGTGTTGGGATTGTGTTAGATAGAGTTACGTCACAACCTACTTGTACCTAAAGGCGCTTGTGGAGGGACTTAAATAAGGGATTGGGTAATGATGTACAATGAGGGTAAAGTCGTTTACTCATTCCCTTCCCACAACACAAAACAATACATTAAATTCCCCACCCACCACACTAAACAATACATTAAATTCCCCACCCACCACACTAAACAATACATTAAAATCCCCAACCACAACACTAAACAATACATCTCATTACCCACCCACAACACTCAACAATACATCTCATTACCCACCCACAACACTAAACAATACATCTCATTACCCACCCACAACACTAAACAATACGTCACATTACCCACCCACAACACTCAACAATACGTCACATTACCCACCCACCACACTCAACAATACATCTCATTACCCACCCACAACACTAAACAATACGTCACATTACCCACCCACCACACTAAACAATACGTCACATTACCCACCCACCACACTAAACAATACGTCACATTACCCACCCACCACACTAAACTTACATTAAATTCCCCAACAAATATTCTTATGATTTCAGGCATTGTGAAAATAAGAAAACAAAATAAATCACAACTGAATTTAAAAACTGAGCCAACGGGACATGGCAATGCCCAATTGGCTTAAAGAATTGCCCTTCTTGTTCCAGTCATTTCAACCCCCCCCCTCCCCAATCTTTTCGTTCGTCTTTACAAAGACCAGGAAAACTTCAATAACGGACCGTAACCCGATCGTTTAGCTGTGCATTTTGGTGGGTTGTTCCCCTTCATAATTTTATTTTTTGCTCGTTTTTTTTCTTTCCTTTATGTGGTGTAAGATTTCACGGCATCACGCAGAGAGTGACCTCTGGTCAGACAAGGGGAGTAACTGTTTGAGTGGAGCGCACCAATTCCCTGTGATAACTTGGTACTGGGGTGGGGTCATCAAGTCAATGGTCAGGCATCGGTATCGGGGGGGGGNGTGGGGGGGAAGAGGGGGTGTTGTTGAGAAGGCATAATCAAGGAGAAAAGCAGACAAGATAATACGACCATAGACTTCCTGTCACGTTTGTTTTAAGTAGGTCTCTCAGATGCGGACTTGGTGTCTCTCAGGGACTAGCTCATGTTCCAGGGTTACAATGGGGAACAGGGGGAATAATGGGAACTCAGAGGGAAAAATGGGGAACTCGGGGAATAATTGAGAACTCAGGGGGAATAATAAGAAACTCAGGGGCAATAATAGGGAATGCAGGGGCGTAAATGGGAAACTTAAAACAGTAAAGATAATGGGGGTTTAGGATTGAGTAGAAAATAGAGAAAAACATTTTTTAAAATTGTTTGCTAAATAATTTCTAAGTAGTTTAAGGTCCATATTTTTATAAACTTATATTGAAAAGGTTGTAAAAAATATCTTAACTGTCTTAAGTCTTTAAAAAAAAAATCAGAAGAACAAATTGACACAATCAAGGTAGACAGACTAACAAAATACTTGGGAAAATATTAGTTAAATTGATATTTGTTGATTTAAAATTCAGCCCAGATGCCTGATTGTGTTACAAATTTGTTGTGTCTGCCTGCTAATGATAAGCATTGTTGGTGACAAGTAAGGGATGGAACAGTCAGACAAAAGAGATGGAAGGACCAGACAAAAGAAACCAAAGATTTAACTTCAAGAAATAGACAAGAAGTTCATTGAGGGAGGGGTCGGGGTAAAGTAAGGGATGGAAGGACCAGACAAAAGAAACCAACAACTTACCTTCAAGTAATAGACAAGAAGTTCATTGAGGGAGGGGTCTGCATTGAGGTTCACTAGGAAGGGCCGCCCATGCTCAACCTTGATGCCAGATGTTACAACGGACACGCCCATTTGTTCCAAGGTTTTCTGACGGGCCTGTAAGTAAGGTGAATAAACAAGGATCAAACAATTCATAAGCTTATTTAATGATTTAATTTAGTCAATTTATTTGATTGAAGTAAAATGACATTTATTTTCTGCAGTTATTGGCCTTGTTCTTATTCAATAAACTGATTATTGCCCTTTAAAATATATGTTTTTCTTGACTTTATCAATGATGTTAGTTAAAATGCTCAAAAGACCCTAAAATTTACCACCAGATAATTATTTTTATAAAAAATGTTCACTGACAAAACAAAATTTTACTTTTTCTTCCCCTTAGCATTATTATTTAACTTTTAGCTTTAAGAAAAATGTTACTTAATTTTCAATCCATATACAAAGAAACTGATTTACCTCATTTCTAAATCAAAACTTAGACAACATTGGTGTCACTATTTATTCTTTCCTATTTTTATATACAATCAGTCCTTATATAGATCATTAAAACTTGTGTTTTGTCTGACACACAATTCTATTAGAATATTGGTTTCTAGCGTCGGGTCGTTAAGTAAGTGGGGGTTTTCTGGGGGTTGTCAACTGTCGACTAAAATTATTCAAGTAACTAAAATGCAAATTTTGCTATATTTTGCAAAAAATTTCTTGAAAATGACTTATTTAAATTTAATGGGGTTCGCGGGTCACATAGCTTTTATACAAAGGAGTTGCCACCCCAAAAAGTTTGGGAACCACTGTATTTAGAACATGGCATGTTTCTTAGAACCCTAATTACCTGATGTATTCTCTCAGTCTCCAGCAATTTCTCCTCCCACGTCTTGGACATTTCCTTCATGAGTTTCTCTGACTCGGTAAGTCTTTCAGCCAGGTCAGGGGCTTTCATGCTCTGTGTCAACAGAAACAAGGTCAGGATTAAACAAAGGAGAAGCTCACAGGCTTATACAATGAGGAACAATTGTTTTCAACTCTAAGGTAATCAAAATGTTGCACAAACAATGGACTGAGAGTGATTTGTAGAGAAAAGCAAATGATTCAAATAAATAGAAGAAAACATCAGTTTAGTCTTTTAGAAAATTCAAGTTCAAAAAGTAAAAAAATTACACAAGCAAAATTAAAACAAATTATAAAATTACAGATTTACAGATATATTTAGGGCGCTCTGGGAATTTTTCTAGACTTTTTTTTTTTACTCAAATTTTATCGACAAGTATATTTTTAGATTAGCTGCTTAAAAGAATATTGATATTTTTGGATTATCGTAACAGAGAGTTCTACTTTCATTCCTCATGATAACTGTTGTAGAAAAATGTTGATGTAATAAGTTAATATTGATGTAACAAGTTAATGTTGATGTAACAATTTAATGTTGATGCAACAAGTTAATTTTGATGTAATAAGTTAATGTTGATGTAATAAGTTAATGTGGATGTAACAAGTTAATGTTGATGTAACAAGTTAATGTTGATGTAATAAGTTAATGTTGATGTAACAAGTTAATGCTCTTCATTAAAATGATATTGGTATCACATTTTCCTCTAGTTTTGACAGTCAAGTTATTTTCCTACTTTCTATACCATTGATCATTCATTAACTGCCATACAAAAAAACATTCAGACAGTTATACCTAAAATAAACTCTGCTTCTCACGCCAAACTTTCAGGCTATGTAACCATAGATTATTCAATGAAACAAGCAGAGACTTAACATAATGAGAACCTAATTTAATGACACAAACAAAAAGCTAAAATAAAGAGAACTTACTGCCAGGCCTGAACTTCTCCTCACCTGAGCCTGGTTCAGCTGAGCCTTCAACATCTCAACCTCCTCTCTCAGCTCTCGTATGATCCTGGCGTTAGGATCCTCATTGACCACGGCGTGGTTGATGATGCGCTTGGCTCTGTCGGCGTATCGCAGGGTGGACAGCGTCTCCTCGTAGTTGTCAGCAGCTGGACTGATGGTTGCCACCATGACAGTTTTGCTGTTCCCACCGAGGTTGTCCTTATATGAGAGAAGTGGATGTAAGATGTTAGAACATTGAATGTGTGGGATGTAAGATGTTAGAACATTGAATGTTTGGGATGTAAGATGTTAGAACATTGAATGTGTGGGATGTCAGATGTTAGAACATTGAATGTGTGGGATGTAAGATGTTAGAACATTGAATGTGTGGGATGTAAGATGTTAGAACATTGAATGTGTGGGATGTAAGATCATAGAACATTGAATGTGTGGGATGTAAGATGTTAGAACATTGAATGTGTGTGATGTAAGATGTTAGAACATTGAATGTGTGGGTTGTAAGATGTTAGAACATTGAATGTGTGGGATGTAAGATCATAAAACATTGAATGTGTGGGATGTAAGATCATAGAACATTGAATGTGTGGGATGTAAGATCATAGAACATTGAATGTGTGGGATGTAAGATCATATAACATTGAATGTGTGGGATGTAAGATCATAGAACATTGAATGTGTAGGATGTAAGATCATAGAACATTGAATGTGTGGGATGTAAGATCATAGAACATTGAATGTGTGGGATGTAAGATCATAGAACATGGAATGCGTGGGATGTAAGATCATAGAAGATTGAATGTGTGGGATGTAAGATCATAGAACATTGAATGTGTGTGATGTAAGATCATATAATATTGAATGTGTGGGATGTAAGATCATAGAACATAGTATGCGTGGGATGTAAGATCATAGAACATGGAATGTGTGGGATGTAAGATCATAGAACATTGAATTTTTGTAATGTAAGATCAAAGAACATTGAATGTGTGGGATGTAAGATCATAGATCATTGAATGTGTGTGATGTATGATCATCGAAAATTGAATGTGTGGGATGTAAGATCATAGATCATTGAATGTGTGTGATGTATGATCATAGAACAATGAATGTGTGGGATGTAAGATCATAGAACATTGAATGTGTGCGATATAAGATCATAGAACAATGAATGTGTGGGATGTAAGATCATAGAACATTGAATGTGAGGAATGTAAGATCATAGAACATTTAATTTGTGGGATGTAAGATCATAGAACATTGAATGTGTGGGATGTAAGATCATAGAACATTGGATGTGTGGGATGTAAGATCATAGAACATTGAATGTGTGGGATGTAAGATCATATAACATTGAATGTGTGGGATGTATGATCATAGAACATTGGATGTGTGGGATGTAAGATCATAGCACATTGGATGTGTGGGATGTAAGATCATAGAACATTGAACGTGTGGGTAGAAAAATATCTTTAAATTTTATTGACATATTTTACAATAAAAAGATTTAATCTGATTTTATTTTTGATGGCCTAATATTAATAGTTAAAAGAAATAATTCAAATAAAGAGTACAAGCAAAGAAACTGCTTGGCTATGTAACATTTAAAAAAAATTTTTATTTATCCATTATAGCTGATAAAGGATTTTTTTAAAAATGAACGCTCTGAATGAGGTCTTATTAAAAATTATTTCTTAAACCCTATTAGATATTCAAATCTTTTTCATAATTTTATTAGAAATCTTTATTATTTTGAACTTTAATACTTGAATATCTCAGAACTACAAAAATGTGACTTAGCCGTTTCTTCCCTTGTACTATAAATATTTTGTGTTTAATTTATTGTCATTGCAGAACGTTGTCTTGATTTAATGATTACATTTATCATGTGCTCAATGGCAAAATTTATGAAGTTATGAAATAAATCTATACATATAGATAAAATTGATAAAGAATTAATCTACCATTATTTCATGTACATTTTCAAACTATTCTAAGATGTCAAAGTTTTCAGTGAATTACAAAAAATTGTGTCATAAAAGTTATGGCTGCCCCGAAAATAATGTTATTAAAGTTACAGCCACCCCAACAATAATAAAAAGCAGATCAAACTATTTTTTTTTGTTTCCATTGATGTGATTATGATTATTATTATTATTATTATTATTATTACAGAGGCTTCACTAGGGCTTGTGTCCCCCGGGGCGGTAGCCATGGTGTCACCCGGGGTGGTAGGTCATGGTGTCACTCGGGGTGGTAGCTCATGGTGTCACCCTCTCACGATTTAACCCATAGAACTCCTCCCAGTTTTCCAGTGCCAAAGAACGGGTACATATAGAGTTTTACATTCTGGTGTCACCCACCTGATGGTGTCAAACCGAGGCGGCCCGCCCCCACCGCACCCCCTAGTGACGCCGCTGTATTATTTTTATTTTTAATCCATGAAGTAGACCTGATTTTTCAGGTATGGTTAAATCAATTAATGAATATGGAAGTAAATCAACCAATGAATATGGCCGTTGTTAATCAAGCAATGAACACAGCCGTGTATCTGAGAAGCATTCCATTACCTTGAGTAGCCAGGTGAGCACAGAGTCCCTGTAGGGCACAAACTTGTTCTTGTTCTTACCACCTCCAGACTGGTCAGCCAGGGCAGAGATGACTAGGCCAAGTGTTGTGAGTGACCTGTGGTCAGCACAGATGGACAATTTCATTTCAAGATCAGAGTGTTCAATATTTTAAAACTAGATTCTCTCCAATGACCAAATTGATAAATTATTTACCTGGCAAAAAACATCCCCCCCCCACCCCACACACACACAAAAGCAGAACTTCTTTCCCCCGCCCACTACTATTTAAATATTATTGTGGTCTTATTGGTGCATACATTAATAAAAAATCTTTTTTTATTTGTACGTGTGTATGTAGATCTTATCTTACCTTATCTTAGACATACAGACACTTCTTCTATGCAGAAGATAATTGTAGCATAACCATATTGTTCATTGTTTACTCATATTAGTAACATAACCATATTGCTTATCCCAACATATTGAATACGTAGACATATCTTATTATTGAATTTTATTATATTCGAGTGGGGAGGGGGGGCTATGTGACGGTAAGTTAAAGAAGGACTTAGACTCACTTTTAATATGTGACCACGCCCACCTGGGTGTGTTAATGATGAGCCGTATATTTGGACATGTTGCATATATTGTCAATACTTAATGAATGACGTGTAATATATTTAGAATGTATGACGTAATACATGCCTCCCACTTTCTCCGCTGGCCTTGTTCCACCCAACGTTTATTAAGTGGCAGACAATCTTACCACCAACAGATGATGTGTGTCCTTCACCTTGATATAATGTATATATATATATACCATGTCAAAAGGTTTGGGTGGCCAAACTTGTTTGTTAAACCCAAATGGTTTGAGTGGTCTGGAAGGCCACGTTCACAGTTTGCTTGTTGGGACAGCACAAACATGTTTGAAGAGATTAGCTCTGTGATTGAAGTTGAGCCTTCTGTCCTTCCCCTCCACCCCCCCACCCCCAGCAAGTCTAGCAGGATGTTCCACACTTCCTTTGGTAGGGGCATGCGTGGGGGTGGGGGAGGGCGAGGGAAAGGGGATCAGTCCCAGAGAATCCCGTGATGGGTCCCCGATAAGAGTCAATTGTGAGAAGACATTCGTCTCCACGTTGATATATATATGTGTGTGTGTGTGTGTGTGTGTTGTGAGTGTGTGTGTGTTGTGTGTGTGTTGTGTGTGTGTGTGTTGTGTGTGTGTGTGTTGTGTGTGTGTGTGTTGTGTGTGTGTGTTGTGTGTGTGTGTTGTGTGTGTTGTGTGTATGTTAGCCAGCCATAAAGATATCATATCCAGTTAGCCAGCCATAAGGATATCATATCCAGTTAGCCAGCCATAAAGATATCATATCCAGTTAGCCAGCCATAAAGATATCATATCCAGTTAGCCAGCCACAAAGATATCATATCCAGTTAGCCAGCCATAAAGATATCATATCCAGTTAGCCAGCCATAAAGATATCATATCCAGTTAGCCAGCCATAAAGATATCATGTCCAGTTAGCCAGCCATAAATATATCATATCCAGTTAGCCAGCCATAAAGATATCATATCCAGTTAGACAGCCATAAAGATATCATATCCAGTTAGCCAGCCATAAAGATATATCATATCCAGTTAGCCAGCCATAAAGATATCATATCCAGTTAGCCAGCCATAAAGATATATCCAGTTAGACAGCCATAAAGTAATCATGACCACTCACTTGTTAATGTTACTTCCTTCTTTCAATCTTTCCCCCATGGCACCCGTCTTTTGAGCTCTTTCGCTGCCAGCGAGGTCGACCAGAGACAACTTGCTGACCTTCTCACCAGAGACCTGGAGACAAGAGAAGATTACACGATTACGGTGAGACAAGATTACAGTGGGACAAGATTACGGTGAGACCAGATTACAGTGGGACAAGAATACAGTGGGACAAGATTACAGTGGGACAACATTACCAGTGAGATAATATTACCAGTTACCAGTGAGATAATATTACCCCTGAGACAATATTATTAGGGAGTAAATAGTATACGTTTTACACCAATGTATATATGATGCACTGTATGGGAGTCAAAGGGGGTAAGAGAGGTATGGGAGGAGTAGGGGTGAGAGAGAAGAGGGAGTGAAGTCGTGGCAGAGGTGAAGGGAGGTATGAGAGTGGAGAGGAAGGTAAGGGTAGTGGTGAGAGAGGTTAAGGGGGTTATGAGAGTGGAGAGAAAGGCAAGGAAGGTTTGGGTGGTGGTGAGAGAGGTTAAGGGTGGTATGAGAGTGGAGAGAAAGGCAAGGGAGGACATGGAAGATTAAGACGTGTGTCCCTTATCACTGAAGCCAAACACACGTGTCACAAAGCAACAACCTCATTCTTAGGGCTTATCTCTAGATCACAATAGATGGACAATAACGGGAAAACACAATGGTAGGAAAAAATAAATTCACCGAATTTAACCAATGTCAAGGTCATCTGCAACCCTGTTTCACTGTTTGTTGGTTTTGTAACAAACACTGCTATACATCATGTCTTGATGAGATTTTAGATACAACAATTTTAATGTCTCCATTTTTTCTTACTACTAGCCAATACGCTATTTTTAAATCCTTTACATAAATTAACTTGTGCCTGAGCCCTGCCCTGCGATCGAGCCGAAAAAAACTTTTAATCGACTTTTAACCAACTTTCTCGTAAAGGGAGCCGAAATTTTGCAGGCACACTCATGCCGATGATAAAAATGACATATCAAAATTTCAGATCTATCGGATGGACAGTATATTGAATTTTTAAATTGTTTGATTTATCTCTATGTATCATGTTAATTTTTTAGATAGAGTGTTGTGGTGCGCATTATGTTCAACAACCTTTCATGTCGCGCAATAAGGTGCGCATTACATTGACATTACTTTTTATAAATATATTCACGATCGGTGCGAATTATCTTAAACTTAAACATTTTTTTACAAGACATATTTAAACTTTTGTATTTTCGGGTTGTTTTTCCAGGCGTATTATAATGAACATCCTTATAGAATCTTGTTATGTCTCGTAGACTTGTATAAAGAATTTATCGTCAGAAACTTGGTTTTTTAACGTGTTTTTTTAATAACTTCACTGCATTTTGTGTCTCGTTTAGTCGTGGGTAAGCTCGTCAGTGGGTCAGGAAACACCGGTAGTACGATTTCTACATGCCTGGTACAGTTTGACCATCCCTAAATTTGACCATGTAACATTGGTGTTAGTAGCTGACCTAGTCAAGTGTTGTCATGGAAACATTGTTTGATAACATAATTCCCAATTGATTAGTGATAAGAATAACATTTCTTTGAACTGATTAACGTAGCTTGAGTATACCATCATTGACCATCATGTCATTAAATGTTGTAGTTGGGAGATATCACTTTAAAAAACAACAACTGAATGCATTCATAAATATAAGTGTGTTAATAAGGGCTGCGGAAATGAACGAGTAATTAATCGTAAAAAATGAATCGATTAAAATTAATTTAATCGATTAAAATTCTGTTAACTTTAAGAAAATAATTCTAAGTTCTTTCCAATTTACTAATAATTTTTTTTATATTTAGTTTACTTCCATAATTTTCCCTCGAATTTTTAATATTTTTTTAGAAAACAAAAAGTTTTTCTTTTCATTATTTCATGCACAGCTGAACGAATTTGCTGTGTTACGTCACAAAATGTGGGAGCCATGAGATCACCGCGACTTAACCGATTTCACGAAATAATGAATAGCGACTTAACGGGCTCTATCTATGCGTTACACAAATATAATTAATCGAAATTATCGATTATTCGATTATTTTTCCCCGTTAATCGAGCACAATGTTTGTAATCAATACCAGTTACTTGCTGGGGCATTGCACTACGTAAGTTCTCAAATTATTATGATTGTTATTTCCCATGATTTTTACCAGGATAAGTTAAACCATGCTTGAGAGGTCTTTTCTTACTAACCACGCCCTTGTATTCACACAGACGACCAATCCTTTGTGTCCAACTGTCCGTCATCCATCTTGTCTTTGTGACAGTCGCCATGATTAACATCACCCCGGTGTGATCAGTTAACTACGAGAGGGACAGGGGCACGACTCCTAGCAAATCACCAGATGAAGACAGGACTATAGCGTCTGGCAATAGTAAGGTTGATAGCCAATGCTCTATAGGACGAACCTGGTGTTCTAAACGAATGTTCCATAGAACAAACCTGATTATCCAAACGAATGATCTATAGGACGAACCTATGTTAGTAGTACAACCCTTCTTTGTACAAATAATATTTTTAAAAATCTAAATAAATGGATGTTAAAGCAGTTACAAATAATTTTATGAAAATTGACCCTTAACGCTTTTTAAACGATTCATATCTTAATTCATTAAAAACTAAAGCTATACACTATACACAATTGTATACTTTGTATCCCATTGTTACACAGGTCCATCTAAACTTGTCATAACATTAGCACCATGGGAACTCAAACAGGCTTTCTGGTGGATATCTCTTGAAATGGTAGACAGATTTCGGCAAAGAACAAGACTTGACGTCATTGTGTAACAAGTTGTAACAATTGCTGGGGTTACACCAATTTCGAGTTGGGAGCCAGTGTTCCCCACACAGCAGAGGAAAGTCCGCGTCACAATTGGTATCAGGTTTCCATGAGACCTGCCAATCACTATCTCGTTCAACTAATTACTTGGGGAAAGTGAGTAGAGGTCACAATCTTCGAACACGAGGACCTTCTAATCACCTGACATAATTTGAGGTGGGGGTATGCAAGTATCTTAAACCCGGTGGACTGTGGACAATATAATAATAATAGTTTTAATATGCTCAATTAAATATTCCATAATTTGTTTATTCCTTCATAGAGTTACAGTGGCCAGTCTACAGTCATCAGAACAGACTTGAAAGGTCTTTCATTAGCCAATAAGAAACGTAATATAATATTGTGTCTCACCACGTCATTAAGCCATCAATCAAACTAAGTTCCCTGGGCTCGGGGGGGGGGGGGGGGCGAACTGACCAATCCCTCAATATTGTCGAGCACTTGAAATGCGACACGTTCCCCACCCAACCCCCGAATTCAAATTCATCATTCTTTGACTGGCCATAACTAGTGTTGAACACCAACAAGTGCAGGATGGCCGTGCTTTAGTTTTCAATGTACCGTAGTCCTATTTTCCGTTATAAGTACATTACTTTAGACGTTAGACGTTAGACATAGTTTGTGTGATTGGTGAACGTGAAAACAGCGGATATTTAAATGAGCAGGATATCAAACTTTTCATACTCACACAGGATATAAACAAGACTCCGACAAGAAATTTATCACTTGGTCTAGTTTAGTATAAACCACTTGGTCTAGTTTAATAAAACCACTTGGTCTAGTTTAGTATAAACCACTTGGTCTAGTTTAGTATAAACCAATCAGAAACCAAACACAAGCATGATCTGTGATTACTGTCAACTTCTGGGTACCAACAAATTGGCGTGTCTACTTCTTCTGGCAATGACGTCTGTGAGACTGGTGTTATGTCAGAGTCCTATTCTTACTTCAGTCGGCGCATCAACGGGTGAGTTGGTATTGGTGTAGGTGTAGTTTCAAGGGAGTATTAATTGGTATCATCACAAACTTGTTACTTAAAAGTTGGTGTATGTGTAATTCCAAGGGCGTATAATAATTTGTATCACAAACTTGTTTAAAAGTTTGTGGTGGTGTAGTTCCAAGGGCGTATTAATTGGTATCATCACAAACTTGTTTAAAAGTTTGTGGTGGTGTAGTTCCAAGGGCGTATTAATTTGTATCACAAATTTGTTTAAAAGTAGTTCCAAGGGGGTAAATATTTTTTTTATTTAAAAGTTCAAGTACAGAACTCTTTAAACGCAAGTTACATTCAATTTCAAGGAGTCTTCAATTAACCGTGTACACATTTAATAATATCGGTACAATTTGTACTTTAGCTATAGCAATATTCATGTATATAAAGGCAAAATATGTTGATAAAGTTCATATAACGTGTATTTTACGAATTGGACCTATTTTGAAAAACTGTGTTTACAATAAAATGGTTTCCTCACATACATATCTCAAAATTTATTTTATAAACGTGTCATAGTTTCCTTGCGTACAATTAAAAGCCTGCCAGAACCAATCCTATCTAAAAGTCATCTTATTCCTACAGCCGTTCCCAAGCCCAAGAATCAGCTGGGACAAGACTACGACTACGCCGACCTGGGAGCAGCCATTGATGCCAGCCCTAGGATCAACTCAACAAAACAACAAGAAGACGGTCACAGGACAAAACAACACACAACGTATCATGGAGACCAGGAGCTGAGGAGGTTCTTCCAACAGGCTGCCAGAGAAGGTGCTGCTGTACAAGGAGCTGATCGGGCAGCAGTGCCATGGGGTGAGCAATACGAATGGTTGTTAGGAAGACTAAAGAATCTCAAACGGCTCGGAGCAGTGGATCAGTTGGGGGCGCTACAGCAGCGGTTCTCAAACATCAATGTAACAGATCTGTATGGCCGAGTTGGTCAGGGTACGTACGGTGGCGAGGAAGGGGACGAGATGGAGGAGGCGGGGTACGTCTTCAACGGGACGTACTACAGGGGGGAGGAGGAAAGGGAGGACGGTTACTGGGAGAATGGAACACTGTACCAAGGTGAGGGCCCGGAGATGGACGACGGGTACATGTTTAACGGCACCTGGTATCCAGGGGTCAGGGAGGCTGATGACGGCTATTATGTTAACGGGACATGGTTCCAGGCTCCTGGGGAGATGGAAGACGGATACATACACAACGGGACATGGTTCCCAGGAGAGGAACAAGAGGGAAATGGTCAAGAGGAGGAGAATGAGGTAGAAGAATTAATGTGGTGGCAGCTCCACCATCCGAAGTGGAGCACAGAGGGTGAACAGAAGCCTCAGCAGAAACAGTACGTGAAGGATGCGGGTTACCCAATACCACCTATAGTTCCCTTGCCCGCGGCAGGAACACAAAAACAACTGCCACATCGACCAAACACACAATACCTGCAACAACCCATACAACGTCTACCACAACGGCTTCCCATGGTTCAACAACGGCCTCCCAACTACCCCCTCTCTCAAGGCAGAACTCACCATTCAGCGGGTGTAAGGCCCGCGGCTCAAGGTCACCCGAGATATGTTGAACACAAACCGCTACAAGCGATGATGTCCGGTGGGGCGCCGGCACCTCGGGATCACGCGTGGGGAGCCGCCCCTACACCCAACAGAGCGCCCCTGGTCTACCCACACCCGGACACCCCCACCGTCAAAGTGAGCGCCAGTCCAATGGACGGCTACGGCACTTCTGCCTCGGTGACGTGGGGCATAGTCCTGGCGTGTATCCTGGGGACCAGCTTCATCTTAGCCCCTCTCGCCTGCATACTCTACAAGTACAGACAGGAGAAGCGCGTCAAGAAGAGAACTTTCCTGAAACGACCGGAACACGGGTCGGTGGATGAAGGCATCATGGACGCCATGGTCATGTCGGACTTCGGAGAAAGCAAAAACTCTCGGGTCAAGAACATTGGATGGAGCGGGGCGAGGGAGTGGAGGCATCAGAGATCACGTGACATTGGCAGCAGGCGCAGTTCGTCTGCACTGTCGTTGACCAAGATTGGGGCGGAGCTGAGATCACATCCCACAACAACAACAATGGTGGAGATGGGGGACGGGCCGGAGATTCTCATTGTGTGATATTTCTATAGAATAATGTCTTGGTGCAGAGTTTAGAACTGCTGGTCCAGCAATACTAATTAAACAATGTTGATTAAAAATACAACAAACACCGTGAAATTTCTACATCGTTATTGATCATTAACAGCAAATTAAAACAAATTTTGTCAAACATAAGAACCAGTCAAAAGGTTTTACCACTCCCAAAACTTCGTGTAATTTAATGCCATGTATTTCTTGTAAGTGTTCAAACAAAATTTGAAAGGTTTTACGTGTGTTGAAAGCTGTCCATTTAGATTTGTTTAACTGGCCTGTCGTCTTCTTAGTTAAAACCAACTGTGAAATGAATGCTGAATAAATGCCTACATCAGATACGGTAAATGGTAAAAGTATCATCGTGCCACCATTATAACGGGATTAATCTTATTGACTCAACTATCATGTTAAAGAATGTAACTAAACAAAGTTGTAGGTAAAATGTAAACCAAGTCTATTTTGAAACTTTACATATCTATATTATCATTTACTTTATTATCATTGAATAAGTCTGAGGGACTCAAGGAGAGAGCATGAAATTTGTATTTGAGGCTAATGGTCTTTTAATGGGGTTTTAACATAACACATTATGAGATTGGATATAATGTCATTAAATGGCGTCCACTTTCCATTAAAAAAGTTAATGTAACACATAAGAAATATTATCGATCGATAGTAACTAATGGATATAAAACGTTATATAATATTGAGGTGGGGGCAAAGACTGCTGGGGCTAGGTTCAGTAATATATTAAGGTGTAAAAATTGTATTTTTGTTCAGTTGGGCTAACATTTTCACACTGTTCATGAACACCTCAAATGCAAGTTCTAGAGTGGACAATTATTAGTGTTAAAGATATTAGTTTCAAGTGCTTTTATTTTCTACAACAAATGTTTGGATATCAATTTTTTTAAAACAAATTTTACGTCATCAAACGTTTTGGTCGCCTAGGCGGCTATTAAGACAAGTAAAGACTCTTGATTTTGCACTGTTAATTAAACAAGGAAAATAATGCTGCGACTTCCACTGATCTTCGTGCTACAATTGATGTTGATAGCATTTAAGTGTGGGTCTGTGGCAGGAATATGCCCCAGTGTGCCGAGTTGTACGACATGTGACTCACAGGGGACAGCTGATTGCACTCATGTTTGTCCCTCTATAGCTGCCATACCACGAGACATAAAGGTACTGAGGATTGCTAACTACACATGCACGAGTTCAGGCATGATCAAACCAGACGACCTCGGCTACTACCCTATACTCGAACAACTCGACCTCTCAAACAACAGCATCAGATCGTTGTACTATGGTCCACCAAATAACATACCTACATTTATGAAGATGCCGAACCTAAAAGTTATTTCCCTGGCACACAACTCAATCGCTTCTTTCAATGCTAAAATCTTTACCAACCTGAGCCACCTGGAGACCCTGGACTTGAGCAACAATATGTTGATGGGAGTGGCCACCAATGTGACGTCAGCAGGATGGCCATCACTGAAAACACTTAACTTGGCCAACAATAACATCAAAAGTCTGACAGCGGCTAGTTTGGCTGGTGTCAAGACGTTAAAAACTCTGATCCTATCCAACAACCCCATCACCAACATTGACAGTGACGCCTTTAAGCAGTTAACAAATTTACACACGATTCAAATCGACGGTCTGCCATTGAGAGAACTTCCCGCTGCCATCTTCGCCAACCCACAGACTCTCAAAGAAGTCATTGCTTCCAACATGAGCGTCAGCACGCTACCAGATAACATTCTC
>MUZC01001217.1:727-27398 GCA_002072015.1 Radix auricularia | reverse complement strand
ATATATATATATATATATATATATATACTAGGGCATCACCCGTCAAAAATGACGGAAGATTTAAAAATAAATATATTTCTGCTTCAACCACTTTATTTTGAACATAGTGATTTGTTTAAAAACAATTAATGATTCTTTATATAAAATTTTAACTCCCCCCACCCCCCAGAAAATTCCAGCTATTTTAAGTATATATATTAAAATAATAGATGTATATCAAATTAAAAATAAATTTTTTCAATTTTTTTTTTACTACCATCATTTACATTTGAGTTATACCTTCTGTGACACTCCAGTTTCTAAAGTAATCTTTTTCATTTTAAAATCTAATGTTATGATGTTTTCAATGCATGTAATAAAAGTAGTGCTTACTTGGAAGTCAAAGCTGGTTGTTATTTTTGTTGTTGTTTCGTATATGTGCAGATAGCTGTAGTGTACATGACGTATTTAATGAGCTGTTCATTGCAGAATAGACTTCAACAAATATGAAACGATGTCATCCTATTATATTTTATTACAATAAAATACCTAACGAAGTATGTATAATTCGTCATCGATTATATATATTAAAGTGAGAAATTGGGCAATAAAATAAGATATGGGTCGATCAAATGAGATATTGGCCCATCCAATGAGATATGGGACGATCAAATGAAATATGGGACCATCAAATGAGATATGGAACCATCAAATGAGATATGGGACCATCAAATGAGATATGGGACCATCAAATGCGATATGGAACCATCAAACGAGATATGGGACCATCATATGAGACATGGGACCATCAAATGAGATATGGAACCATCAAATGAGATATGGTACCATCAAACGAGATATGGGACCATCAAATGAGATATGGGACCATCAAATGAGATATGGGACCATCAAATGAGATATGGAACCATCAAATGAGATATGGGACCATCAAATGAGACATGGGACCATCAAATGAGATATGGGACCATCAAATGAGAAATAGAACCATCAAATAAGAAATGAGTAAATAAGACATGGCACCATCAAATAAGATATGGATAGTGTTGTTTTCGTCGACGAAAACTAAAACTAAAACCTTCGTTAACGAAAATGTTGACTTTTTCGTCAACGAGAACTAAAACTAAAACTAAAATTACCAGCAAGACTAAAACTAGACGAAAACTAAATCTGATAGACAAAAGACTGAATAAAAACTGAAACTAAAACTCCCCAACGAAATAAAAACTAAAATTCCCATTTATCGTTTTTTTCCGATACTGCGGTCTGCGGGCAAACCATCTATTCTAAGAAATTATTATGACCTAATTTCTTTGATGATCGCGCATGCGCATCAACTGGGCGATAATATAAGTCATCAAAATAATACAATTAATTTACGTTGAAAGTTGACAATGACAACAGCAGGAACTGGTGTTGGTGGAGAAAGTGGACGCCTAAAATCGAGTGATGTTTGGGATTATTCCACGTACCGTATAGATTTAAACAAAAGTGAATGTTTGGTGACTAACGACAGTAAGATATGCGAAAGACTGCTCGTGGGCAGGAATCCCACAAATCTAAAACGCCATTTAAAAGCTTGCCACAAGAAAGAAAAGGATGCCATGGAAGAGAAAGAGATGACTAAAGTAGCGGCAGCACCCAGTAAATCAACCAAGTTGCCAGCTTCCAACTCTTCTGCCTCAAGGAAAATTACCGACATGTTTGGTAATAAGCTTAATAAACACAAACATTCTGCACAAGTCTGCTGAAAATAATTCTAGAATGCAAGCTCTAACACGATTCATAGCGAAAACTGTTGTTTCCACGTCGTTGGTAAGTAATAATGTATTATTTATTTCTTAGTAGTTACTACTTCGTAGAACCTATAAACAAAAAGTCACATAAAGACACATGTGACATATCATACATGTAGTATCATAACCTTACGAACATTAAATTGTAAAACAAAACTTTTTCATTATAATTTTATGTGTATTAATATGGGCAGCAGCATCACTAATTTTATTATGGGACAGGACAGGGCTTGAGAAAAATAATTGTTATAATACTTAAAACAGTTAAAAATTTGTACACATGGCAACTAAAATAGCAAAACTGTTAAATGTTATTCACTTCATTGAATCAATATAAGAATGAATAAAAATGGCTGTATATTTCTACATAAGAATTAATATGCAAATATAAAATGTTAATTGTAAAATAATTACAATAATGAAAGAATGCCATTTACATGTACAGGTCGAGCATGAGGCATTCAGAGAGTTCTGCCAGGCAATGGATCCAAAGTTTCAAGTACCAAGCCGTACAGCTATACAAACGGCTTTAAAATCGGCGTGTGAAGAACTCAAAAAGAAGGTTAAAGAGAATATACAACATGCCCGGCGTCTTACCCTTTGCTTGGATATTTGGTCTTAAAAGGGGCCTGGCGGCAGCGTTCCTTGGTGTTTCGGCTTGTTTGTACAATCCAATTATACATCAAGATGAACATTTAACACTGAAAGTGTTTACTGTTAGTCATCCTCATACAAGTGATATGATTGCTGCTAAAGTTAGCGACTGCTTTCGAAAAATGGGGAATAAAAACTAGCCAAGTCATGCTAGTTATTACGGACAATGGCGCTAACATGATAAAAGCTTTTAAAACCATGTTTGTTGATAGATGCGAAACTGGCACTGGCACTGATTCTGATTCTTATGAATAAGAGGATGATGAGGTTGACAATATTAATGAAGATAAAGACTATGAGGATGCAAGGGCAGAAACGACTGTTGATGGTCACTATTTGAAATTGAAACGCATGGCATATAGGCCTCATTCTATGCAGCTAGTTGTTAATGAGATGTCAAAGTGTGCTGCCATAAAACCGATACTTGATTCAGCGAGGCGTATCGTTGAAAAGTTTAGAAAATCATCTGTTGCAACCCAAAAGCTAGTGTTGAAGAGCAAGAAAACTCTTACTGCAGATTGTCCCACAAGGTGGTCAAGCACATTTCTTCTACTGCAGCGACTAATTGAACTGAAGGTTAGTGTGAATGCAGTAGCGAAAGAAATAGAAAGGGACACTCTTCTTTCAAGTGAACGGCTAAAAATAGATCAGTTACTGAAGCTTCTGCAACCATTTGCCGAACATACACGTTTACTCGAAGGCGATAAAGTTGTTATGTCATCAGTAATTCCAGCACTTATGGACATAGAATATCATATTCTTGAGGCACAGTCTGATCAAGCTCTGGATGCATCACTAAAAGAGCTAGCAGTCACCTATTTGGATTGCTTGAGGCGACGATTTGAGTTTGCGTTGGAACCAGAGTCTGATATTTTTGAACCTATACCTTCTGCAGCTTGCCTGCTTGATCCTACAACTGTGTCAGCACTGTTCATTTCAGGAAAAGGGCATCTTCTAAATGCAGCAAAACAGTTTGTGTTGCGAGAAGAAACTTCTTCAGCAGCCGCAGTAAGTGCACAGCTTGGTCAAATGCTTTCAGCTGCTGGTCAGCCTATTCCTAACCGAAATATCACTGCAACTGCGTCTCCTGATAGCGTTTGTTCAACAGCCCTGACTACATCTGGATCTCCTCTCAAGCGCATCAAATCCCTGACGCAACACATTGCGAACAACGCACCCATCACTAATATTATATCTGCAGTTCGTGGGCCTGAAGACGAACTGGAAGATTATTTGTTGCACTATCAAGAAACTGCCACAGCAGTCAGTGAAGATGGCAATGGTTTAAGCTACTGGCAATCACGGAACGTTCAAAAACGTTTCCGTTGCTTGCACCATTGGCTTTAGATATATTGACTGCACCAGCTTCGGAGGCTTACGTGGAGAGAATTTTTTCTCTTTGTGGTGATTTGACTACTAGGAAAAGAAACAGCACCAATCAGAGTCTAGAAAAACGGGTCTTTCTCAAGCTGAACAGTCATTTGTTTTGACGTTTCCGTTTAGTCTTAACTCTTTAAGTGAACTGTTGTTACTTAGTTTAGTTAGTTCAGAGTTCTAGGTCTTAGAATGAATACATTTGTTTTAATTTTGACTTACGTTTTTGGTTTCTTATTATTATTACGTTTTTAGTTGTTGTTTTTTTTGGTACATGCACTGCAAGTCTGCTAGTCTACAACATAGTCAAACATTGAGTCATGGCATTGGCATATAATACAATGTGATAGTGTGATTTATAATGTGACAATTGAGGGAATGGACTCAGTCTCAGTACACTGAGCTGTCATCTCTGTGACTGCTATCATTTTGCTTCAATCTGTTTCAACAATTGGTCATGAACAATGATGTTATTAGTTATTGGTGTTTACAAGACTAAAACTAAAAGTGAAACTAAAATTAATAAGACGAAAACTAAAACTCAGATGTTTTAGTTTTAGTCGACGAAAACTAAAACGAAAACTAAAATTGGGCCTAAAACTAAAACTAGACTAAAACTAAAATTTTTACAGAAAAAACGAAATAAAAACTAAAATAGGACCTGGGACTAAAACAACACTAGATATGGACTATCAAATAAGAAATGGGACTATCAAATAAAATAGGGACTATTGCATGAGATATGGCCAAATCCTATGAGTCATGTGATCATCATATAAGATATCGATCGTTCATGCAACATAGTTACTGCCTTATTTCTAAAGGCCATCAACCACAACACGTAGACACCAATCCTGTCGTACAGCTCCTGTCTATCGCTATTCATTTAAAGAAGGGAAAGTCTTTAAACCAGCAGCCGTTATGTAAATGTCTTTTAAAAACGTTTGACTAAGGCGATGAGATACAACATTAAGCTGTAGGATAAACGTATATTAAATAATTGTTTAAAAACTACGCCCCATTATGCATGTGTGGCGGTATCAATGTTAGAGATAAATGCGACCAAGACACGTACAGGTCAAATATTTTCATAAAGATAATTTCTTAGTAAACACTTTATTGATTGACTTTCAATAAACATTTGTTTAATATCAACCAGAGGGGAATCATATCTCAAAAGTGCAGATAAATTTAATCGACGACACATCACGATATGAGTTAATTTGTTTGGCTTTTTTTTAAAGCGTATAAAAGGAGGTTGATTCCAAGTAGAAGTGAGTGTCTTGCAAGGAATTGGAAAAGACTGACTAATTAAAGAAGTCTGACTGAATAGTCAAGAAGCAGACGAAATTTTACAATCAGGAAACAGAGGGCCTATCATTGGTGATGTATTTTTAAATCCCTTATATTAACTTCACTTTCTTGTCTTTCGCGCTCCTGTTCGAGGAAATACAAAAGTAAACAATAACCTACTTCGAGTTATCCTATCGAGCTGAAATTTTGCTCATAGAATTTCGTTACCTAACAATGAATACTATCAAAATTTCATATCGATCGAATCTAACGTAATTAACTTAATGAATTTTTAGATTATGTCTATATCTCTGTGTAGGATGTAAATGTTTGTGCTAGTCCAGGGGTCTCCAAACTTTTCTGCAGGAGGGCCGCATCAATTGTCAAGGAGCAGTTTGAGGCCGACTGCACACTAGATCACTAGATCCAAAAAAAGAGAAATAATAGAAGGTAAAACTAGTATATTTTTGGAGATTAAAGGTCTCCAGGAGTCGGATGATAGGGACGTGGCCGCACCTAGCCAGCAGGCCATAGTTTGGAGACCCGTGTGCTTGACTGTCGCGCGGTGCGTATTATATTGAACATATTCAATATTTTTTAGTTATCACTTACATATATCGGGCTTAAAGTTAAAAACTTTGCTTTTAAGGGCTAATTAATTTCTCATATTTTTAAAACCACTTTTATAAACTCCACCGTCTTGCATGTGTGTTTGTCTGGTCTTGCATGTGTGTTTGTCTGTCGTGGTCCAGCCCAGGAAAAAAACTTAGTAAAAAATGACCCTGTACACGGTGTCCCATCGAGCTGAAATTTTGCACATAAACTTTTTTTCGCCTAGCCATGCATTTTATCTAAGTTTGAGATCGATCGAATGTACTTTAATTAAATTAATGAATTTTTAGATTATCTCTATAAAGCATGTTTATGCTAGTCTATCGCGCGGTGCGTACTATATTGAACATAGTCAATAAACTCATGTGTGTCTCATATGTAGGGGATTTATAGTCAAAAACTTTGTTTTTTACGGTTTGATTAATTTCTATTGTACCGATTTTCAATTGCAAATCAAGGACGACACGAAAATGATCCACATCCTGGTGATGTCCGTTGTGTTGACGTCACTGTGCAACAATGGACGCAGTCTTTTTGTAGCAGGTCAATGCGAATCTGTATCCACCTGTACATGTCAGCCAAACGGCTATGCAGAATGCACAAACATATGTCCATCTAAAGTGTATTTACCAAACAACATGACGGAGCTGAAGTTGACAGGGGTGTCCTGCAATTTTATGAGATTTGGAATGCTACGACCAGAAGACTTTGGTTTATACACATCACTCGAGAAAGTTGACTTGTCAAACAATCAGATTAAATCTTTATTTTTTTCTCCACCGAAATACGTCCCCACTTTCATAAATATGCCAAATGTCAAATTTTTTTCATTGGCTCACAACGAATTAAATAGCGTAAACCAGAAAATATTCGCAAATCTGAGCAGACTAGAAGAGCTGGATTTGAGCAACAATTTGATACAGGCAATTTACTTTAACAACACGGCGGAAAGCTGGCCATCGATTAAAGTGCTGAAATTGAACAACAACAATATAAAGGTCATTGCATCAACTACCTTTGCCGCTGTGAGTAAAGTAGAAACTCTGATCCTATCCAACAACCCCATCACCAACATTGACAGTGACGCCTTTAAGCCGTTAACAAATTTACACACGATTCATATCGACGGTCTGCCATTGAGAGAACTTCCCGCTGCCATCTTCGCCAACCCACAGACTCTCAAAGAAGTCATTGCTTCCAACATGAGCGTCAGCACGCTACCAGATAACATTCTCTATGGGACATCTCTGGACAAACTGGACTTGTCACATGACCAGTTCACATCTATTCCAACAACGGCCATCAAGAACTGCGCCAAACAGCCACAACTCCTGGATCTCAGCTACAACAAAATCACACAAATATCTAGTACAGATTTACAAGGTCTTACAGTACAGACATTGAATCTCAGTGGTAACCCCATTGTTCAAGTAGATGAGAAAGCTTTTGATGGATCTACTCTATCACATATTGACCTCAGTAACACTGGGCTGACGTCACTTCCTGCTACCATGGAAACTTGGCTAAGAAGCATCACGGCTACTGTAAATTTAGACAACACCAACTGGTTGTGTACATGTGACACCATTTGGTTGGCTCGTGTTGTAGACCAGAAAACTAACATTACACCACCAAAATGTGCTGTTGGTGGTAAATATGGTGGTAAGACACTCAAAGACGCTCTACCACAGATGGAAGCAGACTGCGCCACTACGACAACTTCCACTACCACTACTACACCAACAAGTACGACAACAACTTCAACAACTACTCCACCGACAAGCACTGCAATTCCAACATCAACAAAGATTGAAACAACACAAACAAGCAGTGCACCAACAACCGAATCTACCAACCTACCAAAAACCGGATCTACCAATCCACCAACAACCGGATCTATCAACCTACCAACAACCGGATATACTAACCAATCAACAACAGCAGCCTGCTCAGTTAGCACAAGTACAGCTAGACAGGGGCCACGCGGACTAGGTTCACTAACTCCAGATTCAACAACTGCTACAACTTCTACAACAACGACCACGCAATCAACAACTGAGCAATGTCCTGGAACCACTACAAACAACCCAACAACCTACAAAACGACCACAGTAATCACCACGACAACCGTAGTAGCAACTGCGTGTCAACCGTAGTAACAATTGCGTGTCAACCGTAGTAGCAACTGCGTGTCAACCGTAGTAACAATTGCGTGTCAACCATAGTAACAACTGCGTGTCACCCGTGATGCTTACCGTGAGTCGATCTCTGAGCTGACTCTTGTGTTCTTATATGATAAAGTTTAACAGTGTTGGTCTCTAAAACTTTGTGATTCAAATATGTTATATGAAACAATAAGATTTAGCGCTGCACTTAACCTACTCCCAATGATGAGTACATAATGTCAATAAATACATACAAAGACGCAAAGGTATCAAATCAAAAATATATGAAGTTAGTTATAAATAGGGTGCCAAGTTGCAGAACAATACATTTTTTCCATCGTATGCATAACTTTGATTTCATTTTTTTGTTGCTTAAAAAAACAAATTTTAGTTCAGAATATTTTGTGTCTTTAAAACAGGGGAAGTAGCTCAATAAAACAAAAAAAGTAAATTGCCTGTTTTTGTTATTTCCCTTGGAATTTTTACTTTTGTTAAGTCATACATCTTTATTTTTAGCTTTAATCAAAATAATCAATTTATTAATCGGTAATATTTCCAAATTTAACGATTAAATTTAAATTAATCGATAACAGCCTAAATTTAAAAATATAGCTGTATCTTTGTCTTAGTTTCTTAGTTATTTAGTTGCTCTAAAATCCATTTAAATCCAGGTCTGTGGTATAGGCCTGTGATTTAGATTAGGCCCGTGATTTAGACTATGCCAGTAATTTAGACCAGGCTTGTGATTTAGACTACGCCTGTGATTTAGACTAGCCCTGTCATTTAGACCAGGACTACGATTTATACTAGGCCTGTAATTTAGACTAGGCCTGTGATCTAGACTAGGACTGTGAAGAGTAATTATAGACAAAGATATGGCTTGAGTTTATATATTTTTGCCTCCGTATTACCAAATATCATGTTCAACAATAAAAAAAAATATTGTTAAAATACATTTTCGTGATTATTCTTTTTTATGCTTTATGACATATACAATTACATTTTTTACAATATAAATTTATATTCCCTACTAGCAGCAATGTACTTTTATTATTTTGTAACAGCTTTTATTTAATAAGTATTTAGCTTTAAAAAAATAAGCTGTTCTATTCCGTCTATTTATTTAGTACAGGCATTGTAACACAATTCAAAACAGAAATATTTTCATCATTTATTATTTTTAAAATCAAAATTAAGTAATCTTTGGTTTATATATAGTATTGAAAAGATCAAAAATCTGAATTTGAATCTGAATTAAGTGTGTGACAATTTCTGAATTAATTGTGTGACAATTTCTGAATTAAGTGTGTGACAATTCTGAATGAATTGTGTGACAAGTCAAGTATAGTTACATCCAAAAATTCATTTTTATAATCAAAACATGTCAATAATAGCTTTCTCAACCCAAGTCTACCCGAATCTAAAATATTTTTTTTCTCCAATGGAAATATTATTTTTGCTGCAAATGAATAAAATTTATTAATACTGTCTATTACTATTAATTTATATTGTTATTATTACAACTATTATAAAACAGTTTGTCAACAAAACTATTAGTACTTGAACCGTGCACGTGATTTTATTCCTCATGTTACATTAAAGTAAGCCTAAGCTGATAGTGTTTTGTTGTTACATTTATTCACTGCTTACATATATATAGCTTAAGTAGGAACATATACCTGGCATAATGTGTCACAAATAAAATAATAAAATTAATCCTCAATGTTTAGAGTGTTATTATTATTATTATTATTATTATTGTTGTTGTTGTTGTTGTTCTTGTTCTGGCTGATGTTGGTATAAAATAAGGTTGCTCAACAAACGAATTACTAAGTCTAATGTGGTAAATCTTGAATAAACAATTTTTTGTGGAACTCATATAACAGAACTACGTGTTAACCTTGAAGACGAACACATATTATATGCTTGATGGGTTAAGTAGGTACAAGACTTAAGGACAGTTTATATTTTAGGGCTTAAGGGTCTTATAACATCAAAAACTTAAGGGTCTTATATCATCAAAGTCTTATAGGCCGTATACTTTCAAAGCCTCAAGGTATATTTATATTCACAGACTCAAGGACCGAATATTTAAAAAGACTCAATGGCCGTATATATTTAAAGACTCAAGGGCCGTATATATTTAAAGACTAGTGAAACGTATATATTGATAGAATCAAAGGCCGTATATAATCAAAGACTAGTGCAAAGTATATGTTGAAAGAATCAATGGCTATATTTTTCAAATACTAAAGGGTCGTATATATTCAAAGACTAATGTAACGTATATATTGAAAGAATCAAGGGACACATGCAATAGTAACTCGAGATACGAAATTAATCCATTCCGGGGTTGCCTTCGTATTTTGGATTAGTTGTATTTCGGAGTTTTACATTTAAAATACATAACCGTTCCAGGCCACACAGAAACAACACTAACATTGAAAATAACATGGGAAAGTATAGAAAAATAAAGTAAGAATCTTCAATCCTTACAAGTCAGAGAAACGGATTGCAGAAAACATTACAGCGGTACGTACCAAACACTTAATTTTAAGAAAATAAGACAGTATGTACAAACTTTACATGAGTTAATTCTAATTAAACATTTTTAGCACAAGTCTACTGTCGAGATGGGGTGACCTCTACGTGGTTCGACAGACAAGTAGGGTCGTGGAGTACAACACGACCTGAAACCGACAAACCCCTGGCTTGGACAGCCGAAGGCCGGTGTTAGGAGTTAGGTGCTAGTCATAAATATGATTACAGTCGCTGTACGGATCTTAGGCAAAGCATTTAGATGCAATGCCGATGATGAAAACCAATGTACCCGTTGAGGGTCGGGTTACTCCGAAGCGACCGTTTCGTCTCCCTCAATTAAGTAGCAACGCTGTTGAGCAGTCCCGGTTTAGGGCCAGGAGCGCCAGTACGGAATAGCAAAAGGTACCGCTAGGAAACGCTTTTGGTCGCCAGCTCTGAGGAAACCTTCCGGTGGGGGTTAAACCCCAGGTAGGTCAGTGATGATCCCACGCTTTGCGGCGATCTAAACCATTAAGACTCGTAAGCTCTGCCGTGGTGGCGCCAGAGTGATACTTTGTTGATAGCGAGTCACAGTAGGAAATTCCACACCTCCCTCGGGAGGCACACTTTAGTGGGAGGCGTTTTCGACCTAGTGTCCTGGACGCCCAGGCGGCCGCTTGTAGCAGCGACCGCTCCGGGGNGGGGGGGGGGGGGCTTCTCGGTCTTTACGTACCTTAGGGGGCCAGAGGGCCGAGGGGGTTTTCCGGGAAGCCCCATGAAGAGCGCAGGCTCGGGACTGCTGATTTTCTTCCACATGTAGGATTTTCAGTACAAGTCTACACTGTACATATGTTACAAAGCAAATAAACTATGTTGTTTTGTTTTTAATTTTTTTTTTTTTTAATTTAATGTACTATTAAATTTTATTTATGTTTTCAAAGGATTATTTTTCTAAAAATCATTTTTTTTCTTTTCAAATTGTTACTGTACTGTTGTGTTTTTTTTTCCTCTTTCTGATATTTATTTTCACCTTTTATTTTCTTCGCCCCTCTTCCACCAAAATCTTTCAGCTTCTTATTTGAGAGCATCCTCCTCTCGTGTTCTTCGCTATCGGCTATTAATGTCTGAAGCCAGGGCCAAAAAAATACGCTTTTTCAAAAATTTCACGAAAATATTCAAGAATTTAGGGCATCAACACAAAATCATTTACACAATAAAGAAAGCGTGCGTGTTACGTGCGAACACATAGCTGCGACACAACATTAGGGATAGAACTGACCTATTGGAGAGAAGAACTCTTAGTGGCGAGTTGAACGACGTCATGTCATTTCCAGTGTTGTCAGCTGCGCATTTTTCGTATCTTAGAATTTTTTCATATCTTGGGGGAAAAAATTCTCCGAGTTGCTTTTCGTATCTTGGTTTTTTTAAAATCTCTAACTATTCGTATCTCGAAGTACCAAGGTATATTCAAGGACTCAAGGACCGTTTATATTCAATCTTTAAAAATTTGACAGCTTCTGAAGTATCTTCATTAATTGACGTTAAGTTATTTTTAAACATTCAACCTCGAAGATTAAGAGCTTACTTCAACAATAACAAAAGCTTGATAGCCATCACATAGCGACGGCCCGACTGGCCCTAGGTAAGGGCCCTAGATTTCAATGGATGCCATTTGACGACTTTCGTTGGTTTGTTTAGTTTGTGCTGGAGTCGCGTCAAAAGATTAGAATCAGCGACCAGATAAAATTAATGTTATCGATAAACTGTCGAATCTATAGAAGAAAGCAAAACACTGAAAGTCGATTGCTCGCTAGAAAGATCTGTTGATATGTAGATAGAGGAAGCATATAAGAGTAAGGACGAGGCTGACACGGTCACAGAGCAGCTCGTGCCACATATAAATACGATTTTTTAAAGGGAGCTGCCATCAGTGCACGTTAAGACAGTGATGAACTCATAACTCAGATTTAACAGCCACAACTCGTACTGACAACGTTCGTTTGATTGTGTCACAGTGTGGAAAGTATTCTAGACTTGCATCTCAATAAAAATAATTTCTAGAGTCATATTAAAACAAAGTACATAGGTAAGAACTTCGATGGATTTGTTTTCATAAAATAAGTGAGATAAAATATTGGGATACTTCACAACAATTTCTCAATTGAAGCGTGTGTCAAGAAATAGCAATGAATCCCTCACAGGCAGAGATTTAATAGAATAACAGAAACCTAACTGCAAAACAAAGAGTAAAAGACAAGGAAGTCTATTCGTATAAATAATAAGAGTGTCCGAAAAATTCAACAGAACTAATTTGAAAAAGTACAACAGTATGGAAATTCTGCAAACACCAATTTTTTCACTCTTCATCTATTTTGTGGTCATATCATTGTGGAATAAAGAACGGGGTGTTTTTGTAGCGGGTCAGTGCGGTTATGTTTCTAATTGTACAACATGTACACCACACGGCCCTGCACAATGCACAAACATATGTCCATCTAAAGTGGCTTTACCACCGGACATCACAGAACTAAAGTTGACCGGGGCGTCATGCAATTATATGAAATTTGGAATGATACGACAAGAAGACTTCGGTTTATACACATCACTCGAGAAAGTTGACTTGTCAAACAATCATATTAAATCTTTATATTTCGCTCCGCCGAAATACGTCCCGACTTTTATAAATATGCCTAATGTCAAAGTTTTGTCATTAGCTCACAACCAATTAAATAGCGTAAACCAGAAAATATTCGCTAATCTGAGCAGACTAGAAGAGCTGGATTTGAGCAACAATTTGATACAGGCAATTTACTTTAACAACACGGCTGAAAGCTGGCCATCGATTAAAGTGCTGAAATTGAACAACAACAATATAAAGGTCATTGCATCAACTACCTTTGCCGCTGTGAGTAAAGTAGAAACTCTGATCCTATCCAACAACCCCATCACCAACATTGACAGTGACGCCTTTAAGCCGTTAACAAATTTACACACGATTCAAATCGACGGTCTGCCATTGAGAGAACTTCCCGCTGCCATCTTCGCCAACCCACAGACTCTCAAAGAAGTCATTGCTTCCAACATGAGCGTCAGCACGCTACCAGATAACATTCTCTATGGGACATCTCTGGACAAACTGGACTTGTCACATGACCAGTTCACATCTATTCCAACAACGGCCATCAAGAACTGCGCCAAACAGCCACAACTCCTGGATCTCAGCTACAACAAAATCACACAATTATCTAGTACAGATTTACAAGGTCTTACAGTACAGACATTGAATCTCAGTGGTAACCCCATTGTTCAAGTAGATGACAAAGCTTTTGATGGATCTACTCTATCACATATTGACCTCAGTAACACTGGGCTGACGTCACTTCCTGCTACCATGGAAACTTGGCTAAGAAGCACCACGGCTACTGTAAATTTAGACAACACCAACTGGTTGTGTACATGTGACACCATTTGGTTGGCTCGTGTTGTACACCAGAAAACTAACATTACACCACCAAAATGTGCTGTTGGTGGTAAATATGGTGGTAAGACACTCAAAGACGCTCTACCACAGATGGAAACAGACTGCGCGACAACAACTACAACAACAACTACCACTACTACTACTTCGACCACACCAACTACACCGACTACCACAACTACTCCAACTACCACAACTACACCAACTACCACAACTACTCCAACTACCACAACTACACCAACTACCACAACCACACCAACTACCACAACCACACCAACTACCACAACCCCACCAACTACCACAACTACACCAACTACCACAACTACACCAACTACCACAACCCCACCAACTACCACAACTACACCAACTACACCCCCACCACCACCAACAACAACGACAACAACCACCACTACGACGCCTACAACCACATCGACAACAGAACCTAAAACGACTCCAGTAACCACAACAACTACACAAAGACCCTCTAACATAGCAGCGGCCCCTGCCTACAACAGTGATCTGGTTGGGGTCATGCCTATCGTCCTGGCAGTCATGTGTACCATCGTGTTGTGCCTGGCCGTGGCTGGCATCATCGCCGGCTGTTACTTCTGTCAAACCACTAACAAAATCAAATCTTACAACCAGAAGGAGCCTCCCTTCAAGCTCATCTGGCAGCCGTCATGAGTCCAGGGCCTGGCTAGAGCGGTCAGTCAAGTCAGGGGAGAACATCGATCAAATGTCCGAGTGGATCGGGCAACGTTGAATCCAGTTCCCAAAAAACTGTTCGCCTGCGGTTCTATCTTCTGAGATCATTTGATATCACCTGAAACTCTTTCACTTTCTGTACTGACTTAACATTCTCATGTGTGCACGCTGTGCTCTCTATTTCTGTAGAGGGAGAAATGTGAACGCAGCTCGGAATACTATGGAGCAGTTAGATAATGACATTTGTGATAGCTTTCATCTAGAGCTAGTAGCAATACGTACTACATTGACATTTATTAATGTAACACACACTTGTTCATGGCTTTTTCTAGTTGAAAATTGGTTTAGCGTGTTTTTGTTTTTGTTTTTCTTCATTTTTTTCTTTATATATATTTTTTTTTTAATGTAATATTTTTTTATAGTTATTTCCCCCAAAACATAAAAATATACCATACATTTTTTTAGCCCTCAATCTTAATTGTGAAGAGGTAAGGCTCATTCGATGTATTTTTATAAACGATTTATAATGTATACTTTATAGTAGTTTACAGCATCATTAAATTTAAAAACATTGACACTGCATCATTCTTTGGTGTAATTTTGTATGTAAATATTACAAGTCAAGTTTTTCCCTGTTTTGTTTTAAGTAGCCGATACGTTTGACATGTTAGGGATAGAACAACTAAAGTGTAAATAAAATTTTAAAATTGAACGCCAATAAACTCCTGTAAAAAAATCTCTTTCATTCTTTAAAAATATCTAAACATTGAAGTTTAAGCTTTGGTTAAGTTGAGTATTTTGTTTCAAACACCCAGCTACTCGGCTGCCTGATTCCTTACATGAAATGAATAAATGATGTTAAATAATGCCAAAGAAGTATCTCTTTTATTCCACATGTATAGCTATTACTTTTGTCCACATTATTACAGAATATTGATTTCATTTCAAAGAAACGTGTAATGTTTACAAATAAACTAGGGAGTCATAAATATCTTTAATGTTTGTTTACGACATGGCATGTTCCTGGCAGTCAATATAAATAGCCAGTTAGAAATATCATTATTGTAAGTTTACGATGTCGTGGCATATACCTGGCCGTCACAATAGAGTTGATAAGTTTGACCATGACCTTGGCCTTGCTTAGTTGAGGTAATGACTTGCTGGTTGACATGTATTCCGAAATTTGTCTTCTAGTGACGTAAGAGCGACTCTTTTGTGAAAGATTAGATATGGGAGGGAAAATACAAAATATATCAGAGAGACGAGAAAAACCCCCACCAAATATCACATCGTAAAAAATGGAAAAAAACTAAATTCTCTCCCCTCCACTCACCCCCACCCCCAATCCAGACAAAATTAATCGTTATAATCTCTCTTTGGCCAGACGCTTGTATTTTTGCTACAACTTTTCAAGTACTGTCTTCTTTAAAAGAAAATGTTCAACGTTCATATCTTTAGAAGGTTTAACTGAACAGATACGTTTGTCTGGTGAAAGCTCGTCATGTACACAACATAACATAGCTCCATTCACCTGATATTAATTGTTGGAGTCCTAGACAATATGACATGGCTCCATTCACCCGATATTAATTGTTGGAGTCCTAGACAATATGACATAGCTCCAATCACCTGATATTAAGTGTTGGAGTCCTAGACAATATGACATAGCTCCATTCACCTGATATTAATTGTTGGAGTCCTAGACAATATAACATAGCTCCATTCACCTGATATTAATTGTTGGAGTCCTAGACAATATGACATGGCTCCATTCACCCGATATTAATTGTTGGAGTCCTAGACAATATTACATAGCTCCAATCACGTGATATTAAGTGTTGGAGTCCTAGACAATATGTCATAGCTCCAATCACGTGATATTAATTGTTGGAGTCCTAGACAATATAACATAGCGCCATTCACCTGATATTAATTGTTGGAGTCCTAGACAATATAACATAGCGCCATTCACCTGATATTAATTGTTGGAGTCCTAGACAATATGACATAGCTCCATTCACCCGATATTAATTGTTGGAGTCCTAGACAATATGACATAGCTCCAATCACGTGATATTAAGTGTTGGAGTCCTAGACAATATGTCATAGCTCCAATCACGTGGTATTAATTGTTGGAGTCCTAGACAATATAACATAGCTCCATTCACCCGATATTAATTGTTGGAGTCCTAGACAATATGACATAGCTCCAATCACGTTATATTAAGTGTTGGAGTACTAGACAATATGACATAGCTCCAATCACGTGATATTAAGTGTTGGAGTCCTAGACAATATGACATAGCTCCAATCACCTGATATTAAGTGTTGGAGTCCTAGGCAATATGACATGGCTCCATTCACCTGATATTAAGTGTTGTAGTCCTAGACAATATGACATGGCTCCATTCACCTGATATTAATTGTTGGAGTCCTAGACAATATGACATAGCTCCATTCACCTGATATTAATTGTTGGAGTCCTAGACAATATGACATGGCTCCATTCACCTGATATTAATTGTTGGAGTCCTAGACAATATGACAGATCTCCATTCACCTGATATTAATTGTTGGAGTCCTAGATAATATGACATGGCTCCATTCACCTGATATTAATTGTTGGAGTCCTAGACAATATGACATAGCTCCAATCACGTGATATTAAGTGTTGGAGTCCTAGACAATATGACATAGCTCCAATCACGTGATATTAAGTGTTGGAGCCCTAGACAATATGACATAGCTCCAATCACGTGGTATTAATTGTTGGAGTCCTAGACGATATGACATAGCTCCATTCACCTGATATTAAGTGTTGGAGTCCTAGACAATATTACATAGCTCTAATCACGTGATATTAAGTGTTGGAGTCCTAGACAATATGACATAGCACCAATCACCTGATTTTAAATTTTGGAATCCTAGACAATATTACATAGCTCTAATCACGTGATATTAAGTGTTGGAGTCCTAGACAATATGACATAGCTCTAATCACGTGATATTAAGTGTTGAGTCCTAGACAATATGACATAGCTCCAATCACATTGATATTAAGTGTTGGAGCCCTAGACAATATGACATAGCTCCAATCACCTGATATTAATTGTTGGAGTACTTGACAATATGACATGGCTCCAATCACCTGATATTACTTTAAAATACAATATTAAAAAAGTATTTTAAAATAGTGGTATAAATGGACATACAAAACAGCAACAGTGTTTGGCAAGGAGCATCAGGGATAGACTAAACATATTTGTACGTGGAACCCGTATCAGTAGATTAACAAACACATGACTGACACAAGTCTGACACAACACTGACAATCTGTACTGTTGGCGTGACGTCTGTCTGATAACATGTCACTTGACAGAGTTCGTGTGGGGGCGTGACATCACAGCGGGACCACACCCAGGCGGGTTGCCACATACCCAGTCAGTGTGCCACAACCCACACAACCGACGTCACTGCATCCAGGCGGGATTCCACACACCCACATATCCGAAGTTTCTACATCCAAGCAGAGTTCCACACACCCACACAACAAATTACACTACGTTCTGAACTCATGTTAGATAGAATGTCATGCAAACATTTTCGTATATGCGCCTACTTATATTTTGCCCATTAAGGTAAAGGCCTTTTTATTTGTTCAAATACCCGCCAAAAGTAAGTTGTATCTTTTTGTCTTCAAATTATTTACAACGAAGAGTTTAAGCTCGACGTCCAATCAGTTTTGATATAATTGTTTTAAAAATAACTGACACGACATTATCAGTTTTACTTCTACTCTTGAAGATAAAGTATACGTTATTTTTTTCTAGGCCTTTCATTATTATTTTTTTAAATTAACCAGTAGAATAATGTACCGCCTATGAAGTGCGCAACGTCCCTACAGATACTGATGTGGAAAACAACAATACAGGGCACCAGATATTTTAATGTCAGGAGTATCGCCCACCAGCTACGAATTTCTGCATTTAGTCTGCAGGTTGGATGGGTGAAAGTTCCGAATTGCGTTGTGGCGATATGGTGTCCTATGACACTACATTTTGACTGACCTATGTCATCTATTCATGTCACTTGTGTAAGGTTCACGCAATGGCGTTGTCACTAGACCTTTGCGAGCCATGTCAGCATGAACAAGAATAAAGATATGAAGAAAATCGTCAAGTGTGCCGAATGTCAGGTGAGCCTACTGTCATGTATGTCAACTGTCACGTATGTCAACTCTCTTGCGTGCCAACTGTCGTGTATGCCAACTGATGATATGTAAGTAAAATGCCAAATCAGCCAAATATCATGTATGTCAAATGTCAAGTACGCCAAAAGTCTGAAAACTGGCGTGTATGCCAACTGTCATGTGTGCCTAATGTAATGTATGCAACATGTCATTAAGTCAACTGTCATGTATGCCAAATGCCCCCTGATCGAGTTAAGAGGTACTTTAAGACATCGTGACATCGCTAGCGATACAGCGTGCAACCCTTTCAGCGTTCTGCTTGCTTCTGTTCTGTATCACAATAGAAACACTCTGGGTTTAGGGTTTAGAGTTCTGTCTTTGCTGATAGCGGACAGGTGCGCATCACACAAAATGATTGAAATAAAAGAAGTTGTAAAAAGTCATTAACACGAGAACTTTAAGACAACAATTGATTCATGTTTCTTTTATTTTAGACTCGTAAGTCTTCCTGTACAACCATTAGATTCTAATCAGATAGCACTGTTGAATGTATTCCTATGTTTGCCTGGTTGACATTGGAGATGATTACAAGATTGAAACCAAGATAAATTATACTATTCTTTTTGCGTCATGTAATTCTCTCTAGAAAAAAAAATTAAAATAAAGATTAAAAGATCAAACTACGGAAAATGACTGTGTGCGTCTTGTGTTTGTGGTCTGGTAACAATCCCATTAAGTTGTTGAACACGATCGCTAATTTGTGTTTAATGTGCACAGTCGTTGTAAGAGTTTCTAGGATTGGTTCTAGTGTGGGCGTAGTGAGAGATTAGATGTCAAGTTTCTGGTAATAATGACTCCGTGCTGACACACACGGAGAGGGACCATTTTATCTTCTCCGTTTGTTTACCACTAAATCCCCATGTATTGAGATCCGGCTTTGTACAACTCAGTCCAGTAAACAATGGTAACTCTATAAAAGTGGCCCGTTGGCTACAACTTTCACATTGTCTGGTGAACCTGTTCAGGGAGAGAACCCATTTTGACGGAGAAAGGAATTCTTACTTTTAGCGATGTTTCAACTGTTCTAAATAAGTGTTCCATCAGATCCAGGGAATCAAAGGCTTCTTGGACAATTGTTACTCAAAACTTTGTAAAGAAATTAAAGTATCAGTCATTCATTAAGATACTGTACACGGTCTCAAGCAGAAAGAACCACTCCAAATTGACTAAGAATTAAAATATTATTGTTACAAAGCCGTTGTTTTATTATATTCATAAAAGCCTCCAATTGATTTAAATCCTCAGTATCATTCCAATGAGGATTATTATTTATTATCAAGCAAATATCTCACAGCGTAAAGTAAGGACACTCCTCAGGCTACATCAAGAAATCATTGATGTTGTGCTTATGGCATGCTTGTTGCAAGTAACTTTAGTAGCTCTATTTCTAATCAGAGTATAGCTTGCTTCTGGCAAAATATTTCGGTAACTCTTTTTCTAATCAGAATGCTCACAAAGTTTGTACACGTTGAGGTAAAGCTGCTGCTGTTACTAGCGGTACATTTATTGCTACACGCACCAGCGACCGGACAATGTCCAGACGAGCCCAGGTGTAGCGTATGTGAGACAGATGGTAGAGCCATATGTGGAAACATATGTCCTGGCAATGTAGCGGTGCTATCACTGATGCGTATCAAATACCTAAGAGTTGGTAACGCCACCTGTTATTACTGGCTGAAAGGAGTGTTGAAGAATAATGAACTGGGAAATTTTGGCGCCCTGGAAACTCTGAACTTAGCAAACACCAATGTCAGCTCGTTCTATCAGTCACCATTTACCGGCATGCCCAACTTACGAGTGCTGGGGTTGTCACACAACAACATAAGAGCAGTCGGCAGTGCAGCTATGAAAGGCATCCCTAGATTAGAGGAACTTGATGTTAGCTATAACAATATTTCTATAATAGTGTCTGGAGTCATGTCAAACATGTCCTCGTTTAAAATCCTTAACTTTGGAAACAATAACATCTCACGACTGAATGCCACAGACTTAAAGGGTCTGACCAGACTAGAGAATCTTACACTATCCAACAACAAGATCTCTTCAATAGACAACGAAACCTTTAATCTGCTCGCGAGTATTCAAGCCCTCAGATTGGACGGTAACAACATCACAACTATTCCAGGCGGAGTCTTCGCGCATTTGCCAACACTCAAGTACCTCGACTTCTCCAGAAATAAACTGACTACAATAGCAGACGACAGTTTGTCAGGGACATCACTTGATCTGTTAGACTTGTCTCACAATCTACTCACCGCCATTCCAACCAACGCTTTAAGTCAAACGGCTGCCAAGCCGAAAACACTGGATCTCAGCTACAACAAAATCACACAAATATCTAGCACAGATTTACAAGGTCTTACAGTACAGACATTGGATCTCAGTGGTAACCCCATTGTTCAAGTAGATGCCAAAGCTTTTGATGGATCTACTCTATCACATATTGACCTCAGTAACACTGTGCTGACGTCACTTCCTGCTACCATGGAAACTTGGCTAAGAAGCACCACGGCTACTGTAAATTTAGACAACACCAACTGGTTGTGTACATGTGACACCATTTGGTTGGCTCGTGTTGTAGACCAGAAAACTAACATTACACCACCAAAATGTGCTGTTGGTGGTAAATATGGTGGTAAGACACTCAAAGACGCTCTACCACAGATGGAAGCAGACTGCGCCACTACGACAACTTCTACCACCACTAAAACACCAACAAGTACGACAACACCAACAACTACGACAACGCCAACAACAACGAAAACAAGTAGGACTACTACAACGTTAAATACAACTAAATCAACAACTCATACAACACCAACAACCCCCACCCAAGCTACAACGCCAACAACAGCATCCACATCACCATCGACAACACCAAGAACTTCAACCCAACTAACGACTCGTACTTCGTCAACGTCAACTCCAGCAACAACTCCAACTGCCACAACTACAACAACACCAGAGCCAACAACCACCAAAACGATAACGGCGACAGCAGCCACCCCGGCGGACACACCTGCTCCCTATACGGCGACGCCGGCACCACCTATAATGACGACGCCCTCCCCCATCAACCAGGCGCCCCAGACCAACAGTGGTTCGCCTGCCGACAGTGGTTCGACTACCAACAGTGACATTGTGGCCAGCATGCCCATAGTTCTGGCTGTCATGTGTACCATAGCTCTAGGCCTGGCTGTGGTCGGCCTCATAGCCGGATGTTACTTGTGTAAGCGGACTAACAACATGGTGGCCAACAACCAGATGTACGGCCCCGTGAGACTGGCCTGGCAACCCGTTGAGTAATGTGTTTTCAGTGAGACTGGCCTGGCAACCCGTTGAGTAATGTGTTATAAGTGAGACTGGCTTGGCAACCCGTTGAGTAATGTGTTATAAGTGAGACTGGTCTGGCAACCCGTTGAATAATGTGTTATCAGTGAGACTGGCCTGGCAACCCGTTGAGTAATGTGTTATCAGTGAGACTGGCCTGGCAACCCGTTGAGTAATGTGTTATAAGTAAGACTGGCCTGGCAACCCGTTGAGTAATGTGTTATAAGTGAGACTGGCCTGGCAACCCGTTGAATAATATGTTATCAGCGAGACAGGGCTTGCAAACCGTTGAGTAATGTGTTATAAGTGAGACTGGCCTGGCAACCCGTTGAATAATGTGTTATCAGTGAGACTGGCCTGGCAACCCGTTGAATAATGTGTTATCAGTGAGACTGGTCTGGGAACCCGTTGAATAATGTGTTATTAGTGATACTGGCCTGGCAACCCGTTGAATAATGTGTTATGAGTGAGACTGGCTTAGCAACCCGTTGAATAATGTGTTGTGACGTTGAACGATTCTGTGACAGAATAGAATGACCAACTAGCGGCCTCTAGTCATTCCGAAATGAAACGTGTGTTCAGAATGACAATTAAAAAAAATTCTGACTCAAGGACACAAACTTGCTACAGTACTTTCAAGGACACAAACTTGCTACAGTACTTTCAAGGACACAAACTTGCTACAGTACTTTCAAGGGCACAAACTTGCTACAGTACTTTCAAGGACACAAACTTGCTACAGTACTTTCAAGGACGCAAACTTGCTACAGTACTTTTGAACGTTAACTATCTCGAGTGCCCGCTGGACGCCATGACAGGAAAGTCTAGTTTTAAGCTGTAAGTAAAGAAAGAGAGACAACCCATTTTTACCACGTTTATATTAGTTTGCCGTCTTGTCTGGATTTCCGGGGCAAAAATTGAATTCCTTATTTGAACCACTTCTGATCATCCAATTTTGATGAAATTTTGCATGCATACTTGATTCACATGACAATTTAATATTTCATTAATTATAGTACTCAATTCTACTTAATTAATTAATTAAATACTAATCAAAATGCCTATTATTTCTTGTGTGTGAGGGAGACAACCAAGGAAATACAACAACAAAGGGAAGTTTTTCTTAATTTGCTTTCTTGTCTGGATGTCTTTCTTGTCTGGATGTTTTGATGAAATTTTGCATGCATACTTGATTCACATGACAATTTAATATTTCATTAATTATAGTACTCAATTCTACTTAAATGAAAACTAAAAAGTATAAAATAAAAATATTTAAAAACAAGTTTTAAAGATACCACGTTTTGTGAACTAAAAAGAAGAAAATAAACTAAAAACGTGGGGCGCATTCGGCTGAAATTNAATTTCAGCCGAATGCGCCCCACGTTTTTAGTTTATTTTCTTCTTTTTAGTTCACAAAACGTGGTATCTTTAAAACTTGTTTTTAAATATTTTTATTTAAACATTGTGTTGGAGGCTAGCAGGCGGACTTTAGAGAGAGGACCGTGAAGTATGTCACTATGTGACTTGTTGGTTAATATCGTAATGAACCTAACTGTGGAGGCAATTGATAGAACTTAAAGATCTCTATTGTTCCGTTACTAATCATTAGTTCCATCAGCTTTCACGCATGTTTATATCTACGTAAATTAAATCACTCACGCCAGTGAAGACGGACCAAGTCCTAATGTTGGGATACACAACACACACCAACCAAGTGGCGACAACTTTATAGGACAGAATACTTGGTTGTGGTTCATAGAGTCTGCACTAACTTGGATGCTGGCAATCGAGATGTAGTGAAAGTATTGTGCACTTTGTTAATTTATTGGTGCTTTTTGTTACACATTTATGCAATTTATTTACTTCAATTTATATTTTATATGTGTCTATGTAGCTTACATTTAGCTGACATTTTTTTTAATTGTAATAATTTGTAAATTTCTTTTTTATACTTAATGTATAATAAACATTACATATATATATATATATATATCTATATAATAATGCGCCTAAGCACATTTCCGTCCGTCAGTGTGTGTGTGTGAAGCCCCTATACCACGCAACTCTTGCTAACTTTTTAAAAAAATGAAAATTTAGACTTAAAATCATAATGATTTTGGGTTTGAGATTAACAGAGGGTGTGGTTTTGCGCGCCGTAAAAGAAAAACAATTAAGTGGCGTCATGAAGCTTTTATTATATTAATTTATTTCATGTTACTTTTTCTCTTGATTATAATCCGAGTGTGTGAATATGCATGTGTGCGAGTGTGTTTATGTGTATGTGTGTATGTGCGTCTGTGTGTGCGTGTGACTGTGTGTTTGTATTAGTTGTGAAATAACAATTTATTTCATAGATTGCTAAAAGTGAAATTAAATATTGAAAAGACGTTACCACGTAATCTTTTATGTATAGTTAAAATTATGCACTGGATTATGAAAAAAATCCGTTAATTTTATGAACACAAGTTTTTGCCGATGCGATCTGCATGGGTGCTTGAATAAAAGATAACGGGAAGTCATTGAATGTGACTTAAAAAACTGTTAATGAGAAGAACAATCTCCAATTATTTTTTCAGAGATGGTTTTTACTTTTTGTTTGATTTTAGAAGAAATGAGCCCTTGCGTATTAGTTAGATGAATTGTCGCATGAATTGTCACAATGGAAAATAAACTGTAAAAAGAACTTATAGTCGCTGTGGAAATTGCATTATTTATAGTTATAATATGTAATTGGGTACGATTGGTGCATATTTATTTGTAAATGAAATGGAACCTTTCTAAACATTTTAATTGTATTTTACAATAATAAAATCATACGAAAATGGTTCGAACGAATTTCCCTTAGTCATTGTTAAATAGCTATAGAAATAAATGTGAAGAAATTATTTAATTGTAGACGAAATATCAATTTTACATTTTAATATAAGCTTTTATACTTCTATGTATATAATCGGATGGAGGCAAATTTTATACTGGCTTATAACAAGTCAAAATTACAGAGAATAAAAATTTCTTAAAGAAAAATTTACACGGAACCGCTTTTGAAGCATTCAACGAGTGATTTATCATAAAAAACAATTGCAAATATTTGTTAGGAGGAAGATGTATTTCTCTTAGGTGCTTACTTAATACAAGTGAGTGTTTTGGATCGATTTCATTATAAACTGTCATTAAGGAAATTCGTATTGAAAGTAAACGCTCAGGGATTTTAAATTAAAAAAAGGTACGTGTATAAGCATTTAGATCTATACACTGTTGTAAGTTAAATAGCGGAATTGTAATTTTTATAAAGAGGGGCAACTTTGTGAGCTATTTGAAGGGTGCTTTTCATTTCTTGGGTCATGAGTTTATAATATTTCCGAGCCCTGAGTGGCACTATTTCTTAGCCACTGATAATGTCCTTTTTGCAAAGATTAAGAAAACCAGCAGTGTAAAATTTTAAACCCAAACCTTGCGATTTAACGTATTTTTTAAAAACAAATAGACGATATTAAAAAATCCCCCCAACCCTACGCATCCCAATCATATAAGTATTAAACAGCTCAATAAAAATAAATATAATTTGTCCTAAATAAAGGTCATGCATAAACTGTCAAGGAATGGATGTTGTGGATTAATTGGTAGATGAATGAAAAAGCTTACATAAAAAAGACTTATTGCTAGAATAATGCAATATTATGGTACGTGTTATGGTTAAAACTGTAGAGTTTTCTATTGGTGCAAGTTTGTGTGTGTGTAGGGGGGAGGGGCTATGTGCGTATGTGTGTGTGATTTGGTTATTTCTATGTCTGCTTATGTTGGGCCTCTAACATGACAACCAGTATTTTTAAAATTATATATACAAACAAAAATAATAATGATTTTCTATGGTGTAGATAGAAAGGGGTTGAAACGTTCGGGGTCGAAACGTCCCTTGGCGGAATTGTCCGGGATCGAATCACCCCGGGGTCGAACCTTCCGTGGTCGAACCGACCGGAGTCGAAACGACCGGGGACAAAACGTCCTGTGGTCAAACAGCCAGGGTCGAACCGTCCGGGGTCGAATCGTCCGGGGTCGAAGTGTCCAACCACTAAATAGAAAATACTATTTGCATAACTAAAGTAAAGTATCTGGCGGAAAAAAAATCCTATTCATTTGACTAAGGGCATGCTTAGCCTAGAAATAGAAACAATGTTTTGGAGAGCTTTTCTAATGAAAAAAGTAATCTTAACACATGTATTTTACTCTTACACCTAACGAATGATGAAAAATCCATTTTAAAAAATTGGGTACATTTCTCGAACAATGCAGTTGCATGATATACGCTTTGGGTAAAAACTGTTCTTTAATTAAGGTGAAAATATATCAAGTGTAAAGAAATATCACGGATATTACGACTTATACATATGATCTAGCATAAGGAAGTGCGTGTTATGTCGAAAAACACACTGACAACAATTCATTTTGTGCCAAGCTGTTCTGAGTTTATTAGATGAATAGTTTACAAAGGGAAAAA
>MUZC01001216.1:20129-95929 GCA_002072015.1 Radix auricularia | reverse complement strand
TTAGTTAGTTAGTTAGTTAGTTATTTCCTCTCGGGCCGAAGACGGCACATAGGGCAGAGGTCATGGATTTCCATTTGCGACGATCCGTTGCTAATTGTATTAAGTCCTGGTTATTTCTTAGACCCATGGTTGAGCTTTCTCTTATGTTTGTTCTACGCAGGGTTTCTTTTGTCCTTCCTTGTTTTCTTTTGCCTGTTGGTGTCCACATGAGGGCCTGACGTGGGAGTCTTCTCTCGTCCATTCGAAGAACATGACCGATGTAATTCCATCGTCTTCTCCTTATAAAATTTGACACATATTCTTGGTTAGTTACTTTTCTTATTGTTTCATTTGATTTGAAATCACTCCATTTTATATTTAAAATTTTTCGGAGGCATTTGTTTTCGAATGCAACTAATTTTTTTCTATATATTTAGTGGATTTCCAGCTTTTGCATCCATACGTTAATACAGGGATTACACAGGAGTTGAATAGCCTAAGTTTTGTATGCTTTCTAATTGTCCTTGATCTCCAAATATTTATAAGTTTGTTAAAAGCACTTGACGCCAACGCAATTCGAGTCATTATCTCTGATGTTGTATCTCCATTATATGACATTTTGCTTCCTAAATAATTGAAATTGGTTACTTTCTCTATAGTTTGACCATTAAGTTTTATATCATTGGGTTGGTTGGTGAGGTCCATGATTTTTGTTTTGGTTGTGTTGATTTCAAGACCAATTTGATTTGAAAAGTGCTCGAGACGATCTATTTTTTCTTGGATGTTCATATGCGTTGAGCTTAAAATAGCCAGGTCATCTGCAAAGTCAAGGTCTTCCAATGTATTGTTTTCGATCCATTTGATGCCTAATCCGGCATCTGTGCATTTTCGCATGACCCAATCTATTGCTATTCCAAACAACATTGGTGACATGACACATCCCTGTTTCACCCCTGTTTCACCCCTGTTTCACCCCTGTTTCACCCCTGTTTCACCCCTGTTTCGACTGGGAACCAGTAAGAATTTCTGGCCTCAGTTTTCACAAGCAACGTGAATCTGCATAAAAAGCTTTAATAACGTTCACATATTTTGTTGGGAAACCATAGATATTAAGGAGATTCCAAAGTGTAGGTCGGTGGAGGCTGTCGAAAGTTTTTTTGGAAATCAACAAAATTTATAATAAGCTGGGATTGATATACAACAGATTCTTCGATGATAGTTCTGAGTGTGAATATATGGTCAATACATGACCGATGTGGTCTGAAGCCCGCTTGCTCTTCTCTGAGCCTTTCGTCTATTGACTTTTTTTATTCTCTCCTGTAGGACACTGCAAAAAGGTTTTCCTGGCACAGATAGCAAAGTTATTCCACGCCAATTATTGCAGTCCGACAAATCGCCTTTTTTTTTTGGCAGTTTAAAGATGGCACCATCTTTCCATTCTTGTGGTGGGGATTCATTTCGCCAGACGCCATTGAATAACAGCAATAGATGCTGTAAAACATTGTCATCTGCAGACTTTAGCATTTCCCCTGAAATTCCATCTTCGCCAGTTGCTTTGTTGTTTTTTAACTTCCTGATGGCTTGTTTCAGTTCTTCAAGTGTGAAATTCTCACATGATGCAGTTAAAATGGGCATGTTTTCTTCTTCACCAATAACTGGGGTAGTCGTTGGCTGTGGTCTATTTAATATTTCTTTGAAATGTTCTGCCCACCTTTGTATTTGTTCTTCATCTGATTCTAATAATCTGCCGTTGATATCTTTGATTGGTGCACTTTTTGTGGGTGGATGGTTGCACAGCTGTCTCATAATGTGAAATAAGGTTTTGCTGTTATCTGTTTTTGCTGCCATTTCCGCTTCTGCAGACAGATTTGTTTACAAAGTTGTTTGTGTCTTTTCGTGCACAAGCTTTCACTTCTTTGTCCAGCAGAGCGTAGTGTTGTTTACTGCTTAAGTATAAGGAAGGCGTTTTTGCTGATAAAAGGTTTAGCATCATTTGTTTTCTTTCTTGGATTTTTATCCAGGTGTTTTCGCTTATCCATTTTTTCTTCTTACTTTGTTTGAAGCCAGCTGTGTTGACTGCTGCATTATTCATCGTATTTTTAAGAAAGTTCCATTTAGTTTCCATGCCCTTTTCAGCATTATTATTGTCTATTAGGGTTGGCAGAGCTGCGTAATTGTTGTTTATTTCGATATTGTAAGCAGCCTGGATGTCTTTTAACTGCAGGCGTTGGGAGTCTATTTTCATAGTTTTAGTTGGTTTCTTCAAATGTTTTAATCTCATTTTTAATTTGGCAATGCAGAGGTTGTGATCACTGCCAATATCTGCTCCCCTGTATGCTCTTACGTCTCGGACTGATGATCGAAATTTTGAACTTATGCAGAAGTGATCTATTTGGTTTTTGGTGCAATTATCCGGAGAGACCCAAGTAATTTTATGTATATCTTTATGGGGAAATAATGTGCTTGCTATCACAAGGTTTGATAGTTGACAAAATTCNCAGAGGTTGTGATCACTGCCAATATCTGCTCCCCTGTATGCTCTCAGAGGTTGTGATCACTGCCAATATCTGCTCCCCTGTATGCTCTCAGAGGTTGTGATCACTGCCAATATCTGCTCCCCTGTATGCTCTCAGAGGTTGTGATCGCTGCCAATATCTGCTCCCCTGTATGCTCTCAGAGGTTGTGATCACTGCCAATATCTGCTCCCCTGTATGCTCTTACGTCTCGGACTGATGATCGAAATTTTGAACTTATGCAGAAGTGATCTATTTGGTTTTTGGTGGTGCAATTGTCCGGAGAGACCCAAGTAATTTTATGTATATCTTTATCGGGAAATAATGTGCTTGCTATCACAAGGTTTTATAGTTGACAAAATTCGAAACCTGTTAACTCATATTTAAATTCTGATGTGCAATAAGAGCCTATGTTTATTATGGGGGCCCAAAATCTTATACTTCCATAAACATTTAATTCTTTATTCTCCATTCGATCTTACACAATATGACCAATACTGAAAAATATATGTAATGGAAAAGACGTAAAGAAGGTAAGGGTTAGCCTGACAGGACGTAACAAAACAGCGAACGTTTCGGCAAAGAGCCTTTTCCAACGGACATTCAATACACAAATAAAATGTCTTGTTTACGACTTTTCCACTTAATTTTTTATAAACCTGATTGCAGTCTCACCCCTCATTTTGTTGAAAAATATATCCATCATGAGCCAGATAGAAATTAACAAGTGTTTTAAAATTTAACTCTTATTCTAATCATCCCCGGGGTAGGGGGTAATGTCATTTTTTCCGTATTTAAGATTTATAAATATTATTTTTCTTCATATCTCCTTGAAACTTTAGAAAATTTCTCATTATGTTAACACAACATTTTTTTACATAAAAGTTTTAAAATACAACTTATTAAGGGCCGTGGGCGAGAAGTTCCATATTTAACATGAGATACATAAATGGTATTTTAGCAGCGGCTACTGAGTTATTTGGATAAATCTTGACCAAATGAAGCTGCAAATCTTTTTTTAATTTTTTATTATTTATTTGTTAACTTTTAAAACTTTATTCCCCATTTAACTTTTAAAAAAATGTAGACAAATATTGAAACATATCTTCGTATGACATATCATGATCCAGCTTCAAATTTTCAGGCCTATAAACTTTACATCTAGCACTGTTTTGGTGTGGGCCATTAGAATAATTTCATTCCCAATCATGTCATTTTATACTTAAATAAACTGGAGTAATAGTATTTCAGTCACTGATCGTCAAGAAACTTTAAAATGTTGTTGAGTTCACTTCCGAGAAGTGTTCTGGCTACAATGTATGATTATCTATCTAACTTGGTACTTACGATTGTGCAGTGCGTAGCGGAACGGGGGGGGGGGGGAAATGGTCTTTGTACTTGAAATTCGGTACGCGGGTTTGAACACTAGCTGAAATTCTACTTTTCCGCAGCAGTGCGCGGGTATTTTGCTAGTTATTAATTAAAGGTATCCTTTTCTTGTATCAGTTATCCCAGATCTTATCTTGTCATATTTATTACAGATTCTCCTTCAGTACATTGAATTCTCTTTGTGATGTATTTAAAATTATAATGTATGGCCTTATAAGTTTAAAATAACTTTTATTTATATAGATACCTACCGAGTTGATGTTCATGGTCCCTAGATACCTACCGAGTTGATGTTCATGGTCCCTAGATACTTACCTAGTTGATGCTCTTGGTCCCTAGATACCTACCCAGTTGATGCCCTTGGTCCCTAGATACCTACCGACTTGATGCTCTTGGTCCCTAGATACCTACCCAGTTGATGCCCTTGGTCCCTAGATACCTACAGAGTTGATGCTGATGGTCCCTAAATACCGACCGAGTTGCTTGTCATGGTCCCTAAATACCTACCGAGTTGATGGTCGTGGTCCCTAAATACCTACCGAGTTGATGCCCTTGGTCCCTAGATACCTACTGAGTTGATGCCCTTGGTCCCTTAGATACCTACGGAGTTGATGTTGATGCCCTTGGTCCCTAGATACCTACTGAGTTGATGCCCTTGGTCCCTTAGATACCTACGGAGTTGATGGTCTTGGTCCATAGATACCCACCGAGTTGATGCCCTTGGACCCTAGATACCTACCTAGTTGATGCTCTTAGTCCCTAGATACCCACCGAGTTGATGCCCTTGGTCCCTAGATACCTATCTAGTTGATGCTCTTAGTGCCTAGATACCTACCGAAATGATGCTCTTGGTAGATAGCCACCGAGTTGATGCCCTTGGTCCCTAGATATCTACCTAGTTGATGCTAATGGTCCCTAGATACCTACTGAGTTGACGCCCTTGGTCCCTAGATACCTACCGAGTTGATGCTCATGGTCTCCAGCTTGTCCCCTCCAGGGGCGTAGGTCACAGTCACGGCACAGCAGCCACATCCGGCCTCCTTACACATGACCTTTGTGCCCTTGAGGCCGGCCACATCTCTGATGTACTCATTGAGTGACGTGGTGGCCGGGTATTTGTCGTACACTGGTGAGAAATTAAATGACATCAAAGAAAAGACGAAAATATTCAAACTTTCAGTCACCACAAGACAGTTAACCCGGCTTTTCTCGCATTGAACAAAATGGGGGTTAGACTGCAATCAGGCTATAAATTAGTAAATGGAAAACAAGTAAACAGTGTATGAGTGAGCCTGACAGGACGTTACGTAACTCATACACTGTTTACCTGTTTTCCATTTACTTTGCTCGAATTTGGAAAATTTTGACAAAATTAAAAATTCTATCAGAGATAGCAATGAAAGGTGTTTGGCAGACCATCAGTAAGTAATATAAATTAAATAGATGGAGGCAGTCAATAGTCAAGTTTGGGTGATCACCACAGCCGTTGGTTATAAAACATATTAAAACAGATATGCTATGGTCATTTATGTCATGAGACCGGCCAAAAATGGGTGTATGTGTGTGTGGGGGGCGGAGGTGCGCAAACGGGATTCTAGTGCGGAACCAAAAAAAAAAACAGAAGATACGCTTAATTTTTTTAAACGCTGATGATTTGCTTGAAGTAGGCAGAGGTTCATTTATGTCTGGAACCTAATAACTTCTGGCCGCGGGGCTACAAGAGGCGTCGTCATTTTAGTCATTCTTTCGGGTAAGATCCGAGTTGATGTTCCCACGTTACATGGCCGCCATCTTTGTTGCTATGCCGCGTACCAAAGAAATTGGAAAATTCAACTATTACAATTATAACTAAACCTAACTCAACCCCTAAATTAACACATAAAAATTCTAAAACTAAACCTAAATAATGGAAGAGAAGTCAGAATTAATTGCTATATAACCCATTCGGGAACGTATAATCTGATATAGCCTTCTTTGATTTTTTAAAATTATTACTATTATTATTTTTTTTTTTTTTGTGGACGCTCGTTGATAAAATTAGAACTAAATGTGTTTGTTTGTTTTTTTTGTCTGACTCGCCCACGCAACACCTCCCTCCACACCCACACAAATTATGAGTTAAAATTATATACTCGTAGAGTGTAATTGTGTTACATTAATAGCAAAAATAATCGTTTGTTCTTTACTATTGTAGCTATTATTAATGAATACAAGAAAAAAATTGTGAGTGTGTGCGGGGGGGGGGGGTATTATAATAAATAAAAGATTGGGATTTTTATTATTACATCATTTAGATGAGATATTTGAGATATTGAGGCCTCCGGAGACTCTTGGATGAGTCAGTCAGCAATAGTGATACATATTGGCATATTGGTGAATGGATGAGTCAGTCAGCAATAGTGATACATATTGGTGAATGGATGAGTCAGTCAGCAATAGTGATACATATTGGTGAATGGATGAGTCAGTCAGCAATAGTGATACATATATTATAGATATTCAGTGGTCATGGGCTAAATAAAATGCCTTAATCATTAATTCACTCACCAACATGTCGCTCTCCGTTAATGGAAAACTGTAGGAAATCTTCATCTAATCTGAGCAATTTGAAGAACAGAACAAATTAGAATTCAATAAGTCCATACAAGTCATTAAAATGATTCATTTGTCATGACAGTATTAACAATAATCGATGCTTTAAATATAAGGTATGGATGAGCTCTATGGCGGATTAAGGGGGGGCTGAACGGGCTAAAGCCACGGGCCCCCGACGGTTTAGGGGCCCCCAAACTTTTTATATTTTATAATAAAAGTGTACAAAAGTTTGCACGAACCCTTGAAAATATAATAAATTAATAAATACTATCTATACAATTTATCGCGTTCAGATAATATGATAGTATTGACAGTACTTAATAATCGAAAAACTTTAATTGATTCACTTCGCATGATATAAAATATAGTTTATATTTTTAAAATTTCTCACTTTCGCGAAGTTCTGCTGGCCGAGTGGGCATAGTACATGTCTGGGGTGCTACCGGTGTCGGGTTCCATTCCCAGCCCGGGCAAATTTTTTTTCTTTTCGAACTACCGCGAACACATCAAACAGTTATTTCTTCGTGTTCTTTTTTTTTTTCCTTATTAAAATTTAGTTACAGTCTTATATTAGCTGTTAACAATCATTTTATATTAAGAATGCTGGCTTGATAGGGCCCCTGTTTGATTGCAGCCCGGGGCCCCGTGCAGTCTTAATCCGCCCCTGAGTTTTGCATACTAAGCTGCATAGGGGCCCGCAATAGCTAAGACCGGCCAGTGTATTTCCATAAAAACCTGGATCCTTTCTCTTTCAATCTCGAACATTTCTTTATCAATGTAAATAAAGAAATTTAATTGATGTTCAAATTCTTCATTTAGAATCCTAGATGGTATAGTATTATACACTAATATTTTCTTGCAAGGACATGTAACTTTTACACCTCATTATTTTATTTTATTTTATAATTACATCTATGGATAAAAAAGTTATCGTTGTACTTCTTGCTCTAAAGATAAAACCACGTCTTCTGAATCTTCCCCACTCATATTTTTCTCCTTTTAACTTGGTATCTAGTCGATATTTCCAACTCTCTGTAACAGCATTCTGTATAAGCACATATCTTTGTTTCATCAAATGGGGGGTTGCATAGTTTGCATTAATTTTAAAAAGATGGGTTCCCATAAATTGAGATATCATAGAAAAGTAAAAGATTGCCATTAAATGAGAAAATTCCAGCATCTGATCTCGTTTTATTAGTTACTTCAGATGTCAATTTTCCAAGACGCTTGAAATTTTTAAGTATGTCTTTTTCGGAATTATTTATGTTATTGTGGTGTTTATTAACGGAGAAATGAATAATCGTTCATTTTAATGAATAGCCATATTTAAAGAAAAATACAATATATATGTTTTACTTTAAAAAAGAGAAAAAAACGTAAATTTAATTTTTAATTAGATACTTTATAATAATTTTATAAAACCTGAAACTGTAATTAAATTTACTAATTGCAATTTAAACACAATATTTGAAACACTATGTCATGTAGGAACTTGTCAGCGCATCATTCTGCGATATTAATACTACATAGAATCTATATTCGGACTAGCGTTGATGTGTTGTTTTTTGTGCAGTTTTCTTATAAAAGCACCAACTGTGACGTATACCACTTAATTTTGCAACCAGATAGTTACCTTTTTTGAGCAATTTTAAAAATTAGGAAGACATATTGTAGAGTCCTAATTAATAAACTCAGTGTAGTAAAAATATATTTATTTGTAGACCTAAAAACATAACATTACTTCTTTCAAGATGTTTGCATTTCATTTACTATCATACAGAATAGGACTGCATAAAGCTTTTTTATTTAAAAAAACAAATTACACAGACTATTTGTGTAAGGAAACAATAAATTAAAGCTTTATTATCAACTAATACAAATAATGGTAAACGTTTCGGCTCATGCCTTCATCAGTACAAAAACAATTACAATAGAATTAAAGGCATGACCATACAGGACACATTTACATCATCTGTTCACGATCAATGTGATAGATGCAAATTTGTTTTAACTTTCCATCCCCATAATTTTAAGGCCCGCCAGGTGATTCTCAAAAACCGATCAATCCTTATGGCTGACCCTCTAACTCAGCAGGTTTTTAAAAAACCTCCTCTTTTTGCTTTCCGGAGAGATAAAAGCCTCAGAGACATACTTGTAAGAAGTCACCTTCCCACAATGAAAGCACATATTGGAACAAAAGGTTGCAACCGTAACCGTTGCAATACTTGTCCATATGTGGTTGAAATTAACAAAATTTCTTTCCCTCTTGAACAATTCTTAATAAAAGATGGATTCACTTGCACCAGTCGCAACGTGATTTATGCAATTATTTGCAAGAGATGTAAAAAAATTTATGTGGGTGAGACAGGTCGTCGTCTTGGAGATCGGTTTAGAGAACACCTGTACAATATAAATAAACAGGCTCAGTGTCCTGTGTCTAAACATTTTAACAGTGTTGACCACGATGGCATTTTGGATATTGTAGTTACTGGTATTTTATATGCAACCAATACCCATGATAGAGTCCACATGGAAAATAGACTCATAAAACGATTTGGTACGTTGGCTCCATATGGAATTAACCAAATCCACAATTTTACATGACTGCAAAATCGTTTTCCCGTTGTGGTTTTCACTGTTACTTTAGATACTTCAACTTCCTCCTTTTTCTTATATTCTATGTCCGTGTTTATTTTTGTCTTTCATTTCTTTTCATTTTATCACATAGACTTTAATATGTTTTAATTTTAATATATATGTAAGTACATGTAATTGTTTTTGTACTGATGAAGGCATGAGCCGAAACGTCTACCATTATTTGTATTAGTTGATAATAAAGCTTTAATTTATTGTTTCCTTACACAAATAGTCTGTGTAATTTGTTTTTTTNAGGATGAGCGCACCATATCCTTCAGTTCTTTCTCTCTGGTTGGCAGACCCATCCGTGAACACTTTCAATGAGGTTCACGCGAACCCTTCATTTGTCTCAAGGGGAGCACTTTCAGCACATGTTCAGGGCTGCGTTTCGTCACTGCCGTGTCAGCGAAAGACAAATATCGGGTGGTTTTATTTGGGACGCTAATAGTCTATGGCGGATTAAGGGGGGGGGGGCTGAGTGGGCTAAGCCCAGGGGCCCCCGACGGTTTAGGGGCCCCCAAACTTTTTATATTTATAATAAAAGTTCACAAATGTTTGCACGAATTATTGAAAATATAAATTAAAAAAAAATTTAAATAAATATTAACTCGCGATTCAGACCTGATAGTGTTAATAATCGATAAAACGTGATTTAATTGGCTCACTTAGAGAACATAGTATAAAGTATAGTTTATATTTTTAAATTTCTCATTTTAGAAAAGCTCCACTGGCCGTATGGAGAGAATACAGGAGTGTGATACAACCGGTGTGGGGTTCTATTCCCAGCAATTGAAAAATAACAATTTTCTTTTCACACTCAATTGTAAAATACCGCAAACACTTCAAACATTTATTTCTTCGTGTTTGTTTATTTTTTGTCTTCATTATTAATATTTAGTTACAGTCCTATATTCGCTGTTAACAATCATTTGATTTTAAGGGATGCCGGCTGGATAGGGCCCCCGTTTCATTGCAGCCCGGGGCCCCGGTCAGTCTTAATCCACCCCTGTATTTTTGCTATTACAGCGCTATTTTGTGAGTCTTATCAATTTCTAAGACTTTTATCGGCACTTATGTAATACTCAAACTCAAATTTAATTGAAAATTAAACCTGTATAGCATTGTCAGTTAGGGGCAGTCCATAATTGACGTCACGTGATTTTGGCGGATTATTAACCCACCCCCTCCCCTTAGTCACACTTCGTTACAAAAACTTAGACCCCCCCTCCCCCAACAATATGACGACAAAAAGCTGTGACACCCCACCTTAAGGTGGTGTTGTCTATTTGAAAATGAGCATGTTTCAAAACACTTTATTGTTATTTTAATATGTATTTAGTGTAAGGCTGCACTCTTATATCGTAACACGCGATAATCTGTGCAAAAGGTTATAAAATAAATAGTAAGAAATCGAATATTAAAGTGGAACTTTGGCTTATAGTAGCGTGTTTTGACGTGACGTCACAATTCTTAATCTCCCTTTCCTTTGTCACAAAGTTGGGGACCCCCCTCCCCATATGCGCGTGAAGTCATTTTGGAAATTTAAAATCGTGATTTTTTTGCCCCCCCCCCCCGGAAAAATTCACACCGACGCCCATCTATGCAACCTCTTTAATAAAAAGGGCACGCATTGGTAACAATGTTCTAATGGTCTACATTTTGAACAATGTTCTTCGCTTCAATTACATTTAGTTATTAATGTTTATTAATTTCTAAACCATCATACGATTGACTGAAGGGGCCGTATATAAATGACGTCAGGCGATTTTTTTGGTGATTTTTCACCCCCTACTCCCTCGTCACACGTCGTCACAAAAACTTAGACCCCTCTTCAATGTGACATCTTAAAGCTCCGCCCCCCCCAACCGCCAAAAAATCCGTATTTTCTATTTTCAATCAACGTTTTTTCGTAATTTAAATATGTTTTTAGTGTAAGGCTGCGCTCTGATATCATAATAACCGTTAAACCATGTCAAACCTCATTAAATAAAATGTCGGCGATCACATATTTAAGTGGTACTTTTATATAAAGTTGCACGTTTTGATTTGACTTCAGATGTGTGACTCTCCTTTCCGACATGAGTGGCGTCACTTATGACAGCCCCTAAAAGGACGGCAAATTGGAGCCCGCCACGGGCGGCAAAAGCTCTAGCTACGCCACTGTAACCAGTGTCAATAGTTTAACATTTCAAGGGTGAAATGAAGATAAAGTACCCTGGCCGATGTCATGTCCGTGAGGTGAAGTTTTTCCTGTCTGGAATTCGGGCATGAAATTGGTTGCCTGCACAAACCAGGAAAACAAACATACTCGTAGTGTCAACTTTCTCTAATGTAAGTTCAAGACTACTACACATAAACCCTGGATTAGCAAATGGCGGAATAATTCTCATTATCAATTATTGAATGCCCCTCACATTTTTTTTAGCAAACTGAAGGTGATCTACCAAAAATAATTTTCTGTTATTGTTAACGCACGCCTGATGCATTCCATGTCCAATACACGACATTTCTCATGCGCTCTATAGAAATATGTGAAAATGTAATATATCGGATGTAATATAGTCTGTTTGAAATTGTAGGAAAAAAATAGTTTTAGTTATACAAAGCATGATAAACAAGTCATGATATAGATCTAGCATGCACGCAAGTTGAAATTATTTAACGCTTTGAAAAACTGTATTTACCCGTAATTTTGTCAGTTTCCAGCTCAGTTTCTACTTGAACTTGAACGGTTGACATTTTCCATAGAACATGTTGGTCGAAAAATCAAGTAACCGATCATATTATACGGCTTGAATTTAAATCTTTACACAGCCTGTATGAATATGTCCTTATCATATCTGTTCTGAAAATGTTTCGCTCGTTGGTAACACTGCAACCTTATCTGTAAATCCTCCAAACCTGTTTTAAAAGTTTAACATTTCTATTATATAGGGGAAAGTGCATATGAAAACTATAATCGCATATCTCGAACCTGTGGGTCAAGGTTACAGTTTTGGATTCTTTTTTTCTCTCCTCTCCCCGTAAACAAAAATAAAATAGGGTCGGCTTACGAGCGGGACATAGGGGATTTCAGAATGTACAAGCCTTGAATATCGGTGTTGTGAGGGAGTAAAGTGGGTGAGGGAAGGTGTTTGAATCAAAGCAAGTTGGTTTCCTTTCATATGAAACACCAGACACCGCCTCTCTTTTCAGTCAAGCCCTCTAGCTGGTATTGCTGCCCCCCTCCTCTCCATATCAACATTGTCCTTGATTAATCTGCGTCTATTGCGTCATTTTCCCTGTTAATTTTCCAAGGCATGCTGTGACTCTTTTTAAAAAGAAAAATGTTGCTTACCCCATCCCACTGTGTAGGGAGTAAGGTGGAAGAGGGGAGGAAATGTGTCTCTTCTCACGGGGTTGTGTCGGGACGTTGGCTTCCTTTGATTTGAAACATCAGACACCACTTCTCCCTCCTGTCAAGCCTTCTAGCCAGTATCGCTGTTCCCCCCCACCCCACCCCATTCATTATCAACATTCATCATCATCAGTGGCGCTAAAGCCCATGTAGGGCCCTGGCCTGTTCTACAACATCCTTCCATTCGGATCGATCGATGGCTTTCCTTCTCCATGGTCGAACCCCAAGCTGGTGTAGGTTCATTTCCACATCGATCCACCTCAATCTTGGGCGACCAGTGAGTCGTCTGCCCCTGGTTTCTGTCTGTAAATAATTTTTTGTGCTCTCCATTCTGCCATCCTTTCAACATGTCCTGCCCAGCGTAGTCTTCCTTTTTTTAAATACTTGTGACTATAGGTGGGTATTTGTAAAGATGGTATAGTTCTTGGTTTGTACGAATTTTCTAGATATCATTTTCTATCACAGGGCCATATATTTTCCGTAGGATTTTCCTCTCCCAACTGTTGAGCAGGTTCTCTGCCCTTCTGGTCAAGGTCCACCTCTCACTAGCGTACGTTACTACCGGCCTTATAATAGTGGTGTATATTATTTTCTTTGTTCCCTTTGAGAGGTTTTTGCTTCTTAGAAGTTTTTGTAAAAGCAGGAACTCCTGGATTAATCTTCGCTTAAAAGCATTTTTCTTTAACTCGAAAACTCCGTAGGTCGATTTTTTTCTCGAATTTTAGTGTGTGTGTTTTTTTTAACATTGTGTACCATTTTGTTTACGCTGTCCTATTATTTTTTAATATATATTTTTGGGTGGGGTGGGTGTCGGTTTGCGAGCGGGTTACAGACTTTTAAGTTTTAATACTTGATTAATTAATATTTGACATATTTTACATTCACTTAGTGGGCTATGCTTACGCTAATAAATTCGCTGGCGTGTCTCATCAAGCAGTTCCTCAATACAGTTAATTTCCCGCTCACTTCTAATCTGACTTATCAAAGTCTCCTACCCTTTCAGGGCATCGGCCAACTGGTACGCTGCAATGCGTTACAATTTCCCTTGTCATCGCCTTCAAATCTGACGCTTAAGTCATTTAAGTTGTATTATACTTGTATTACTGATTAATTATGGGCAGATTACGAAGCGGAGGAATAACTTTGCAAAACGTATCACTTAATTTTTTATAAGATATTATTAATGATTGTGAAGTAATAACTGTTCCTGTCATATGTCCATGAAATATATCGACATGGAATTTCTTGGACATTGCACGTTCTATGTTTCACAATTACTTAGAGACAGATAATTAAATTATGGAGATATAAAAACTTAGATGAAGTAGAACAATTTCTTAAAATTTTATTTTAAAAGATGCAAGGTTAATTACAGGCGAATATTCACGATTGACAAGTGTAACACCGTCAGTTAAATCGTTGAGTATAGAAACACAAGAGCAGGGGTCACCAAGATACGACCCCCGTGCCGATTAACATTTAGATAATAAACTGATTGTGTATAAAATTTAATGTTAGTATTTTTTAAATTTAGATCTTCTATTGTAATTTTTGCTTACTTCGGATCACACCCAGTCTTTCCTCGGTTGGTGGTAGGTTTAATTATGCACTGTCTTAACTTAAAAATACAATACACGATTTTTGTCGCACCCATAACTGCGTCCGGCTGTCGGTCAAACAGGTTGGAAACTCCAGAAATACTTTCTTCTCTATTTCCTTGTCATCTATTTCAAAGTTAAGTAAGAATGATTGTTTGACTAAGTTAGGAAAGAATAGAGACAATAAAGTAGTAAACGAGAGGGAAAATCGTGACTGGAGTGAGGTAAAGTATAGTGGGGCAGATCAGGACTCATATAAAAGTAACTAATTTAGACCACTCAGTGTCATACACTGCATCTTATGTCATCAAGCACTCTATCGGAATGACTTACCAGTCGACTCAGAGGTGAACTTCATTTTAAGTCACATGCACAAAGTCGTCGTAGGTTCTAGTGAGCTGTACATTGCCTGCCGTAGATACATGACTTCACGCACCTACATGTGTGACGAGGGGGGCGGGGATATTAAAGAACTGTGACGTCACATCAAAACGAACAGCTTTAAAAAAGAGTTCCATTTTATTATTGGATTGCTTTTAATGTATTAAATGATGTTTTAAATGGCTTTTTACGATATTGGAGTACAGCATTACATTAAATACATACTTATAAGACAATAGTTATTTGAAACATATTCATTTTCAAAAAGGAAATACTGCTTTTATGGGGGCGGGGGCAAACCTTTGGAAAGTCATATTTGAAGGGGGGGGCTAACTTTTTGTGGCGAGGGGGAAGGGGGATAAAAATCGGCAAAAATTGCGTGATGTCATTTATGGACGGCCCAAATGTACTACAATTAATCATACTGTTATTAATAAGAAACAATGCTATTATAATTAATGGGTTTTAAAAAGGATTTAGGATTTGACATTTGCTTAGAACGCACGTCAATCAATTATTTCAATAAATATGAAAGTTATTAAACATAAAAATTATTTAACTATAAGGCTTAAAATTGCTTGTACAAGGCATCACATAAACCAAGTCAATAGGTAGGGTGAACTATCGTTTGATTACGAGAAGCTTCAACATTTTGTACCAATTGTAATGTTTTTACTTGTCTTGTCTTAACTATACAGACACTCCTTCTATGCAGAGGATTATTGCGTCCATAGACAATGTGGGTCTGTCAGCAAGTGACGCAGTGTTGCCTAACTAGTGTTTGGTACCCATTCGAAGCTGCGTGGACTCATGCCGGCTTGAAGTATTTCTTTATTTAAGCTTCATTTTTATAAATAGCTTTCTACATTATTGTATTTGTTAAGTATATAACAATTTTTAAAGTTATTATAGACCATGTATAGAGAGAGCATGGTGGAATGTCGGTACATGTATGTCTTAGCTTCTTTAAGTGACATTGACATAATCTAAGAACACAATTTAAATCATTTGCCTTTAAGTTATTAGTAAGTGTTAAACTTATTTTAATATCATCAGGTCAGGTAGAAATAAATTATAAAAATAATATATAACTTTTGCAGTTAAGGTTCAGGAGTTTATTTTTATATATTAAAAAAAAAAGTTTTTGTATTATTGATGAAGAACACTTTTTGCTGATAAACTTTTCATTTGATTGCTATTTATTCATTCAGAATTTCTAACAATCACTATTATCAAGTTTTTACAATTTCACATTAAGTTTATAACAATGATCTGAACGATTTAGTGAAATGCACTGGTGTCTACTGGGATTTAGCAATTAAATTGTGATTGAAAAATGAAAAAGGCTGCAATTGTTTTTCCCTTGTTTTGTTTATTATATAAGACATCAATAACAATTTACACAAATTAAAAAAAAAAAGCAGATAAAGGCAAGACAATAGTTACTACACAAGGATTAATCTTGTTTTTACAGAGCTTATACCTAATATACATTTAAATGAGAATATTATACATTTTAATCATAGAGTTTGATAATGACAGATCATTATTAGCTTAAAGTAAAATAAGAACTTGTATAATATGCTGACTTTTGTGTCAATGGACTTAAGGGAGTTTTAAGGATATGTTAACAATTAATTGAACTGCACAAGGTACAAGGAAAGGATTTAGGCACGTTGATCAAAGAAAGCATGCAGCTGTCAACAAATACAAAATAAAATGGATTTAAATTACAAGGATATAAACCATGGCACTAATCACATAAAGAGGAATACAAAATTTAAATGTAATATTAAATATGCAAATCTTTATAAGTTTGGTCTTTTTCTACACCAAAATTAATAAAATATTTATGGGGTCACAGGGCATATTAAGAAATGAGAAAAGCCTTCTGTGTACTAGAGGGCTTAAAGTAATCTTTTAAAAATTCTGTGTATCACAGACAACGTGAATAGAATAAAGCACTTTTTAAGTTTTATTTTAGAGGTCTTCTTGTCATGGTCATGAACAATAAAAAAATACTTTGTCAAACTGATCACATCAATGATTTCTCTAGTTCTATGTATTAGGCATATAGCTCTGGTGACAAAAACCCACGAAAAGACATTGAAAATGTTTCAAAGTTATTTTACTAGAGAATTCCTTTTTCCAAAAAAAAAAAAGTAAACTTTTAAAGACAATTCACATAAATCAGTGAGAAGCAGAATTCAAACTACTAAAAATCTGTCAGGTCAACAAATATCCAAAAAGTAACAGGTTGTTCAAAATTTCTTACTTTTCTTTACAAAATCAGTCATCAGATAATTGAAACAATTCAATTGGGAATGTTAATGTGCATAGTATTGTAAAAATCACTACCCATAGTCAACAGTAGAAGTAGTATTAATTAATATTTTTATTGGTCTAATTGATTGCCTTAGAGCTAATTTTGCAAACAATTGATAAAGAAGCAAATTACACCAATATTAAGTACAAATGGTATATATACAAGTGTTAAAACACTCTTTAAAAAGCAATCTTACTACCTCTACAAATACTATTCTACAAACTTTAACTAAATTTCATAACTTTTGTAAAGGCAGTAAAGGGTATATTGCAATGTTGTGTGTATAAGTTTCTCCATAACTGATTAAATAATGCAAGTTAAAACAAATTGGATTTTGAAGAAGAAAATATAAAATAAAAAAGTATTGTTGTTAAATTTAACTGGTAGTTGTGTGAGTATAAAATGTCTCACAGGTTTTTCAGAACACACACAAAAAAATTTGTGATAGGAGTATGACAGTTTATTTCATAATATAAAATCAACTTGGGTTAGAACAAGTCATTTAACTAATTCTTTAGCTTTAGTGGTATAGCATTTGTTAGATTGCTGTATAAGATTGTTCCAACTTATAGACTGTTAATGCCCTGACTAGATCTCCATGTGGATTATAGTAATACTAAAAAGGAAATCATGATGGATTTTTCTTTAAAATTCAAGGAGTAAGAAATATGTATAGAGGCACATGGATGTTACATACAGTATATAATAATAAACATGTATAATGACTTATAAATACACAACATATTTATGGAGATTTCTTACAACAGATCTTTAGTAAAACGGATTAGTGCTGGAAATAAGCTTAATGATTCTTGTAAGTAGCTCATAGCACCATTAAATTACATACACAAATAACAGTGACCAGTGTTGGGATTAACAAGTCTAAATTTACTGGAGTGTCAATCTAGGCGCGAGGATACAATATTGACTGCCTCTTTATGTTAATGGTGTCAAGTGCCACAGATCTCAAGCATATACAATATTTCTAAATTTAAGTATGAATGTCCAAAATTTTAAAATACATTAGACCGAATTTGTATCACCGCAACCACACATTTTGGCTTAGGTTATCTACTTCCTTCAAATATATTGAAGAATAAATATAATATAAAATAAATGGCTAGACAAAGTATAAAACAAGTCAATGTGTGACAACGCAAGTGAAAGATTTATCAGTGGCACAAAGAGAAATACTGTGTGATATTCTTGGTGCCTTTTAACAGGACACGTTCATAGAGAAAATGTGGATAAAGAAATCATTACATGTCATGTTAAAGTATATGGATACAAAATTGATGTATTTTGGCTTATGAGTAACACATAAAAGCTGTTTTATATATGAAAATTATTTTATAATTAATATAGAATGTTTTTAAAAATACTATATAAACTATCAGTTATGTTTTTAAAAAAAATTACTTATAGTGTAAGATAAAATCTTTGTAACAGGGAGTAGCTTGCACTTAGACGACTCCCACTATTTCCACTTCTGGGTAGCTTGAAAATAAATCAATATATATAATTTGCTATGTATGTTCGTTACTTCGCATCGCTATTAGAGCACAGCTAAAAAAAAAGCCTTTAAAAAAAATTACTGCACCAAAAATTACTCTTTTTGAATGTCCACATAAAATTGTTCAATATGGAAATGAGATTCCATTTTTCTCTCTTTGTCCCTATATTTTCTGATGATTTACTATACAGCTTTCAGGCAAAAAAATCAACTACATATATATATAAATATATATATATATATTTATTTTGAAAACTTCTGTCATTTTTGATGGGTAATACACTAGTCCATTTATAATTTTCTAAACTAAATTCTAGTAGGCAGAGTGAGGTTAATTGAAACAGAAAATAATTTATTATTTTTAAATATCAGTATTTATAATAATTTAAATTAAAAATATTGTCCCTTTTAAATATTTTCTTAGACATACCAATGATTTAAAAGTGGGAATACTCTATAGGCATCAAGGAAGTTTTTCTTACAATTTACGTTTGTTAATTATGCATTTTTATAGATTTTTATCAGTTTCATTATAAATCTACACAAGTAGATTGATGCTTCAGATAGATTGCTTTTTTTTTATCAATATAACCGACTTACACCCCTATCTACATAAGTCATGTTTGCTATTCAGGTGACCTTTAAAAATATGTTACAAGTAATTTACATTTAACCATGATATGTTAAAGTTGTGATTGCTTAGAGCCACACATCAGTAATATAAATATTGTTCAAATTTCAGTCGTTCCAAACTATTTTGTGAAGGAAATATAACAGATTCTATATAAAAAAAAAAAAAATTAAAAAGGCACAACTAGCAATAACTAGTTTTTTCTTAAATAAGTAATTAGCAAACATTTTGCTAAAATGCTTTTCTCCGAAAAGGTAACAAATTCTCTAGTATATCACAGTTCTAACAAAATCACCCTCAAAATATAAGAATAGTGTATTTACAAATAGTTATGTACAGTACATAAAACGTTTTGTAACATACAAAAGAAAAAAGAAGACATACTAAAAAAAAAATGGAGAGGGGATACAACTTTCAGTTCAAATTGCTGAAACTTACACATAATGAGCAAATACTGTCAATGCTACTCAGGTGTAAATGTATGTTCAACTGTAAGCCAACCCAAAAATAACACACTAAAGTCATGTCAAAAATGTTTACAAAATGTTTGTTTTATGGATATGTGATTAGTCTTATCAATGAGCAATGAGTTTTGTAATTAAAAAAAAAAATACTCCTTGCTAATGACCAAAATCAAGTATAACTATGTGTAAGAAGAAATCAAATTTCTGCTTCTAAGACTTGATAGTAAATATGTACAATTACTTAAAACTAAAGATATTTCTGTGACAAATTTTCATCATCCACAAATTTAAATGCATATCCTGTTTACAGTGTACGTCAAAAAAATAATTTCTTGTATTTCTTTAAAGTCTTAAAAGAAACTTGTATAACATTCATCATGGCCTATTGTTGTTAATACAAAGCCAAGAAAAAAAAAAATTTTCACAATGAATTTAAAGATTATCTAATATACATTTTTTTTTCCTTTGGTGATATACCTTATGATGTTGGCCAAAACAATGCAAGTCCATCACCTTCTTTCTTAAAAACGGTGCCACCATTAGCAGCGGTCTCTTTAACTACAACTGTTCGAGGCTTGTGTCCCAGCATGCAGTTCAAACTTTTTGTGATGTTCACTTTCAGGTCTCGCTTTAAAATTCTTTAGGTTGATAAAATAAAAAATTATTTTTATGGCAAAAATAAAACATTTGTTTAAAGTACTATAAAATTTTATTCTAAAAAATCAACGGGGAAAAACAACAAATTTTTAATTAAATGGGAAATATTCATGTCCTTTTGTCTATTAGGTAGGAAAACTCAAATACTTTATTATTTACAGCTGCTATAGATGAAATTAAATAAAAGGGTGTCAATAACTTAACTGAACATCTAACCCAAAAATGGTATTGGAGAAAAAACACAAACATCAACGTAAATAAAGTAAATTTACCACAAGATAAGCTTCTAATTATTGTAAAGCACCACTTAGTTACAAAATGTGCGTATTTTGCCAAATTTGATAAGTTAGCTAATAAATTTTATTCTGTTTAAGCCATTTAATTTAAGGTCTTAAAGAAATCTAATAGTTTATGACCCCAACAAACAAAAAAGGGAAAAACTCCAGAATTAGCATGGATTGGTTTAGACAAAGAAAAGATTGAAATTTATATCTTAATTAGTTTATCATAATTTATTGGTTTTCATTAATATTGATCTGCTTCCTTAGTTTTAAATGTATTTTTTTTATAAAGCAACTGTTGTTTTAATTCTTAAAATTTAAGCTAAAATACATGCCTTGACTAATTAAAATGACAACATCAAAAAATAAATCTAGTCTTAGCATGGGCAATGTGGCTCACATGATGAGAAGCTCTTATTAAGATAATACACGACAGGTATTCTTTAAGCCTTACTTATGCATGTGGGAGGTCAACACCCCCACCAGTTCACCGACTCTCTCTTCATGGGCAGGATTCTCTAAACACAAAACCAGATCATTGCCCCCACTGAGGTGGATTATGACTAGCTGGTCTTTACCTGGTGTTACACTTAAACCAGTTACCTGCAATAGAAAACAGTTTTATGCACAATAACTAAAAATTATAGCAAGTAGTAAATGACAATTTTTAATAGTAATTTATTTTGATAACTTTCATCACAGCAACAAAGGAAGAAGTTAACGGCTAAATCTTATCTCTTATGTATATGAGGATATAGCTTACTTCTGTGAGAGAATTTCCCTTTGTCATAGGTTTAAACTTTTTCTTTATATCCAGTTTGTAAATCAACTTATCTGTGATCACAATTCCTCTTTCTGCTGTCTTGTTGAATTTGTTAGCCTTGATAATATAGATAGTTATATTTGAGCAAAATTTAAGTTTATTCTTTACACTTTGAGAATCATCATTATAAAATGATAGTAAATGCTTTAAAAAAAACAAATGAATCTATTCATATAAATTTTTTTAAAAAGAAATAAACAAAGATAAAAATAAAGAAATAAATTGTCTATTAAGAAATTATAAAATGAAGTAACCTTTTTGACATAAGATGAAAATAAAATTTTGGTATAACCATCTCTGCTCTTCAAACTGTTCAACTGGGAAACAAAATCTGAAGTATTGCTGTTGTCTTTAGACTGGAAATAAAATTAAATATTTTAAAAAATACTTTATCATGCCTGAAATACACAATCAAAAAAATTACAAGCAATTTTTTAATTAGTTGACGTGCAAATTAATTTATAGACATGAAATCTTCACTATCTGACAATATTGAGAAAAATCACTGCAGTTCAGCTTCCTATTGAACAAAACATTGCGCCTTACAATCCATCTTATTTTTTCTACTTCTTAGGTAGAAGTGCTTTGTAGACGAGGTTAGTTATTTAGTATTATTTTAAATAGTTTTCACCGTTTGTTTTTAATATTAACTCTTTTTAACATTAGTTAACACTTAACTATTAAGTGTGCTATCAAGTAATTGATGGGTGTACTTATAAATAATAAAATTTAAGCCAGCTATTGAAATATTGTGGACAAAAATTATTTACTTTTTAAAAACAAAATTTATATGCTTTCATGGGGTAAATAAATTTGTGCACCTTATACTTTGTGTGGGTATCAATTTTTTCAAAGCAGATAATGAGCCATAATCATCACTATCTAAGTATTTATGAAATTAATAGCTGTTTAAGATGATAAAAACTGAATGATATTTTTAAGGATAACCCTAATTATCAAAATATCTTGTCCTCATTTTAAAAAAAAAATTCTTACTGAAGCCAGGTAATTGCCCTCCCAGTTACGTTTTACACCCCAGTCAGCACGTTTGCCAACAAGGACATCTCCTGCCATCACTTTCAGCCTCATCAATGGCCTGTCATTAACCTGGATCTTGGACAGTATCATGAATGCTCGCCATCTGATGATAAAGAGTTGAGGATTATTATTTGTTACTTTGTTCTGACTTAATTAAATAAATATCTATTGTGTTTTGAAGACTGCAGTAGGAGATGAAATAATACACCCAGAAATCAATCCATATCATTGTTGAGTTTTGTGGTTGTAAGTGTTACACTGCGACAAGATGGATGGTTCAATTGTTTTCTCACACACTGTCACTATGAATTAACATACAACTGTAGTAGTATCTCACACAAATACTATGAATTATACAACAGTTATTTGTACAATTCCAATACAAAACTGAACATTTGACACTTTAGCCTCCCTTTATCCAACTTTATAACAGGTGAAAGCATAACAGCACTCTGGCACTTTTTAGCGCTACTTCAACTAGGCCCTCAACTCATTTCACTCCACATACATACATACACAAGGTGATCACATTTCTTTAACAGTGATTCTCATACTTCAAAATCATGATATAATTTAATCTTTTTTTTTTATTACCTAGCATGAGCTCTCTTTAGGAGTTCCACAGTGGACTTCAATGAGTTTGGTGGCTTAGGCCACTGCACACTTAGTCCATAGTCTTTCATTTTTTTAGCATTGCGGAATCTTTCTAAACAAGCAAGTGCATAAGATCGTAGTTTGTATCTCTTGTAATGATGCATGATCAAATATACAGCTCTAACTCGTTTAACTCTCTTTCTAGCCAAAGCCCCACGGGTGTTCTGAGATTAGAAGAAATTCACAAATGGAATTGTTAAAATTATTTAGCAATAGATAATTATATTAAAAATAATTGCTTATTGGTTTACAAAATTTTTTAAAATGCAATTATTTGACTACAGACATTTTTGAAAAAGGGGGGGGGGGTGCAAACAAACATTGTAAGAGAATCAAATTTTTTTTTTGCTTATTGCTAATGAACACTGATGTAATTAAATTAATTAAGTCTTTGGATATTAGAGATTTGATTAATAAATATACTGTAAGGACTAACCTTCTGTAAAAAGAGAACTATGCTGGGTATTTTTGCTCCTCTTGATTGTTCTAATGCAAAAAGAGTTTGTGGTGATCTAATAAAAATCTTGGATTTGCCATACTTGACATCCGAAGAAAAGCCCTGAGAATCAATAATGGCTTTGCAGCCATCCATGTCCTGGCCATGAAAGTTTGGCCACGTCTTGGTACAGATCATCTTGTATCTTGGAATAGAAGATAAAGAGAAACAGCTGTATTTTCTGAGACTCTTTGTAGCCTTTGCCATCAGATTAATTGTTAATTCCTATTTTTATATAAAAATTAATTTTGTAGTTTTCATATATCCCACCATACATTTGGGCAATTACGGCTTTGTATTGCTAGGATCGAGTTGCATCAATATATTCACATCATGTAAAAAGTAAGAAATAAGCCATTTAAGCCATTATGGTCATTTTTTATGCAAAATGTAACAACAATTAAATGGCCAAGTCTAGTTCGGAGTGACATCTCTAAATCATCTAAAAATCTGTTGAAAAGTTGTGTTTTTTTGTAGGAGTGATCTTTACTCCTTCACAGCAAATAATGAATGAGTTTTAGAAATAGTTGGATATTTGTATGGGTGGAATGGAAATATTACTACTGTGTATTCAACTCTTTCAAAATATCTTCAATTGAAATGGCTCATATTTCATTCTAAGTGTGGCTCAAATAAATTCAGCCAACTGTCATCACTTAAGTAATGTGCACTGTCATTTGATTCTATGGTTACTAAAAAAAATCTGATCTACCTCCTGAGAAATCTATTATATGCCATCCTGAATGCAAAACCAGCCCTTCGTACTCTGACATTCTCCAATAGACCCAAGTACATGACCTGGTGACGTGATCTTGTTTCATCAAAAAGCAATGGTGATTTGACCTCATTAGGTTTTATGCATCGTACATAGAAGGGGACCTGTGGTAAATTATTGGTTGAAAATTTTATCAATTATAACAAGAATGTAATCATTTCAGTGGTCATGTTAAAAATATGAATATGGCACCAGTAAATGTCAAATTCAGTGATAGAAAGTTACCTTTAAAAAAATAAATAAATGGGAAGAAATAAATATTTTGATTGTGAGATGCACCCACCTTGCTAGCAAGATTCTCTACCAATGCAATCATTGAGTTTTTAAAAGATGTTCCAGCTGTAATGGGCCTTTTTGTTGTCTGAAAGAATAAGATTATAGGTAAACAAAATTAAATTCTGCAAGAGCTCTCCAAATCATGCATAGCAACACATTAGTATTTCAGTAGATGTCGAGGGTCTAAGTAAAAAGCGATTGCAAATCCAGACTTTTTTCATCAATTAACAAAAATTTGAACCTTATATTTTTGTCTGGTGATTCCATTCAAGGTATTTATAAATGATACTTTTGCTCTATTTTGGTATTATAGAACATATATGAAATATTTTCTCTAGTCACTTCACCCTGATAATCATCAAAATAATTTACAGTTGAATAATATGGCTTAATTATAAGTAAGGTCGTAGACTTATGCTGGAATGACATTACACAAATTAAAAGATTCCCAAAATTGTAAAAATAATAATGTGTCATTACCGTACATTTTTTAAAGCTAATTTCTACAAAGTCTTAATTTAAGTTATAAAAAGATAACATTTCAAATAAATTATAACATTTTAAACAAAAAGAATTTTTTCTTGGATCAACTCAAGTTGACTTAATATAGATAGTTTTAACATATTTATTATATTTTATTTATCTCTATTTTTTTTTTTAAAATAGGAAAAAAAATTTTACGTTGTTTAGGTCTTATGGTGCACACAGGAGTTAATTTTTAGAAAAAAATTAATTGCATAACATGGTTTTTAAATATAATAATTTGACCAACCTCAGTGACACTTTGGGCACCTTCTGGCCACATTCCTTTGATAACACTGTTAGAACTGTTAATAAAAAACTAAATATTAATAGAAGAAATAGTTTGGATCATCTACCTAAGGTAGTGTTACTAATAATTCCAAAATACAGTAGTAACTTGCATCCCCAACGCAATCCGTTCCAGCAGTAGACTCATTAATCGAGGAGTTTTCTAAGGGAAGCTCGATTTTCGAATAAACTACTTCGGGGAAATTCTTCTTCTTCTTCTGCGTTCTCAAAATCTTTTTTGAAGGAGGATTTAGATCACAAGCCCTATATCCGTGATGTATTCCGCTGTGGCTGTCAATTGGCTCAGTTCACCATACAGTTTATCGTGGAGGGTAGCTTCCTGGAGCAAAATGGCCGCTCGGGTGTGGAGGTACAGAGGGCAGTTTTGTAGCACATGTTCCGCGTTCTCTGCAGCTGTTCCGCAGGGGCACATTTCAGTTTCACCAATTCGAAGTTTGCGGAACATGTGCTGCCGAAGTTTGTTGTGGCCCGTCCTTAGTCTGAATATGATGTTCTGAGATTGGCGGGGGAGTTTAAAGAATGCATCGCCCTCTTGATGGTGGGCTTTCAGCTCGGACCATCTTATTGCTTCACTACTTTTGAGAAACGAATTAATTGGTTCCGGCCCAGCACAAATTTCAACAAAATTTGCCTAAGTCTAACAGTCTCACTCCTTTGTTGTGCATTTCAACAATATCTTTCTTGGTTTCAATGGTAAGAACCATTCTGGCGTTCTCATTAGCACTTCCTTTCTTATGACCCATTTTCTTGGGGTTCAATTCACACTTCAACACTTTTCAAAAAAAATCTCTTGCAACATCACAAATCAGGCAAGGGGATGGTGGGGTGGAGGGGGGGGGGAACCACCCACACACACACAAAAAGCAGCAGCAATAAATTAGGTGAAAAATCACCACAAAAAAAAAAAGCCAAGAAAAAAAAATTAAGGAACTTGCCCTGACTAATTTGTTAGAATGACAAGGGCCGACTGGCTGCGTTGTCAGCAATTTTATGATAATGGTGATTAAAAGCTAATTGAAATGATTCAAGTGTACCTGTTAAATAAAAGCCGTTTGAAGTCCATGAAAAGAGTGTCTTTATTCTTATCAATGAATCCAACAACACTGTATGTGACGTCACCAGCATAATGCTTAATTCTGAAATCACGATGGTGCTCTAGAGTTTTATCAGCAGGCTCAACCTGGTTAAAAAGAAAAGAATATAACAATCCAAAATAAATTCAAGCAGAAAATGGTTTGCAGTTGATATGAGGATGAATGTGTTTCATATTCAAGGTATAAATGAATAAAAATATTAATTACCTGGCGGCAAGTAAACCGGTTATGTTTGCCAAGCTTCTTTGCCATAGCCTCCAAGTACATCTGTAGTTGAGAGATTCATATATAAATTTATCACCATATTTATAGCATTTTTAATGACAAAATACAAGTTATCCTGGAAATATAAATGTTGATTATCAATATAGGAAATTGAATACTTGTATTTAACTTATTAATAATTATTTATTATATGACTAAGAATGTAATCCAAAAATTGCTAAGTTTATATAGCAAAATAAAATATTTTCTTAACAAGTTATTTCACACTAACCTCATCCGTTATTTTCCCAACATTTAGGCAGGCCTCATCTAAAATGGCAAAAATTCCTTGATGTGGAACTTCCACAAGATCACAAATGACCTTGTTATTAAAGTAATCCACCTATTAAAAAATTTCAATGAAAACCTAATCAGCAATTATATTTTACAGACAGATGAGTACCATATGATGCTAACTCATTCATGCAATTGAAATAAACTATAGGTAAATGCATTTTTTTTAGTCATGAACATGATTTCAATCATCTGACCACCATAACAGATAGTGGTGGTGATTCAGCAATATAGAAATGTTAAGTCATTTATTGGTACAGTCTAATTTCCCTAAATCTAAAAGCTCCCAAAATCAAATTAATTGTTGGAGCCAGGCCACATTCAGCGCCTATTACACCATTTTCTCTAACCTGAAAACTCTGCAAGTCAAAAAAATTTTTGGGCTCTTTGAGTTCAACTTAGTGAGGTCTGACTGTGTTTTGGTATTTATTGGTAGTATGGGTGTTCATTTTGTCAAGTAATTTTTGTAGCAGATTAGGCATAATTCTTGTTACTGCCTCACTTGGATGTGTGCAATTTATGTGGCAGATGAGTGTATGACCTGTGCCAGGTAAAATTTTATGATTGGTTCTTGGCCTTGAAAGTATGTTGACTGTTAGGGTCTAGGACAGGGGTCAGGAAACCATGGCTCGTGAGCCAGATGTAGCTCTATCTGGCTCTCAGACAAATGCTCTTTTATAATAATTTTTTTTTATTCAGACTCATTAAATGTACATATTAATTGAATATAAAAAAAAAGCATAACAATGTTATTAAAAAGAATTAAGAGACATAATTATTCTACCTTCAGAATTGAAATTACACAAAATGCACACATTTACTAGAATTTTTAGTTTAAAAAAAAATGTATTGCTCTCTCAGAATTTCTTTTCAAAATATATGATGTTTATGGCACTATCAGAAAAAAAGTTTCCCGACCCCTGGTCTAGGATTTGACAGTTTTGGTTTATCTGAATTCAGAGCACTTAATTTTGCCATAAAATTAACAAATTGTCCTTTAACTCAATAGAAAACTTCAATCCCAGAAATGCTAGAATATAATGCATATAAATGTAGTGCTTCCTGTGCTGTAAGATTACACCAATCTTAATTGACCATATATGGACTACATTTAATGTAGACAATAAGAACTTACATGCTGCCATTGGATGCCTTCTCTCTGATACTCCTCTTGTTCTTGTTTAAGAACTAGTTCTATGAAAAGCTGTTGGAGTTTTTCATTACAGTAGTTGATGCAGAATTGTTCAAAACTGTCATGAAACAAACCAGGCTATGAGAACTAATAAGTTGGCTGATCTTGAATAAGAAACTGATAAATAACTGGGCTTCGGATTTACCACCCAAAAAATGTCAATATTTATTTTTTTATACTTGATATCATATTTTATGTTGTATAAAGAAAATATTTTATGGGTAAGATGCTTCAACATAGTGTAAAGAACAATATAAAATCAGATTATCAAAGAAATGAATTTCTTAAAGATAATAATGACCTGTTGTTATCAAAGATCTCAAAGCCATAGATATCAAGTACTCCAATTACTGTGTTCTTTCCCACTGTCCTCCCATGCTGTTTAGGGTCAATGGCGTCATTGATGCGACCAACAATCCAAGTAAATAATCTGTCATACAAGGCCTAAAACATAAACAAAAACATTAGGTTTATAGGAATGAATATACTAAACGGTAGTTCTTTACCTTTCTTGCATATTAAACAGAGTCATGGAATTACAAATGTAATTTTAATCAGTCCAGTAGTAAGTTGTCTAATGGGGAATACGAAAATTGAGAGGAAAAACTAAGTAAACATAAATTATATGATGCCAATAAATTTTTAACTCAATTAATGTTTCATACATATAAAAGCCATAATTTGTTTTTTTTTTAAATACATCAACATACCTTTGCAAATGCTTTTCTGGCATAATGTGCCTCGGGTACATTTAAATGCTTATCCACAACATTTCCACCTGCTGCTATGACTCTGGAACAGAGAGCCTTCTCTAGGTTGTCTTTTGTGACTCCCAATAATGAGCTAACAATGGTAGGTTCTTCCTGGTTGCTTATCTCAGACTGGTCCTCTCCAGCAAATTCTATGTTGCCCTAAATTAGAACACTGACTTTAGCAAATCTAACAATAAACCTTGCACATATTTTATCAATTGGATTTTGATAAAGAAAAATAAACAATATTTTTTAAAAATTATTATTATTATTAAATTTTACATGGCTTATAACAGGACTAAAATTAATTGTAATTTATCCTAAAAATAAATTTAAAATTGATGTTAATAAATTAGCTTGCCAGGTGCAATACTGCTGCAACAATTTTCCATGAAGTTGAGATTTCTTCTGGAGAAAAACCTGTGGCTTTCATGGCATCCATAACTCCACGAAAGTCTTGTTTGTCATTTATAGATGCCACCTGAACAAATACAAGATTGAGAAATAAAAACTTAAAGTTAAAAATATGATACTCAGGTTAACGGATGCTTTTTAACATCTTCAAAATAGGCCTGTCAACTGATACCCAAGAAACCTGCTACCCATTGCCGTGCAATAACCCAGTCTGTAAATTTGTGCCCCGGGTACATATGAAAATGTGGCTGAAATGTCTATACCAGTGATGGTGAACCTATGGCACACATGCTACAGTCGGCGCACAGAGCCTTATCAGCAGGCATGCGACTAAAAAATTCTTCTTTAATCAAACCAACTCAGCTAAACCCCCATTTTCAGGGTTCATGGGAGTGTTGGCACTTTGCTATAAATAAGTGGGATTAGATTGAATTGCTGCCACGTGCCCCCAAAAAGGTTCGCTATCACAGGTCTTTACCAATGGTGGTCAAACTGCGGCTCTTCCGAGTTCACATTGTGGCTCGCAAACAATTTTTAAAAACTTTGAACTTTGCGTTTGAAATGGTATCTGTCAACAGGAAATAAAATATGATCCCAACAAACTTCAATGCATTGTTATACAACTTTTTTTCTCCAAATATGAAAAAAAAAAAATGTTTAACGCATAGGAAGCTAACACCAGATGAGACAATAAAATGTTGCTTATCTAACCCCCCTCACTCCTATCCCAACCATTCTTATTATTGCATTTTAAAATATATTTCAGTTGTTCAAAAATTTTCACTGTAAATTACACTAGACTAATAAAAAAAAATTAATGTTTTTTTATAATGTGTCTGCATGCTGGATGACGCACGTTGCAGTCGCTAAACCATTAATCACCCAAACCCTTACATTCACTTCTGTTTTCTTGTGTTCATTAACATCTAGACCTTGCAGAAAAATTGATTTTAATACGACATACTAATGTGTCATTTTGTTGACATTTGGTTTGAATGTTCAGTTACTGTAGTTTCAGTTTATGAGTATGATGAATGCATTTACAGCAGGAATAAAAGTTCTTAAGTTTTTTAGAACCAACAAGAGAATGCATCACATTTTCGCCTTGAGACTTCTGATGGTGACATCAAAGTGCATGTGACGTCACCGCCCCTTTGCGTTCCGCTCTCAAGCGTTCGCTCCTTTTCCAACCCACACAAAATAAGATTTTAGAAGAAAAATTTCTTTTATATAAATGTGGTAATTTTAAGTCTAATGCCTTTGACGTGCACATCACTGGAAAACTGTTGATATAAGACTGAAATCTAATTTGAGAACCAGTAAGATATCTAATAGTCCTATCTTTCTTCTTGTAATATAAATATGAACACTCATTGCCTTGACCGTTATTTACTTTTTGAAATTAATGCTGTGCATTGTTACTTCCTTTGGAAACTAAGTGAGTAACATAAAATATTAAAAATCTTTCACTACGCCGAACTCCACTAATAGTGATGACGTGTATTTTTTAATTATTCATAGACTGGAATATTAAGAAAGCACTGTGATTTCACGGTCGCTCGCCTATTGGCTCTAGTATACTGCCATAACTCAAAAAAATATTAACTCCGGGTAGTAAGCTTTCACCGACTAAATGAAGTTACGGTTAACCGGTTCTGATTAAACGGGAGCGATCTCCACCTGAGGACCGGTTAACCACCTTAGTTTGTTGTGTATTAAAGTTCACAATATTATGTTATTGGAAGCATGCCGTTGGCTACTGTGTGAAATGAAGTGCATGGATGGTGGCGATGTTGCATTGTATAGTGGTCTTTGTGCCACTGTGAAGGTTATCAGTTCAGAATTTGGATGGGTACCGCAGCAGCTTTTTCAACAATGACTGTCCTAGTATTGAAAATAATTTTAAAATTTAAATGTCTCACTCTTGGATCTCCTCCCTGGTTGACAAAATTGTATTTCTTGGTATCTCTGGTCAGCTTAAATTCACTTAGCATCCCATCTTGTGCTCCGCTAAGCAGCTGCAGAAGAGAAATATTGTCAAAAATGAGTTTTAAATTTACTTAACAAAGGCAACTACGGACAGACAACTCAATAAGACATAAAAAGACATACAACTAATGTTAACAAAATAGAGGATATAATGTCTTGCATAATTCAACAATGATCTAATGAGTAAGGACTCAAACCTGATAAAAGGAATGGAAATTTCTTTCCCCATCCTGCTGGTAAACAACTCTGCTCTGTTTAAAAAAGAAATAAACAGAAATAAAGCAAACATCAGGTTGATAAATTCTTCTTGCACTATTTCAAAATATCAAGGTAATGAATTCTTTAAAAGCACTATTTCAAAATATCAAGTTAATGAATTATTTTAGCCCTATTTCAAAATATGGCGATAAACAATTTTGACTTAGCTATTATTTATATGTGGCAATCTGATTTAAACAGATAAAAAAAAACACTCTACAATAGCATTCTATGTCACCTTTTCCAGAAGGTAATTGCTTATGTGACCTCCAATAGGATCTCCCTTGAAATCAAAGTTTATATCCATGTACTTGCCAAAACGACTTGAATTGTCATTACGATTTGTCTTTGCATTGCCAAAAGCTTCCAGGATATTGTTGGATTTGATAAGAACATCTTTCACCCTAAGAATGAGAAACATTGTTAATATTTAATCAAATATTTCACAAAAAAGAATGAATTCTACTATGAAATATATATTTCATGAGATATTGATTTTAACACAGACATTGTAGATCATGTCACCATATATACTCGTTCTATAGCTCGTTCGTGCTTCTTCATAAGCCGACCCCCCTCTTTTAGGAAAAGAATAATGTAGGAAGTGTGTACCCCGCTCGTTAGTTGACCCCAAGAGTTACCAATTTTTTTTTGTTGTTTCTTTGGAGAAATTCGTTGTTAAAAACAAAATTTGTAAACAGCTTTTTTAAACTTCAGAAAAATAAATAAAATGAATAAATAAGTGCAGAAGTTTAATAATGTTTTATAGCTTATGGTAGAGCAGTTGAATATCGTAGAATGTAGACAAAAAAACTTGATCTACAATAACACCGAAATTGAATGTACATGCAGAAATCACCTTTGACCAGCTCGTAAGCCGACCCCCAACATTTTACCCCAGATTTTGTTCAAAATAAGTCGGCTTTAGAACGAGTATATACGTTAATTAATGTTCAAGTAGAGTCAAGTCTAGTCAATGCTGTGTTCTGCTTTAATTATTACATAGAGATTCAACTTTAAATATAATAAAAGGTAAAAGAAGTTCACAATTTCTATCAGTTTACTTGATTTTTAGAATTATTTAATTTGAATACCTTTCTACTTCTTTCTGTCCACTGATATTGGTCACTGCAGCAATGTATCGCATGATAATCTTGGAGGCTTCAGTCTTTCCTGAGCCACTTTCACCTGAAGCAAGAAACAGTTTAAATTTTACCACACGCTCGACTTGGCCCATATATGCTTTTCCCATATGGTTATAAAGTATAGCGACTTCAAAGAATTTGAACATTAGGTAACCAGATATTAAGATTACAAAATACTGATATTGAAAATATCATTTATTGATTGCTACATGGTGGAGGAAGGGAGGGCCACATCAAGTGAAGGGTAATTGTGTATTTTTTGGGTGGAGGGAGGGCCACATCAAGTGGAGAGTAATTGTGGTATTTTTTTGGGTTGAGGGAGGACCACATCCAGTGAAGGGTAATTGTGGTATTTCTTTGGGTGGATGGGAGGACCATACCTCATGAAGGGTAATTGTCGCATTTCTTTAGGTGGGGGGAGGGAGGGCCAAACCACGTGAAGGGTAATTGTAGTTTTTCTTTGGGTGGAGGGAGGGAGGGAGGGAAGGAGGGCCACACCAAGTGAAGAGTAATGTTGTAGTATTTCTTTGGGTGGAGGGAAGATGACACCAAGTGAAGAGTAATTGTGTTATTTCTTAAACATGAGACTGACACCACCAAACATGAATGCTGAATTTGTCGTTAGTCCATAAAGACGCCACACCATTTATTTTAAATATTCGTGCCCCAACCCCCTTATTCATTGTCACAAAAATGGCAACAGTTATTAGAGACATCTTCACAGGGAAAGAATTTGCGATACCCCCCCCCCCATTTTTTCTTTCTCTATTTAAACTAACAGAACATTCACCCACCACCACGCCAACCCATTGTCGTTCATTTTCCCAGCCCGAATATTTTGACATATTCCTCAGTATGCTGTCATTGGTGTTAATTTGACTTGTGGGTGCGTTTCCCTATACATAAGTTTGAGGCTAATTCAGAATGTCGTAAAACAGGTCAACAAGTGGATTGGCCCCACCGGTGACCTCATGACCAGCGCGTTAACCTTAGTGGAAGCCTCGAGCCCAAGCCATCTCTTGTTTGTACACGGCACGTACTCTGTGTACATTCCCCGTTCTTGTACTGAGTAAGAAAAACAGGCGACCTGTCTGTCCGTGGCTAATGGATAACCTCTACCAAAGCAAGTCGTCAGGTTTGTTCCACCTCATATGAAAATAGCGGACACCATTCATTTTCCTATAGTTTAACTAGACAAACAAGAGGGTCGTAAAACTGTCAAAGCGTTTAAAAACTAGTAATAATTTAACACACCCACTTAAGAAAGCATTACTCAGTCATTAGTCATACGTTATTTACTTGGTGGCTATAATACACACAACCTTTAAAAAAAAAATTAATTTCCCTAACCAAATTCTGTTGACATCACTCAAGTGATGAATTTTCTCTCGCCCTACTCTTAATTTTCAACAGTTCCGATTAGAGCGATTTTGCTTTTGTTGTTTTTCGTCTTAAACCAATTATTTTTTGAAAGATTAATATGCGCCATCAGCTTTATAATATCAATTTTTGCAATAAATACTCCGTGAACGACGGAAATACTTCAAGTGTGCAAAAATATGGTGCAACGCAATAAATGCTTCAAGGGTTTACTCTAGCAATTTAAATGTGAAAATGAAAATGATTTCAAGATTAAATGTTAACATAGAATTTTAGACTTTCAAGTCATTGGCAAATGTTCAGATTGAAATGAACAGAGCTTTCATTTAATTCAAAGACCTCAAAATGCTGAGAGCGGATATATCATACTTGAATACAGGGGCGTATGAAAGCATTGAAATGGGGTCGGGATGGGGGGGACAGCCGCGAGCCCGAAAGTTGTGAATTGGCGAGGCGGCATTTTCGGCTATCTACATTCTTTGTTTCGTGGAAGAGGGCGGATTCACTGTGTGATGACTTAAGTTCTCCATAGGTAACCATCACTTATTTAAACGTTTGGCTCCAGTTTTTATTCAACAAACGTTATTCGAGGTGTAAAGCGAGTTTCACATTTGTAAACGTCCAAGGAAACTGGGATCAACAGTGAAGGCCACACACAAGCCAAAGATCAAATCGTATCCCTCCGCTAGTGATATAGGACGTGCTTGCCCTCCAGTACCAAGGTTCGTGGCCAGTCAAGTCAATAGAGCCCCACCAAATGGGCTTTGGTCGACAATACAAGTCATGGCCGTGAAACAGCAGAGGTGCGGGTTGTGTGACTATAGAAGAAACAATAGCCAACAACGAGCGGGGGGGGGGCAACAGTTAAATGTTACTACATTATGTAATTAATTTAACGTGGCCATAGACATTTTAACACTGAATACCAACTCTCATGAAACTTATATTGGAAACGAGTTAGGAAAAGGAACAAGTGGCGCAATGCAACGAGTGCGATTTAGTCAAGCAAACATCGGTCTATTGCCACGCACGAATAAGCGTGGAGTCTGAGCAGCTTTATGACCATACCCAGGACCAAATCTGCTCCCCAACACACTCTCAAACAAGTCATTTAACCAATCACACCTGCACCTCCGCCCTCAGTCAATAGGAAGTACATTTTACTTTATCCACTTATTGTAATATTTAAGAGCATCCCCGCTTATATCTTTTAGAAACCGGATCGGCAAGCTAGCGGGTTGAAAAACAAACACGACACGAATGTCTTACACAAAAAAAGTTTGAAAGTTTCTGTATTAATAAGTCAATAAGTATAAGGATTTCACGACAACATATAGTTCTGCTGTACACTTATCTACCATTACAAGGCTATTGCTTCAATTGAAAACTGTTTTAACAGCTAACAACTTCGTGAAGTGTCCACCAATCTTCAATGAATTTCAGCCCCCCAAAACTATTTTTAAGTCGCCCCTTAATGAGCAAAGCTGAGTTTACATTTGCATAGACATAAAAGGGGCGCAGTGTTCTCAATTAACTACGGCTAATTATATGGTAAAGGTGGAAACGACACAGTATACCTGTTATTTAAGCGAAAGTGATGAGTTCAAAGAAGAATATAAACTTATCGAAATTCATGGTTTAGCATTATTCTAATGTACGTTATACGGAAGCTATTTCCGAGAGAAACTCGTTTCTTGGCTATTTATATAAAACATTTTCATGTACAGAAACTATCTTACGTTTGGCTTAGACAGAAAATGTAGGTCATTCAATTTCAACCAAATAAGACATTTCTCAACTATGACTAACGCAAATAATCCTACTGCCGGGAGCCTCCGCAACCGCCTTTCACAGCTGGACGAAGTACACCATGTTGCAGAGGTCGGTGAACGGTTACATCAACTTAGCAACTGCCCTAAAGTATACTTGCACCGGGTTTACCTCCGATTATGAAGACACACAATCGTAGTCGATCTCATCTATGTTATGTACACATTTTGGAAAACAAAAGTTTTCATTTCAATTGGGAGAGCAGTTTGGATTCAGTTTTCGGGGACTTAAAATTAAAGCTGATGTCTTTACTCAAAAAAGATTAAATCATTTTCCAAACATAAAAACAAGTGACGACAACAAACCACGTTTCAATCGTGTGCAGTTCTTGGTCTTAGCGAGTAAGCTAATGTGAAATATAAGATAAATGTAGCAGCCTAGCAGCTAATGACAAACAATTGGGTCCATTCATCTTTTAATCTGGTCGGGTAATTGTCAGAAGTTATATGGGTATTTAAACGACATTTACCCCTTAGAAACCCTATTTCTTATAATTTAACCTAAACTAATAGTTTTGATAAAATAAACGAATCTGATTTGTCATTAATAGAGATTTTTTAAAATTACTTTGTAAAAGTGCATAGCATTATTATTGTGGACTTAGGCGTATAGTATGCAAAGCACAACTCGATAGCCACAAGTACTTACTATCATGTAAATAGTAAATAGGTGCACAATACTTAACATCACACAAGTATAGTGGAATGTAGCACTTCATAACACACTACTGTTTTGCGGTAGTTGGTAACTTAGTACCATGTAGCACATCACTCATTAAAAGCAGGACACTAACGATAATATATATATAGCAAACAAGCATTTAAAACTTGAGAGCGAAAGGTTAATTTATAATTACAGGTTAATCTTAACAAAAATAATGTCACTGTTGTGTTTCTCAGAGGCTAAACGAACGTATCATGACGTATGTTAAAACAGCGTGTCCTTGCGAATCAATATTGTAAGACAAAAGCCATATTCTGTCACGCATTTATTTTATATTGTTGAACTGTACACCCCCAATCTATGTACATTTGTCGCCGTGTGTTTATCATATTCCTCGGCCAAGACCCCTTCGTATATACAGTTCTTGACCATGCTCTATTACCAATGTCAAACATGGGCTTGGGACATTACAAGTGTTTAAAGAAAAATGTATATTAACAAACAAGTTCGCAAATGTCAGACCTTTTTTTTTGAAAAAAGGCAATAACCCATATCTCCACAAATGAGCAAATCTTAACAAGGTATTTGTTTTACAAGGAAATAGGGGGAGGGTGTTGTTGATAAGTATGTTAGTCCGCATCCAGCCCTCTTATGACTCAACCAGCCAAGCACACACCACCATCAACTTCCTCAGTAAAGAATTACGAAGTTCATGTGCCTGTATAAATGTGTGCGTGTGCTCATATTTCAACGCCTCACAATGTTTTAAACTGTATCCTTTTTCGTCAACTGTCAATTCAAGTGAGCTATTCCCAGCGATATGTCGAATCTCTAGTACACAGAACTATTTAGTACGTTCGGTTGTCCTAGTTGTCACAAACGAATACAGCGAGTCTTATACTAATTATAAGTAATTAGAGTTATTTCCCTAAATAATATGCATCCACAACTCACAGCCGCTGTAAAACAAGAGGAATGTGGGTGGCTGTGTCAACTGCAGCTTTTGCTGTCATACCAGCAGTACCTGGAGCAAGTGAAAGATGATATTCATACCAACACATGGAGTAGGTGAAGATAAAACTCAAAATAACTAATGACGTCATATGATATATACTTCGAGCCCCCCATTTATCACCGCCACAACGCAGACCCGCACACAGATATTCAACACCAACCCACGCACACCCATGTACCGGAATCTCAGTTATCCGTTGCAGCTGCAGTCACAAATAGTTATAAAAAATATTGGATATATAATCATATGATTAACGACCTGATCTCATGAACAATGCCTAGTTTGAGAACCTCCTTGAAAGTCTATTTTTAGCGGGGCTGTGAAATGAAGACCCGGTAAATACCTAAAAGTGCTGACAAACAAAACAGGTCACATCGCCCGACCCTTCTGTCTCAAGACTAAAGTTAGATACGTGGAGTTATTTTCAGTGACATACCATTGAAAAAAAATCGCGGATGGTGGACGATCGATCAGCAATTCAAGCACATGCATTGTTAAATAAAAATAAAAAAAAAGAAAGAAAAGAAATGCGCGATGCTAAAACTCTTGCCCAACCCGTGGCAAATATTGCCCCACCCCACACATTTTAAAAATAAAAGGTTAACATTAAAAATTTCACGCACAAGCCCTTTAAATGGAGATGGTTTAAAAGTACGCATTCGTTTAGGTCATATTTGACAGTTATTTGGCGATATTAAACTATGAAGAGTTGAACAATTAAGATGAGACAGAAAATACAATCCCATGTTAATTAATTGAATGGATCCTGGTTATGTTTTGCTTTCAATGCCATTAAGGGCGGGGTATTCCCTCACTCCATCCCGACAACAACGTCAGCGAGATTACTCAGCAAGCCACGCGGGAACAGCAGCATCACGTAGGCGCCGCGAGTTTTTCAACGGATTTCTTTTCCAAACAATCAATTCAAGTGCGCACACGGTGGCGGTTTCCCCCCTCATTTCGCCCCCCCCCTGCGGTTCCACAGGCCCCACCTACCATTTTAGCAGCGGGTTTGTGTGATAAAAGCGCGGGTTGATTATATTCTGGATGACATCCATCTAAAATGCCGAGTCGTTAATCCTGATTCTACACAAGACTTTTTAACTCTGTACCAGCCATTCGATAACGTTTCGTCGAACTCACCATTGGCTGACGTCAAACCGATTAATTCATTAACCACCACATTCTGATTCCAGTCTTTCAAGCAATGTTACTTAATTATAGCGAGACATTTAATGTGCACGTTTAAGAAACCGATTGAACTTGAAAAGTCATTTACAATACAATATGGGGTGGGAAGGGTATTTCTAATCAGATTCAGATTCACGGGGTGATACGTCACCAAAAACAATAGCGACAATCAATATAATATTTGACACAGCTGGCTGCACCAGAGGAATCGTGCCCTTTGAACTGATTGGTTATTGTAATATCCTATTGTTCAAACGTGTTTTTTTTATCACTGTTACGGACATCGCTTTTCAATCAATATATTCTTTAAACTTCCCTGTCTTAAACTTAAATATCCCTTACAGCATTTCCGATAAAAGCTTGAAATGATTTTCGCTAAATACATCTGTAAATAATTAATTTTTTTCGGAGAAATCGTTCAGCAGCAAAGTGGGATCAATGTACCACATGGCACGAATAGTGTCCATGCTGACCTATAAAACTCGCCCCATGTACTTTAACACTAATTAACCACAGGATGAATGTATTAATAGAGTATCCGCAGGAGGGAAGGGCAACTATTAACAATGACCAAATGACCCAATTAGTGGGAACAATGTCACAAAAATGGATGTCCAGATGGGATACTGCCAGAAAATAGATCACGACACAAGTCATGACGGGAGTGGACCAGGGCATCAACGCGGATAGTCACCACAGCATTGATCAGCGGGTAGAGAATTTAAACGGTGGTAGCTCTAGGCCAGTGGTGCGCAACCTTTGGGCTATTGCCGACCGCATACAAAAAATTCTTTTGCAACGGCCGCCAATACTTTTTCCACTGAAAAACGAAACGGTCAGTATAAAAAAAAATTACCTCTCATAAATAGTCAATTGCTTAATTGCAAACAAAAACATTTCCATCGATATTCTCTTATATTTCTACTTTATTGAACATTGTCATGAGAACATAACATCATGTCACATACGTACAGCATGAGTGCATTTTTAAGTGGTATTAGTACATTGAGAACACAATAATTGAATAAGTGATAAGCTGCCCACTAACACTCCCCATGTAACTTAGCAGTCCAATGTCCCGAAATTAGTTGCTGCCTTAATCTTGTGTGTTTGCCGAAAGAAGCGCAAAGTCAAGGAACTCGCTGGAGACCATCAGTCGCATTCCTGACGCCAGATTGGTGTCGACCAGTCGGGTTCGATATTTGTTCTTGAGATATTTCATTCGTGAAAATGACGATTCGCAAACAATACTAGATTATTTCTTGCTATTTCGCGAGGCTTGGGATACTCCACCGCTAATTTCCATGTCTCCAGTAGATCGTTTTTGTCCTCGAATTTCTTCACCAGCTGTGCGTTTTTTTTAGTTCGATCAGTTCCCTTTGGTCTTCCAACGGTGCCCTCTCTGTCTCAACCAAATGAGGAGAAGCAAAGAGTCTCATATTTTCTGAGATCTTGACGAAATCCTGAAAATGTTCTGCCAATTCCAACAACAGCGCTGCGAAGACGCCTGAAAAAAAACGTAACCAGAATTTCATCTTTTACTTCATGGATCTCAATTAGAGCGGTGAGTTGCGGGAAATGATAAGAGATTGAGCTGTTGGATATGAATTTGTAGCAGACGACATTTGTTACATAAATCCTGTACTCTTCTGTGCATGAGGCAAACTGTTCCTTTGCAATAAGACAGGAGCTTAAGAGTGTAAATGAAAATATTCGATATTTCGTTTACAACTCTATATGATATATTGCCAAATTGTAAATATTTTTCCTCGGCCGCACATGTTCATATGCCCACGGCCATATGCGGCCGCACCCCTGTTCTAGGCCATTTCATCACAATTAAATGTTTTTGAGCTAATAATTCGTCGCTGCTGCCGACTAACCCAAGACATTCATCTTAGTGGTAAACGACGCTTTTTGGAAACGTGTGTACCAACCAGGCACTGACATTTTGTTTATTTCAGACCTCAAGTATTAAGTTCCTTCGTTAACAAGTTTAATGCAAAAATGGGGGAGGAGAAGGTGGAGGAAGACATGTAAAGTGAAATAATGTGACAGCTGTCAGACACAACACATGATTATATTATCTTGAAATATATTACGTCCAATTAAATGAACCTTATCTCTAAACAGACTTAGACGGAATGTACCACTAGAATATGGCTTCAATCTTGGGGAGAAGGAAGAAAATCAACCCAGCCTGGGAGTGCGAACAAAAGGGTTTTACAAAATACGACCCAAGCCAAAAGAGGTGGCAAAACTAGTAACAACAAAATATTAGAGACCTTTATTCAATACGCCGCCCAGAACATGAATTGGTACAAAGAACAAATCGACACTCCATTAAAAAAATTAGAAACTAGAAACTTTCCATGTTCACCAGCTGAGGTTTATTAAATGTGTTTTGATATCACAAAAATAAGTATATTGAAACGGGCGTAAAAAAAAAAAAAACGGATGTTGGCCATCGGAAGCGGGAGGGTGTCGAGTATTATACTTTTAATTCATTTTCATGTTAGGTTTATTGGTCCGTGTTCAAAATTGCAGGGCCTCCATTTGTTGTGTAATATTACATAAAGTTAGCTGGGCGGTATTTCTAAACTGTTGCGCGTCGTCAGTCGTCTGCGTAGTAACGCAGCTTAAAGGAAACATTACTCATACGGTGTAGGAAGGGACATAAAGCAAGGTTAATATGCTGCATCTAACATCGTGGGGACCAGAAATGTGTTTTTAAACTGAGTTAAGTGCGTTGGAGTGATTTAAAATCAAGAGGTAGCAGAGCAGTGTACGGTAAATGCTTTATTCTTTAAAACCTGGTTTAGATTGTCAAACCTGTACACTGTACTTGCCCCACAACATAACAAAAACTTTTAAACGTAATAATTAAAAATAGACTCTTAACTTTTTTTTATCCACCTGCAGCTATGTCGCCCCGAAAATGAAGACTAAAACTGAACTAATGAGTTCTTGGTTAAGAGCACTTCCCGGTAGCAAGATAAGCACGCCGTTTACCGGCATTGGCGTGTAGCCGTGTGTACAGTCTCGGCCCTGAAAAATGTTGACACATAAATTAAATCCTCGTATACATAAACATACGTTAAATCTAGAAACTCTACACGCCTCACTCGTGAACTCAGGTGGGCTGACCAAGAGGTTTAGTCACCGTTCTAAACATAGATTCGGACTTAGATACACATTGGCTTGAGAAACAAAAACATGTTGTAGTAAGTAGCCTGTAACTGTAGCCTACAATTGCAAACGAGTGATTAAAACTTGGTGCTGCAGCTTAACCGGACTTCCATTGTTTATCTTCGAGAAGCTTTGGACTTAACTCTGCCACACAATTAGTCCAAAATAAGTTCACCGGACACCTACTGACTAAGCGCCGTTAACAACTGCTTAATTAATGAGGCGAACCAACACATGACGACTGTAATGACGTAACAGCATTTAGAAATGCGCTGAAGATCATTTTTTTAAAATAACAGAAAGAAAAAGCCATGAACACTGGAATAACTGGATGGATGTTCACGCCCACGGAAAAATGAAATTGGACATTTCAATTTTAAAAAATAAAATAAATCTGTTTAAGTTTAACGTTAACAGTACGGAAATCCCTTTTAACATCTCAATCATCAACCTTTACACCACAACAAAACTTTGTTATATACTGGGTTCATACTAACTCCACTCCCCACGCTAAATTATTATTAGTTATTTTTATCTTTTTAATACCAGTGTTCAACAAACTTTAAGATGTAACAAAGGGTGTAAACTGTTTTACATGCCAGTTTGCCATTAGATGCAAAAATGTGAAGTTGTGAAGTGAGATTTAAATTTAAATATTTTAAAACTATATAAAACTATGATGCATTATTGTTACAATAAATACTGATACTTTAAGAGGTCTTTTAAAGTATGAGTGCCCCAAAATATTTTTAAAACTAATGTGGTCTTTGACAGACACCAGGATATGTTTTACACTCTGAAAGACTGATAAAGTCTTTTCTATTTGTCTACTCTGAGTAATACCAGCTTTATCAGCAATATAAAAAAACAAAACAAATGGAACATTAAACATAAATGATTAGCTGTGACACATTAGAACCCTCTATTATGACATATGATGTTAGTTTTGATAACACCAGCTAACATTGAAGGACCCACACAATAAATGAGACCAAACGTCAAGGGCCACAATGCTGAAACCTGCACTTGCTCCTAGACTTCCTTAAATGAACTTTAAATCCAAGAAATCCACTTCTATTTGTTTTTAAAAGTTCATGCCTTCCATATCTAGAGAAATCCCCTGTAACATTGACACTAACAATTAGTTTGCAAAAGGCTCAGCGGGTATAAATAAATATATTTTTAACATTAACTATTTAGTCATTACCTTTGAACAATGGCCTTGAATGTTTCCAGTGCATACAAAGACTAACACAAAAACTTAATAATATATAATTTACAGTTTAAAAGGTTATATTCACTTATAAATAAAAAGAACCAAAATTATTATGTTGTGCTAGTTTTTTTTTAAAAATAGATTCAGTAGAACCTCTGCATAGGTCCATAATCCGGACTTGGACTTATACCAAACAGGATGTATACCAAACATATTTATAACATAAGAAATAAACGAAAAATGATTAATCTATTCCAAGGAAAGAAGCATATAATTATGTTAATATTTAATATATTATACATTTATTGATGTAGTTGTAAAAAAAAAAACTTAAACATTTCTTAATACTAAAAGACATAAATAACAGAACATAAGCGCAATAAATAAACATTTAGCTTTTAACTTGGTGAGACGAGTCAAGTGCTGGCTAACATGGTGTTGAGAAGGAGATGTTATTTATTGGGAGGAAAGTCGGCTTTAAATAAATCTTCAGAAACATTCCATTAATTTGACTTTTACTTAAAATCTGTCTAAAGAACTTTGCTTATGCCTTCTGTTCAGGATGTTTTGAAAATGTGACATTGTCTGGTCAATTTTTCTTTGTTTGGCTCCTCTCACAAGCCTTTTAAGAACACATGTTTAGTTTATTGACTTAAATTTACCACAGTTATTGCGCAAGTCGTTCACTGTAATGTTGCAACTAAAGTACTTACACACATGAGAGGTGGAATGTGACGTAGTGTTGTGATTCATCCAAGTTATGCATGTGCTTCTTTTTTGCTTTTTGTTTTTGTCAGTTTTTCACATACAATTTCTAACACACACGCTGGCTGCGTTCCAAACAAAAGGTCATATACCAAGCAAAATGTTTCATGTCAAAACAGGACATATACAAGTTGGACTTATACCAAAGCTGACATATGAGGTTCCACTGTATATGATATGATTATCAGATATTTATAAATCATAATGAAACTGCACAGTTCAGTAATTATTTACAAATACATCTCTTGATAAATGAACTTACCAGATATGACAATACATGTATCCTGAGATTGACGTTTCATTGTTTTGTGTGCATTGTCAGCCAATGCAAAAATATGTGGAGGTCGTTCATAGATCTCCCTGTCTTTGTACTCCTGAATATAGCTGTTGTTATAAATATCCAACTGTTTATAAGGGTTCACGGATACAACCACTTCACCTATGTATGTATAGATTTTGCCTTTTTCAAACCTGGTGATGTCAAACATTACAAGTTCAAATGGGTAATAAATTAGAAGGAATGACATAATAATAATTGTGATGTTTACAAATTATTCTTATCAAAGGAAATGAGAATTAATAATCAAATTATCCAAACCAAAGATAATATCTTTATCAATGTTGTTTTGTGATGACTTGTAAGACTCATACATACCCTGTTTCACATAGCGTTTACCCAGTGTTTGCACGTTATTCATCTAAATAATTTTGGTACTGTTTTTTTTATCCAAACATCAGAAAAATGTTTTGATTTTTTTAACTGTAAGATGGCGATACTAAGGCTACTACAACTAAATGGCTATAGACTGCTCCCACTTACGATGAAGATTAAATAAATTGGCTAATGCAAAGAATCTTGACCGTGATGTCACGGCGCTACCGGTTGCTGGAAACGGAAGTTCTATAAATTCTAAAAGGATTTTCAAAAATGGAAGGTTTTAGGGTTTGCTTTAGGTTTCTGTATAGCTTGAGAATTTTCTGAAAATTGAAGGTTTTAGGGTTTGGGTTAGGTATAGCTATAGAATTTTAATTTTAGCTTTTTTAAGGACGTGCCATAAAAGATGGCCGCCGGGAATGACCATGACATCACGGTCAAGATTCTTCGAATTAAAAATAAATTAATATTTTAATAATCTAGTTAAAATAAATTTATATATTACTTATAAGAAATACTAATACAGAAATAAAATAAATTATAAGTAATAAGACCGATTTACTATATAAAAAATATATTGACATTAGTATTAGGCAAGAACTACACTGATTAAAACTAAAAATTGACTCTACTCTAAATGTAAATGTCTTTCAATGATAAATGAAAGAAATTTTCCAAAAAAAATTTATAAAAGTATAGAAGTCTAAATAGTCTAAAGTAAAGTAAATACATGTATTAATAGTATTAATACTAATACTAATACCAAGAAAAATAAAAGAATTTCTTTTGGTGATAGTTGTCGGATAAAAATCAAATAGGACCATATTAATATTAGCCATATTTTTTCAAATAAAAATTGAACAACTAGTCAACAAGCCTGTCTAAAGAAACTAACATCAGACATCAGTTTCTATTAATAATAATAAAAATATTATTATTATTACTATTAAAAAATAAAATTATTAACATTTACAAATTAAGTAAGAATAAGGGCAAGGGATTACACTACACATGACTAACTTAATTAACTTAACTTACTAAGTTTTTTAAGTCTAAGTTTTAAGTAAGAAAGTATTTAGTTTCTAATTTCTAGGACTACTTTAGACTAAAGCCAAAGTTTGAGTGGCCAAAGTTACTTACTAATTTACTTACTTATACTTAAAACTAACTCTAAATTTATTAATTAAACTATCTAAATACATACAACCTTACTGACTTAAGTAAATACTTGGCTGATTATAATTATTTGATTCAATCATTAATACGTAGCTACATTGTTAGTTAGATTAGTATAAAAAACAGCTTGTGATTTTGAAATATTGAATGAAACAGTCTGAATAAGAGTTATGATCATAAGAATTGTAAGGCTGTGTTAACTACGTAGGTGCAAGTACAAGCACAATCACAAGTATTTTCTACACCTGAAGTCTGAAGCCTTGCCTTACACTTACCTGAACTTTAAGTTTTCCATGAAAGCATTAAGCGTAAGCTCATGAAGTAAAACAAAATCACCGATCCCAAATTCAGGACCCTCGTGAATACCCGCCATTATTTTATCTAACGTTACACTTGTTACATCAAATCCAAAGCATAGACAGTCCTTTTCCTCGGTATGAGTTATAATGAAACGAGTTAGGAGGTTCAGTTCAGTTACCTGTTGAAGCAACTGAGCCTGAACTACAATCTTCCGTGTTGGCCAGATTTTCGAGAAATTTTCAAAATCCTTTTAAGCAATGTTTTCATATTTAGCGTGACAAATAATAAATAATTTACACTGTTATTAAACAATTTTTATTTAAAACTAAAATGAGTATATATCTTCTGTATAGAAGGAGCAAGATAAGAGAGAAGATAAGATAACTGTCTGTAACAGTTAAGATATAAAAACATTAAAATAAATGCTTTTGAGGTTGAATAAACTTTAAAAACTCACTACGAATTAACAAATTAACGTTTTGATATCTTATTATATAAAAAATAAATTGTAAAGTATGCTATTTAATTTTCAAAACAATTTGTGTGTATGAGTATGTGATTGTGTGTGTATGTGTGAGTGTGTGTGTTTGTGTGGTAAAATTAACGTAAATAGCTTTGGGGGCCGTCCATAAATGACGTCACGCATCTAGGGGGGAGGGGGGGGGGCAAACTTTTAGGGCACGTGAGNGGTCAAACTTTAGTGACGATGCGTGACGAGGGGGAGGGAGGGGGGTTGAAGAAATGTGACGTCACATCAAAAGGGTAACTTTAAAAAAAAATCCACTTTAATATTTGGTGGCTCACAGTTTATTTTTTTATTTTTCCTTTTTAAAACCATCAATGCTTCTCAAAGTGCGGTCGGTAGGCTATCAGACTCTGGTTGGCGTAAGTTATCATCTAATGATAATAATTAACATGTACTTAAATTTGAGAACCCACTATATCACGTATGAAATTGTTACCCAGCGTCGTTTGAAGTTGACATCAAAGCATGTGTGATGTAGCCGCCGTTCAGTTTGGTTCTCTTAGGACAGGAGTCGGCCATCTTTTTTCTCGTTATCCCACAAAATTCACGTTTATTTGTGTGTTACCCAGCCCCCCCCCCCCAGGCTGGAGGTCCTTCCCCCCTGAGTCGGGGATCTGGGGGAATGGCGTAAGCCCCCCCCCCCAAATGCAACTGTTGAATTTCAGAATCATGATGTGTGTAAAAATGGTGCGAATAATATTATGTGAAAATATTTTAAGACAAAACGAGATAGATTTTTTTTTTTTTGGTGGGGGTAGGAATTTTTAAAAAAATAAAATTATATATGTTTTAAGTTTGATATAATTGTTTGATTGGTTTTTGGTCTAACGCCCCTGGCCATTCTAGATACAGTGATAAATGTGCGCTTTTAAAATTAGTCAAAGTATTCATTAACTTTATTGAATGCAATTCTTGACATCGCAATTCGAGTAAGCACAAGACAACTTTTCTTCTTAGCTCTGTTTTTAAGGCATTAATTTTAAATGTCACAGAAAGGATAATTTAACAGTCGAGTCATGAGGATTAAGATTATTGTCACTCGTGTCAATATAAATGAAATTATGGTGAATTTAGGTATCTTCGTATATTACGTAGGTAAGAATCTACATAGTTGTCAAATTTAACAAATATATTTTCTGGAAGGAACCGGTTCAATATTGGGCATATGTTCCAAGCGTACACATGCACATATCGTATTTTAATATATCTAGTGGATTGTAGTTGATGCTTTATGTCCCAAATGAGTCAGCATTACCCCAAGAATTCCCTTTTGACCCCAGATGAAGCAATTTTTCCCTGTTCACCGCCCATCAGTCAATTGAGTGTTTTTTTAAAATACATTTTAAAAATATTTATTTAATTTTTTTTTCTAAATAAAGAATTTAATAGTGATGATTAATAGTCAATGTTTAATTTGTATTTATTAAAATAATATTATAATCAAAGGATGTTAACACAGTTCATTTTTTGAAGGCCGGTTAAACGTTTTTAAAAAACGGACCGGTTCAAACGGATACTTAAAAATAAAATTTATAAAAGTTTATGTTAATATTATTATTGTTACCCCCTAAGAGCGGATTCTAGCGAATTTTATAAGCCCACAATGATTCAGCATTATCCCCAAGAGTTCCCCTTTCACCCCAAATAGATAATTTACCGCTGTTCACAGACCCAGTTTTTTTTTTAAATGAATAATAACAACAACAACAACAACAACAACAAAAATCATGAGTTTCGGAGTGAAAAGTTATGATAATTTTGGATATTTTAATAATGTTATAGTATTTTTCAGTCATCAACTAGCAAGAATTACTTATTTTGCGACGTACAAGGTGTTCGCCTACATTCCTGTAGGCTACAAATGTGGGGTCCTTAAAAGAACCCGCCTTATTCCTCTTCCAGGGCATATCTAAATTTTTAATTTTTTTTTTTTAGAAAACATGAGATTTGATATCAATGTGGTATTTTTAGATCAAATGCATTTGACGTTCATATACTGAGATCAAAATCAATTTGAAGAATCGTCCTGTATCTATATATATTCTAGGTCTATCAAGAATGCAATGATCATTGTAACATCAATCGTCACACTCGCGAGCTTGAAGGTTAATCAAATCGAAGGATTTTTGACATTACCACTGCATTGTTCGTTAGCTGTTTTGCTGTGTAACTAAAAATTTTTTCAAAATTTTCAAAATTATTTTTTAAAAATAAAATAAACCGAATTCATAATCTTATAGTTATAGGGCTTTAGGCTTAGGCCATGTAGGCCTAGGGGCTCATTTCGCTATCACGTAAGTTCAGGGGAAAATCACGTCAAAACGGGAAAAGAATGCACCGGTAACTGGTGAAATTGAAAAAATTCTGCTGGTCGACAAATACGAAAACGTTTGAGAAGCACTGTCCATTTTTTTTTAAAAAAAATATATTTTTTTTATTAAGCTTCACGCGTGTTACGATATTACAATTGAGACCTACTTTAAAAATAAGTTATATCAATCATGAAACATAGCCTACTTATTTTGAAATGGAAAAAAAAAAGGTTTTTGGTTTTTTTTTTTGGNAAGCTTTGTGACGTATTTTTTGGAAAGGGGGGGGGTCTAACTTTTTGTGACGACGCGTGGCGAAAGGGGGGGGGGTGTCAAAATTGGCAAAATTTGCGTGACGATTTGATGGACGGCCCCATTATGAAAAAAATATATTGAAAGACGTTACCTCCGTGCCTGTTAAAGAAAGAGACTTTTTCTTTGGATACTTCGGATTCCACTGCAGCTAAGTTCCTTCATTTCTCATTTTTTATTTTCGTTTTGTTTGTGTCTTGTATGTTCGTTGATAAAGGCTCTTTGCCGAAACGTTCGCTGTTTTGTTACGTCCGGTCAGGCTAACCCATACCTTGTTTACGTCCTTTCCATTGAATTTTAAAGAAAGAGAACAGTTTGAGATGGAGACAGGCGACTGCAGTTTCAGGTGATGAATACTACATAAATTTAATTTAGCACCTTTCCAAAGTTATAAATACTATGTAATAAATGTTGATTGAGTCTAAGTAAAATGTTAAGTCTTCTGTATGAGAATCTATCAGGTTTCCCTCTCCTGAAAATTAAAATACAATCCACTTTCAAATAAACTATAATTATTGTATATTTGTTTCTCTAAATTCTAACATTCTGTGCCTAATGTATGTTCGGATCATAAAAATCTATTTTAGTAGTCCTTTTTGTTTTCCTGCAAGAAAATATTGCTTTTTTTTATTACTCTTAAATCTAGTTTTATACAAATAATGAATATTTGCAGATATTAGGTGTTTTTTTAAAAAAAAACATTGGCACACATTGCACTTATAGCGTGACTAGGCATTTATCGAGTTAAGGGGGAGAGGAGAAAGCTGCGATCGAGGCTGTGATCCTTAATTTTTAAAAACATATTTTTGAAAAGTGTTGTCCTTATGAGAATCAGTAGATATTATTTTTAGTATTAGAGTTTTCTTCTAAAAATGTAGCTTATTAGTGCCCTTCTAAAACGTGGGACGCAATAATCTTCTGTACAGAAGGAGCGTCTGTAACAGATAAGATAAGATAATAAGCCTACTTCTTAACGCTTTATTTAAGTTTAACCTATAGTCTATAGTAGCAAATGCATTCAAATTTTATAATAAATATTATTTATTTACGAAAATATCAATTTAGAACAGTTATTGTATTTTTGATAACTTTATTCTTTTCTATTTTCTTCATTTTTTAAACCTTGAGTCATTTACAGTATATAATTTTCCCAATGGAAAAGGAAAATATTTTGAATTCTAATAAAATTGTTTAGCGTATATTTCTTTAACAGATTGGTTTGTTTAATATTTTAAATTTATATCGAGCATATTTTCAGAAAATGATACTCTTAAACTAATAAAGTAAAGTATATAAAATTAAAACATTGTGATTCTCATATTTACAATGTATTACAGCGCGCTTAAAAGAATTAGTTAAATTTAAGGCTTAATTCAGTTTTGTTCCCGAATGCTTGTTTAATATGTGCAAGTTGGTGTTGTCCAAAGATATTAATAATATATAAGGTGCGTATTTTAGTAAATCCTATATACCGGAAGTTTTGAATATAGTAATTTCCCTTGTGGAGCCAATCTCAACTCTCAACGTGAATATACTATTTTGTCTATTTAATTTTTAGTGTAAAAGTACAATAACTTCTTAGCATGACTACCAGATCTAAACTTGATTCAAAGAAGGTAATTTGGTATTTTTTAAATGAAATTAGAATGTATACATTTTTTGGCCTAATTTTAAAATATTTATTGAATTGAATTTGAAATGAAAATTGAAAATGTGGTAGTGAAAGTGTAAGTAACATAATCATAATAAAGTAAGTTTTTAGAAAGTGAAAGTGTAAGCACTGTAAGTAAGTGATAATCTTCTTAATAATTTTAATCTTAATAAAAGTAATAATTAATAATGAAGGCTGAATCCGATTATACGAACCCAAATGGGTTATATAGCAATTAAGTCTGTGCTCTCTTTCTTTGAATTCTTTGTCTTTGTTTTTAGGTTTAAATTTAGAATTTTTATTTGTTAATTTAGGCTTAGGGCAGTTAGGGTTTGGGTTAGTAACTAGGCACTTTAGTAAAAAAATTCAACTTAAACAAAAAAATAACTAATAACACAGTTAAATAGAGCTGATTTTTAAATAAATTTTAACACCAAGATTATATTTTTAGGATTTGTAGTTTTAAAGTTATGAATTTTCAAAGTGTGGTTTAATTTGTCCCAGTCCTCAATGCATTTTACCCCCACATTTATCTTTTATCTTTTATCTTAGATATACAGACGCTCCTTCTATGCAGAAGATAATTGCGTCCACAGACCATGAGAGATGATCTGTTGGCAAGTGATGCAGCGGTCACAGGCCACGGCTATAGGGGTTCCACGCATTACCCCAGCCGCCTAACTATTGTCTAGTTAGGTACCCATTCGGAGCTGGGTGACTCGGGGACTCCTCAGGCCCCGAGAACAAATCCTCACTTTCGTGTGGATTCGAACTCGTGACCATCAGTGTGACAGTCGAGAGCGCTACCTCTCGACCACCACGTCCCACAATTCCTCAATTCCGCTGTTCGCGTCACGCACTTTATCTCTCGCTTTAATCAAGATTTTATTTTCATGATCAATGCTATGAATAAACTATTCTTTCTTTATTTTGTTTTTAAAATATTATTTATTATTAAATCATTCTTCTTTATGTTATAGTACTATTTATCTTTAAATTTAACGAAGTATCTGTTGTGTTTACAAGTTCCAGTCGAGTTCACGCATCATGACCTACATAGTCAAAGTGAACTGTCCTCTATAAAAATGTACAAATAATATTAGAAACTCCTTTTGAACCTTCAACTTTGGCTTATGACTTATTAATTTAACCCTGATCAATGGTGAAAAAGATTTTGCACACAGCCACAACTATGAATGAAACTATTGAATACATAGTAGTAGTAATTATGAGTCACAATGAGGTTGAATGAATAGTAATGGTTGCCAGGGACAACTTGTCTGCACACGGTACATTATGGTATTTTATAATATTAATTCTGCAGTGTTTAGCCGTCTTAATTAAGTAAATTATTGAATTAATTCCATATTAGATCATCTTAAAGCTTCAATTATCATATATTTCAATGTTTTAAAGGCAAAATAATTGAATATTTGATAAGAATCGGGGACTTCCGCCATTTAAAAAGGGGCGGTGTCACTTATGCAAAGAAGGGTCATAACACTAAAAATGAAAAAAAGTAATGGCCGACACGTCCTAGGTCAATGAAAATTGGCACAGAGATAGCTCAATATATGATGCTGATGGCGAAATAATATGATTGATGGGGTATGAAGATTTCAACAAAAATTTTTGAGTCGAAGATGCCATACATAGACATTTTTATTCCAAAATGCGGGTCGATAGAAAATACAAAAGAAACCTATTAAAATGTAGGCCATTATGTAGGCCAAAGCTTTAGACCGGAAAAGGAACTCAAATACGTTTCGAAAGTGCCTATTTATGAATGGTTTTACACCCTCCTCGAAAAATTAAAAACTTGGATTCTCCGGCGCCGAATTATATTTCCGATACAAAAAACGTAGTAGTCTCCCTTGACATACCGAAGTACCTACTATNTAATAAAAGTGTACAAATGTTTGCACGAACCCTTGAAAATATAATAAATTAAATAAATTTATAAACATTATCTATTAAATTGATTGCGATTCCAGAGTTGCGAAGTCTTAAGTGCCAGATTTTCCCAGCCAGGGGTAAAAAAATTCCCAAATTGGGCTAAAAATTCCGAAATGCATTAAAAATTTGGGGAAAAATCTGAAAAGTGGCAACTTCAATTAAATGCTTTCGCATTCATTTTAATGACTTTTGACTTCCAAATTAAAAAATAATAAATATTTTTGCATTTTTAAGGCAATTTTTAATAGGGTCCTTTCGATTTTTATTTAATCTGTACGTTTTTTTTAACAACTTGGCTACAAAGCCAAAATATAGATTATTATACTGTCTGCAGTCTACTGTCAGTGACAATGTTGGGAAAAACCTTGCAAAAACGTCAGGAAAAAAAACTAGATCCGAAATAAAAAACCTAGACACGCAAAAAATAAACAAATATAACGTCAAAGAGCCTCGCACCAACACACAAAAAAGTATTTCTTATTTGAAAAAGAGCCTGTTTCAAATTATTTTATTTTATTGTCATCCAAGAATGTAATTATTTTCTTTTAAATTGTCAATCTCAAAAATTCCCATATGCTAGGCAAAATCCTTATAAATTCCTAAATTCCCATTTTAAAAAGTTTGGCTAAAAAAAAACACGATTCGGGAAATTTCTTACGACTTCTTAACACTGCGCGATTCAGACCTGACAGTCTTAATAATCTATAAAACTTGGCTCACTTAGAGAATATAGTATAAAATATAGTTTATATTTTTAAAATTTCTCGATTTAGACAAGCTCCGCTGGTCATGTGGAAAGGGCATAGGCTTGTGATGCAAATGGTGTCGGGTTCAATTTCCAGCGGTGGAATGTAAAAGTTTTTCTTTTCACACTCAATTTTTAACACACCGGCGAACATTTTAAACAGTTATTTCTTCGTGTTCGTTTCTTTTTTCATTATTAATATTTAGTTACAGTCTTATATTAGCTGTTAGCAATCATATTTTAAGGGACGCTGGCTGGATAAGGCCCCCGTTTGATTGCAGCCAGGGGCCCCGTGCAGTCTTAATCCGCCCCTGGGTTTAGTGGTAATTTCTTAATTTAGCGCAAATTATTTTTCGGTTGTTTTAAAACCTAAATATCACCTAAACTTACTATGAAATATATTTTAACATTAAATTTTTTTTTTCAAATTAAACTACTGACTACTACTACTGTTTGATAATTTATATGAAATAAAAAAAGTGGGTAAATTATCGTTGTACGGATCAGGGTGAAATAAGGTCTTTTCCGGCCGCCATCTTTGGTTGCTATGCAAGTCACAAAGATGGCGGGCGGATCGAAAGCCCCAAATGAGGGGAAAATGCTGAAAATGAAATGGGCCGGGCAATGGAAGAAAATCACGAAAAATACACCTTATAAATAATTCTCGAGTTATATCCTTCCGAAATATCACTAGAAAAACACTTAATTCAGCTTCTTCCATTTAGAAAATCACAAATAAATTTCCAATGCGATGTTTGCGCTATGGTGGCAAATCGGTAAAAGAGCGAGCCTTCAAATTCGCGCGCTTATTGATTATTGCATCACTCGCTATGTTTGCAGTTTCGTATTCGATGATTCGTATCTAATAATTATAAGGGGAGACCCCTCCCCCATTTCTTTTTTTTATTTTGGGGAGGGAGTACCCTCTCCAAACCCCATCCTGTTGTTATTTTATTATTTATTTCAAATTTTAAGGGGAGGCGTTCCCCCTCCCATTAGACCCCACCCCCCCGGTGAGGGAGACAACCGAGGAAATAGAACAACAAAGGGAGGTAACTACAACATAGCAACCGTACATTCCTGGACGCGACGAACTTTCCGGCCACCATCTTGGATCCGTACAACGATGATTAGCCAAAAAGTGTATATTTTATGTATCTTCTGTGATTTACAGCGCCATTGTTGCATGCCAATGAAGAAATCTTCTGTTAATATTTTTTGTGCTGCCGAATTGGATATTTTTCTTTGTTTTGGATCGTCCTGCTTATTCGCGGTGGCGGCACTCGCATGGATAAATTCTCAGTGCATTTTTTTTTCCAAGGTTGCACTCTACAACAATAATGAAATAGTAAATTTTAAAAAATAATTTTACAAAAACTTATGATTTTCAAAAGAGTAAATATTTTATTTTGAAAATTAAAGTTTATTGCTACTTGTCAGTTAATTATATTAACAATGAACAAAGTATTATTCATCCGAATAATTTATAACATAAGTTGTTGTCCATAAATGACGTCACGCACTTAGGGTGAGTGGAAAGCAGTCACGTATTTGTTACTTGCGTGATGAGAGGCATGACTCTTAAACAGGATATCTCTGTTTCAATACAATTAAAAGTTCACAGAAGACTTGTATCCTTGAAAAATTGCACCGAAATTGAAATTCCTTCAAATAAGAGGGGAACAAGTCAGCACTTGTACCAAACTGTCTTTTCAATTTTTGTTTCGCCCTCATACACAGATTTTCTATGTTTTGCGTGTGGATGGTTGGGTCATCAGGGTCAACAAAGTTTCTTTCATGAACGACTGTGGAGTGAAGAAAGATACCGTTAGCCCATTGAGCTAAATTTCGGTACCCCGCCCATCCATCTGTGATTAATATGAGTCCCTGGTAAAACATGCTCAACTATTAAGTTTTCCAGGGTTGCTGCGGTTCTATTTGGCACTTCCACAAGAAAGCATTTGCCAGTTTCTCTCTCTATTCCCCAAACGACCCAGTGTCCTTCACGCCATGCGCCTCTGTGGTACTTGCGGTGAAAGTATTTCGACTCGTCCACTTCAACTATTGTGGGCTCTCCGTTAATGTCAAAGCCACCAATCATCGTCAAATTCTGGGTTAGGTGGTTATCTATGTCCTCTCTAAGAAAATTAAACCAGTCTGTGATGGTATTTTTATTTAGTACTTCTGCTTCATGTTTTGTCTGATCCTGCGGAAAGTCATTCGCAAAACAGTAGATAAGAACGACTATCTTAGAAAGTGGTAGATGGCTACGGGTGAAATATGAGCCATCTCTTATAGTTTTACGTAATCCACAATTTGGGCATCTCCACATTTTTTTGTAGACTCCTTGTGTGTACGCAGATAGCATGCAATTCACATTGCAGTTGCAATTCACATTGCAGTTATTGCATAATTGTGAGTTTTTTCGAAGTGACCGTTTGGCTAGGAATTCCATTGTTTGTAACACATCAGTATCAGTAGTAGCTGCGCAGAGGGTTCGCAGAACCCAACTCTCAGCACATATGGCTGCATCATTAATAACTTCCGTGGGATCAACAATGTGCGTTCTTACTAAACGAGGTCTTCCTGCCATTTTAATCACTGTAAATTAATATAGACCTTGAGACAATTTAATAAGTTCCTATAGCCGATTGGTTGAAATAGCAGCACACCAGGTTTAATTAAATTAACAGTAAACACAACACAGATTTCCGCTATCAAGAAGACACAGTGACCATAGTAAAACTCGAATTGAACTGTCCTGTAAAAATATCCCCTTTGTTTTAGTGAGCCTTCAGAATCCGCCCCCCCCCCCCAAAATCCATTGTCTGTCCGAAGTAAGCTGTCAATCATCTGGACCACCCTTAGATTATAACTGGGGGTGGGGCCGGTTTGAAATAATCATGTCGTGTGATCATCCTTTATCTACCCCCCACCATTTCAAACCGTCGGTCTTCCGCGTTCGGCAACTTCTTTGATTACCCCATTCAAGCGCGGTAACATTTCGCGCCTTCGGTTCCTTGATCACATGGACTCTCCTACGGTGGCTCACGCCGCGACCTCAAAGGATCCGCCCTCTCTTTGAATGCTAACGGCATCAGTCAGATGTCCGCGCGGCAGCGTAACTTAAAGGGAACATTGAAACCAACCCCCCCAAATAATAGGAAAGCGTAAACAAGATGGTATTCTTTAACAAAACAAACTCAATCGGTCATTATAATTGTTTACTTTGTACTACCTACTTTTGTCTTTGTGCTTATAGTTAGGTAAGAGTAACCATGTAATCTTGTTTTCTTTTTAAAATTTTAGTTTTTTGTTTTGGGCGTGTGTAAAAAGTGTTGTAAGCGCGTACATAAAAATTATTTGTTTTAGAATGAGGAATTACGGTAAATATTGTGGGCTATTTCAACGTCATGGATTCAATCTAAGAACCAAAATATTTTTGGTGATTTATTTTTTGTCTCATGTTCAGAGGGAAATGTTGAACAGATGACACGCGTGAAGCCATTGAGCACACCATTAAATAAATTGCAAGCAATAGATTAGTTTAGTGGGAATTCTATTTGAAGATGCGCATTTTGGTTGTTGATGTGACGTCACATATCTTTTAACACCCCCTCCCCATCGTCACAAATTCTTGACACCCCTCCCCCTTAGGCGCGTGACGTCTTTTATGGACGGCCCCCACTAGTTTATGGCAAAAATTTTGCTAGTGAGTGTCAGCGCTGAAAATCCAATTCCAACGACCTTAAGGAGGCCGTCCCTAAATTACGTCGCACAATATTGGCTGATCCCCCCCCCTGAAATATTACGTTATGCAACTTTCCCTCCCCACACACCAATGAAAGCTGAATTTCCTGAGCATGTTTCAAATCACGTTATTGTCCTTTAAGTAAGGCTGCACTTTTATGTCGTGCTTAAGGTCTCCTTGTCGGACTTTGATTAAAGTGTGGTGACCTGTCCCCGCGAACGTCCGAGGCAAAACGCGTGAGGCCATTTAAAAAGTCATTAGATGAATTGTGAGCAATCAAGTGCAACTTTCATTTAAAGTTGAGCGTTTTGATGTGACGTCACCAGGGCCGGTCATATTTCACTTCAAACCTATGCGGCCGCAAAAGGTCCCATACTTTCATAGGCCCCGCCTATCTTAGTTTTCTCTTATTATCCTTATTAATTCAATATCCTTACCCAGATTGGGCCCGAGCAATTCACAGCCTCGCAATAGGTCTACCTTAGACGCAATCCCATCCCCCATCGCCACATATGTGTGAACGCCCTCCCCCCCCAGGTACTTGACGTCATTTATGTTCGGCCCCTAAGTATCAATATTTAACAACCATTAACATTGTCAAACTCAAACATTTAGAAGAAATACATAACGAGAAAGATATACGTTTGTCATCATCAAATATTTTTTAAAAACTTACCTGGAACAGGCTTATTTCCCAAGAATTAATTTTATATTTAAATAATTAATTGTGGGGAACTCGGAAATTCATTTGGGTGAATTTCTTTACCGTCAGGTAACGCCACTGAATCAGATTAGTATTTAGCTTACTACTAACTGGAAAATGTAGTTTGGTCTGAGGCCATGAAATTATCTGGCCAAATGTGGTTAAAACCATAAACAAACGACGATTTCTGCTAGAATTCTGATTTTAAAACCAGTTTTTAAGATAAAAACCCCTTTAAAGTCATCAACACACATAAAAAACAAATATTTTATCATTAAATACTTATTTTATTACTTATTGTATGTGTTTAAATTATTAAAGGTACAGGAATTTTTTTTTTTTGCTATACAAAAATAATTTGCGCTAAATTAAGAAATTACCATATAATTTGTGAATTTAGGGTTGGGGTTAGGTTAAGTTTTAGAATTTTAATAGTTGAATTTTCAAATTTCTTTGTAACGTAGCATATTAACAAAGATGGCGGCCATGTTGAGTGGGAACGTTAAGTCGGATTTTACCAATAATGAATATAATTATGATGAATTGTTTTAAGATCCATGGCCATGCTATACTACTATGCTGTAGGATGTTGCTAGCTTTACGACATGTCGTAGCGCTAGCCAGGAAACTGCTTCTATGACATGTCATAGCAGCAGACGATTTGACGGGATGTTGCTAGCATTAAACTGCGTTACGACGTTACGATATGATGTAGCGCTAGCCAGGAAACTGCTGCTAGGAAATTAGGAATCTAAAACAAATAATTCGTTTCGTGTGGAATAATAAAATGTACCATGTGCAGACCTGTCATTGGAAACCATTCTATTCATTTTCATCATTCAACCTCATTTTCACTATTGTTTTGTTCTGGTTGTTTCATTCCTAAAGTTGACTGTGTGCAAAATTAAGGATGTTAAGACCACTCGTATTTGAGGACTGGCTAACCTTTCAAAAAAAGACTGGTTAACCGGTTAACCGCTCGTCCTTATATCCCTTATATTTATATCCCTTATGAGGCCTTATGTCTTATGTTTTGAGAACTAACAAGAGAATGTTGTTGCTTGGTGTCGTCTGATGGCATTAAAGCCCGCTTCCCCCGCTTGCGTTCAGCTCTTTCTGCATTGCCCTCAATTCAACGCATTTTTAAAAAATGCAAATTAAAATTTTTAAAAATCATTCCTTAGCAGTAGCCAAAGTAAACTAATAGTGATGCCATGTATGTTATTTATATACCAGAATATGGAGAAAGCGAATTGAAGTCACCGTTAGTCTCGTATGATGCCCTGCATCTCAACCATAACGCAACAAAAGCAAACTCCGGGTAATAAGCTAATTACAGGTTTATTGAGGTTGCAGTTAACCGGCCCTTATTAAAAGGGACTGGTCCTGGTCCGAGGACCGGCTAACCGTTTAACCGTTTTTTGTACATTTTTTAAAAGGATAGTTCGTTTTATCGTGTGTCATATTCATATGTCCTAATGCTTAGCCTAATGTCTATGTAGATCATGATCTGTAACCTGTAAACATGTCAGTATCTCTGATAATTTTATGTAAAGAAGTACTAATTGCATTGAGGCCATATGACATTAACAATAACAAACCTCAGTCATATTTTGAAATGTAACAGATTGATACACCTGTGTAGGTTATATGTTTAACTGTAAAATTTGTTTTAATCACAGGTCTCTGAATTCATAGAACAGTTTAAAAAAGAAGTAAGTTTAATTGTTAAAGATTGGTATGATTTTTTAAATCTATTTATTTCTAATTAGGACATTTTTCAGATTTTCACCTAGATTCTTTAAGTTTAAGCTTTTAATAATCCTGATTAAATTTATAGTTTTTTTATAAGTAGGTTCTGCAATGTAATATTAATTGAAACCCATGTGATAAATTTTTTCTTAGTCAGAACAACTTGTACGTGAGACTTTCCCACATAAGGTTTTGGAGATAGATGCTTTGTTCAAGGTATTTTTTGTATTAAAAAAAATTAAATTTGTTTTTCTTGATTTGATTCTTAATCTATAAATGATTTTGCTACCGGTTTACCCTTTTAACTTGTCCTAACAGTGTAGTTCTTTCATATTTTAAAATAAATGTTACCGTAATATGTCTGTATTTGCAAGATTTATTTTTTTTATTTGGGTAAAATAAAAAAAAATAGCCATTAACTGTCAATTAGAATATTCTTGAAATTTGAAAGTAAAATGGTATTCTGTTTTTTCTTTAGTTTGGCTTACTAATGGCAATTTTAAAATTTATTTGAAGACTGTTTTATTCTGTAGACATTACCATTAACTGTTATTTAATTAATATTGTCAAATGCAAACTCTAGGGTTGTTAACTTTGTTAACATCAAAACACTTTAAACAACTTTAAGATGTCCCAGAGTGTTACTAATATCATAGGCTTTTGTAAGGGCAAGACATGAAAAAGATACCTCATTATCATCAATGGTAAACTAACCGGCCCCATAATGCAAGCCATCTTAGCAACCTTATTTTTTCATATGTAATAACTCAGATGTAAAAAGTAAATTTGTCATTTTTAATTTCTCCTAGCAAGTGAAAGCTGAAGATCCAAAAGATGTAGAACAGCAAGCAGACATTCCGTATCCCGTACCTCTTGAAGATGCTGGGACTGAGAATAATTCATCAGAGGTACTGAATTTCTCCATATTGAAATACTAGCACATTTTTTTAAAAAAGCCTTTCAAAGCTGATTAGTGATAAGAAGCACTCAAGTTTTAGAATTTTCAGCAAATATAAATATGAAGTATGGGTATAAAAAAAGATGAGACATTTCATGCAGAATTAAAATTGAATTAAAAATTAAAGAGCTAATTATTTAAAATTTAAACTGTTTTCATTGAGAAATTGTAGCGCACTGGCGGCACATGTTATGCACATACTGTGTAACTGGAATTGTTCAAGTTGCTGTGGTCTAGGTCTAGCTGTGGCTTGCTGGACTGTCGAACCGAGGCAAAAGAGAATCACTTGGTCGAGCCTCTGTGTTGGCAAGGCCCCCAGGGCATTGTGCTAGCCACATAATCCCTTGCTTGTTTGTGGTGGCTCAATGAAACTTGTGAATGCTACTTCACTTGCCCCATCGGTCGTCTGATCTGAAAGGGGGGGGGGGTCGATTATTATTTATTTAAATTTAATTTTTTAAGGCTTTAAAAATGTAAAATTATGCATCTGTATTTTGTTCTTTCCAGCCTAACTCAAAAAAAAGGAAAGTTGAGGTGGATGTCAATAATCACAGCTCAAATGTTTTAGGTAATAAGATTTGTGATTGTTTTCTACTGGACATAATTATAGCCTGTTTTATTAACTGTACGGATGAATGTCAAAATATCTAACTCAGTTAATAAAATATCACTAGGTACACGTGTGCTTGTATTTCCTGGAGGAGCTATTCCATACAACAAATTTGTGCACAACTATTGTGAAAAAGCAAAACCATTGATGCGTGGTCTTATGGAGCATGCGAATATGGTAGGTCTGCCAATAAATAACAAGATTCTGTGGTAAAATGTTATATTAATGAAAACTTATAAATTGAAATTTATCAAATAATTCTTTTTACTAAACTGAAATTTTTTTCTAGGTAAGAATGTGGATAAATTTCCTGATTCCTAAAATTGAAGATGGAAATAACTTTGGTGTTTCAATACAGGTAAGTTATTTATAGGTTCATGATAAATTTAGATTCCAACCTCAAAATTATTGGGTAATATTTTCTTAAATAGTATTGCAAGTTTTTTTTTTGAAAATAATTTTTAATTCAAAATATAACATAAATGTTTACTTTTAAATGAATAAAAACTTAAAATAAAAAATAAATAATAATTATAAATTATGGGAGTAGGTGAGATGATTTCACCTTGAATATGAACTGGTCAGATGCATTGCAGGCCAATATTTTACAGTTAAGCGCCTGAGTAAATGTATTTGAAAATTCTAATTGTGTTATGAAAAACCACCCATACTCTAATTATGTAAATTCATAAAGAAAAATGTTTAGACGGCAAATAATTTATGTGTTTATTATCATCACTGTTTGGAATAAGTTTTAAATTTTTAAAATGTATTTAACATATTCAATGTGGTTAACTTCTGATATAACACTGATGTTATAAACTTTAAATTTAGAATTTTTAACGCCATTATTTAAAACTTGAGGGTTGAAAGAAATTAATTTTATTACTGGTAATATCATTACTCACAGCAAAATTTGACAGTTAAATAATATGCTCCTTGTTAGAATTTTAAAAAATGTATCTGATGTGATTGCATAAATTATAAATGCCTTCATTATATATTTCATGTCTGAATATATTTTGTATACAGGAAGATGTTGTTGCAGAGGCGAGACAAGTTGAGAGTGAGGCTGCTAGTTATTTGGACCAGATTTCTCGTTATTATCTCCAGAGAGCACGCATTATCTCTAAGATTGCAAAATACCCTCATATTGTAAGCATTTGGGATCAGTCATCTGAACATGACTTTATTCTTATATACAGGGTTCCCATGCAGTCGGGAAATCAGGAAAAAGTCTGTAATTTTAAAATTAATTTTCCTGGTCTTGAAAGTCGGGAAATTTTTGGACCAGTCAGGAAATTTAAAAAATAAAATAAATATAAATTAAAATAAACAAAGTAAAAGTTTTAATAGTTACTAGTTGTAATTGTCTCCACATGCATTATTATTGTTTCTTCCGATTTATTTCGTTCTGAAACATTTTTTCCTCAACCTAATGGTGTTAGCTCTACTATTTTGGAATTTGTTCGTTGCGATTTACAAATCAAGATTTTTGTTAATTTAAAATCTCCTGCAGCCTTTGTGGTAAGTATTTATTTTAATATGTCAAATAATTAATATTTACTAATTACATATAGACTATGACTATTTAATATGTAAGACTCATGACAAATCGAACTTTCCTATAAATTAAATAATCTCAATAAACATGTACAATAAAATTATAAACTCCCTTTGAACCTTCAACTTTGGCTTATGACTAATTAAGTTAACCCTGACCAATGGTTCAATAGTTTTTGCACACTGCCACATTTAATGAATGAAGCTATTAAAGTAGTATTGTATTGTAGTAGTAGTAAAAATGGTTAAGTGAATGAATGGTAATGGCAATGGTTCCAAGGACAACTAGTTTGCACACTGTACATTGTGAAATTTTATAATAATAACTCTGCATGGTTTAGCTAGCCATCTAAATGAAGTATATTATTGAACAAATTTCATATTAGATAATTTTTATAGTTCAATTATCAAATATTTTACTGTTAAAAGGCAAAATAATTGAATTTGAATATTTTATAAGCATCAGGGACTTAGTCTTAGTCATTCTCAACCATGCTTGTGAAAATGATAAATTAAAAAATGCGTACATGTCCTAGCTCAATAAAAATTGGCACACATGATGAAGCTCACCAAGATTTAATATGAAAGACAAAGGCTTTGAATTTCAGCAAAAGTTTTTGAGGTGTAGATGGCCTATATTAAGACTAGCCTTGATAGCTGTATTTATTTAAATATAATATAGCTCTCTATACTGTATTACATTATTATTAATCAATAAAAATATAAAGATAATTGCAACCTGCCATTAATACATTTTTAAAGACGCTAATAGTGGCAATTACAGTTTTTAAATATGTCATTAGTATAAATAAGGTGGTTACAAAATTTACACTTTTGTCTAAATTTAAATTTTTCAGAAATCTTCAACTTTGCCTAACTGAAGTACCTGCAAAGGGAAAGTCAGCACTTGTGTCCCACATGAAAGGAAAGAAATGTGCTGTTAAGATTTAAGAGATTCAGTCAGCAAAAAAAATATTTTTAAATGAAAGTTCAACTTGATGATGTTGCTGCAAAGAATGCATCTGTAGAAACTAATTGATACAGCAACAATAATAATCAATTTTGTGTCCACAAATGATACATTGAATGCAGATTCCATATGGGCACTAGTTGCATTTGTTCCCTTTATTCATCTAATTATCTATCCGATGTGGTGTACATTTTTCAAAAGATATTTCCAACATGTACATTGGCCAAAACAATAAGCCTTGGATAAACAAATATGACTAACTTATATGATATGTTTTGGGCTTGCCGTATATTTTTCATCTCTGTTGGAAAAATTAACTAAAGATATTCCCTATGTATTGATGATTGATAAAACATTGAATAAAAACCTTACATATCATTATTACATATATTAATCTATAATTCAAATTTGTTATTAAATAAGTAATATCTGTTGTTTTTAGCGCATTTTCGAGAAGTCGAAATGCGCTATTGTATCCGTTTTGTCCGTCTGTCATCACCCTAGATCTCAGCATCCATAAGTCCTAGACCCATGATGTATATATGTTTTTTGTATGTCCTGACCTGCCATTTGTGCATCAACACTCAGTTACTCGATCCGACCTCTTGTAGTGGCAGTAGAGCTCCTGGAAGTATGAAAGTCCTAGACCCATGATGTATATCACAAGAGTTCCTACCACCACCAACACACAAGAGTTCCTACCACCGCCAACACACAAGAGTTCCTACCACCACCAACACACAAGAGTTCCTAAAAATTCATAAAAATATGTCTAAAATCTAAACACAATTACTGATAACTACATAATGCTGATATCTAACATAAGTACTGATACATAATACGAAAATGTGCTAACACGTCCTGAGTCCAAAAAGGGACCAGGCTTAACATGATTTTTTTAAAATGCCTTGACATCACGGTTTTTAGTCTTGAGTTTTTCTAATATAGTCTTGAAAAAGTCTTGAAATTTTTGTTGGAATTTTTTTGCTGAAAAAAAGTGGGACCCCTGTATATAATAATTTTATATAATAAACCTTCTATACACATATTTCTTTCATATTTTCTGTCATGTTAGTCAAAGATTTCAGCAACAATTTTATTATAAAAACAAAGCATGCCTTACTTTCTAACTAAAATTTCACAAAATAATTTAAATTATTTCAAAATAAAATTAAGTACAAGTATAAAAGTGTTTAGCTCATATTTTAATCTGAGTTAGTTTATTTGTGAAGGATTTCATTTCTGTGAGTCCTCCTACCCTATGCTGCTTATGATCTAAACATAAAGATATATGCATGTGGGTTAGACCACTATTAAGGGCAAGTAGCTTTACAGCAGCTCAAATTACCATCTTAATTTTAGTCATTGAAGATTGTTCTATTCTCATAAAATTTTCTTAGCTTACACTAACTTTTTATATTTATGTTAAAAATCTTATTTTTATTATTGCACTTGTTTTTTTTGATACCCTAAACATGTAGGAAGACTACAGACAATCCATCAAAGAATTTGATGAAAGACAGATGTTGAATCTTCAAAATGCTATTTTGGAAATGCGTAATCACTATGTAAGTTATATCAGCAATGTGTATAGGCCTTAACATTCTTTTTTTTAATTTTTTTTATTAGATCATGACCATTTTAGACTTAACCTGGTTTTGGATTAATCTCAAATCAGATATGTCTCTGCAAATATTTCGGAACAAAAAATTCTCTCAACTGTGATTCTAAAAGTGAAGACAGATCACTCTGAAATTCCTTTTTCTAGTTTAGTTTATGAATGTTGAATATTTTCATTTATTTCCCCTTATTTGGACAATTTTAATTTCAAACCTTTTACAGGCTTCACTTCATGATATTATCATGAAAAATATTGACAAAATCAAAGTACCAAGATCAGCCAATGCCCAGAATATGTACTAAAGGATCACCAGCAGAGTGGACATGCCCTTTGTGTTGTTTTGTAAATCTCAACAAGCCTTAAGTCCTTGGAGGGATTAGGGAGCACATTCACAACATGAAATAAAATTTCTCTTGAGTGCTTGGGGTGTCTTGATAAGTGCGATGAACATATAAAGAAGGGAGTAAAACACCATGTTCCACATCTTAATTGTTGTATTTATGAGGCATACATTTACCATTTCATTTATTTTTTGCCACTTGTGGCTATATGTTCCCAATAGCTGGGTTAGAGTTGTATTTTATAGCTGTGAAACAAATTTCACAGCATAATGCCTTAAGTGTAAAAAAAAAAACAATTAGAGTAACTTTGAAATATTAAGGCATCAGCTTTTGGGATACAATTTTTTATGTGAAATCTTTGTTTTTAAATTCAGTTAAATCCTTAGTTGCACATATTCGTTTAAGGTTAAAACCATTTCATTGGTTTATTTTATTGTGTTTTTAAACCACCCTTTTTAAAAAAAATGAAATACAGAAGACTATGCTGAATTCCTGTCATTAAATAAAAGCTATAATTTTATTTTTATAATTATATTAACACTTTTTATGCTAATGTTGAAATATCAATAGACCATAACATCTGTTCAGAACTAAAAAATGTCCCCAGTATGTGAATTTAAAAAAATAAATGGGATACAAACTTACAACTGATTTTGTGTCTAATGAATTGGCAAATGTTTTGGTGGAAGTTCCACTTGGATCTGAATTGTGAGCTCTTCCTATTTTTAATATTGCGCTCCTTATCTGATACATTTATTGATTGGGACAGCATAGGTTTGCACAAGGCAGCGACCCACCTCACAAATAAAACAAGCCATGGAAGTCAAACTTGAATTGATCATTTATGTAACTGAACATGCCTTGTTGGGGAAATGCTAAGTTACACCCCAAATTTACATATACATAAAGAACAATGTGCGATAGTTTGTGGTTAGTTCAGACATCTTGGAATTAAAATGCTTAATGATGAAATATTTATTTATTATGTCTCACAATTCAGCCTTGCAGAAAATTTTGTGACTGTGGTAAGCAATGCTCAAGGTTTGTTGTTCCATGTGTAAAATGACAAACTTGTGTGCAAATTTACACTACATCCATTTTTTGTCCAAAATTTTACATGCCACGAACACAGATACGGTGTTATCCTTTTCAAAATTGCTGTGTTGTAATTCTAAACTGCTGCATGGCATCAGTCAAATATCTGCGCAACTTAAAGCTCTTTGACTAATTGCAGAGTTTTTGAATGCTTAATTTATGCATTTGAGCTTGTTGCTCGTCAGTTGAAAAGTAGAGTGACAATTTTAATTCTTGAATTTTAAGAATGCATAAATGATGTTTACTTACTTCAATATCAGTTACTTTTAAATTAAAGATCTTCCAGGGAAGGGAGTAGAGTTGTGAGGAATTTAATGGTATAAGTTAGAGTATAGAAAAATTTGTGTGCTTATTTGGGTAAATAAAAAAAAAAATTATGTTAAGCAATAGCTTTTGATCAGATGCCTTCAACAGCATAAATAAAACATTAATTTATTTGTACACACACTCAATTTTAATGAATGACAGTATTATTATTATTATTAAAAATGTGATGCTTTTTAACTGGGTTGGCACTGCAATCAGGCTTGTTAGAAAAGGAGTTATTGAAAGGGGATCACATTGTTTCATCTTTTTCAGGCTTACCTATCAATAATTTCTTCAGGGCTCCAAACACAATTTAAGATTGAAAAAAAAACACACAAAAACTGCTTACTTTGTTTTGGCATTGACACATTCAAACAGAAAATAATTTAATCTCTTTATAATTATTATAGCAGTTTATAAGACTAAATACCAGTATAAAGTATTTTAAAATGATGAAAGTAAAAAAAAAAATTACATCAACATGATTGTCAAAAAGGAAATTTATTGATGCAAATTCAAACATAATGTAAACGCATCATCAAGTATAATTTTATTTTAAAAATCAAATACTGGTTTATGCAGTCACTCAACACTCAAAAACATACCTATTACCAAGTATCTACTAGTATAGTTCTGCTTAAAAAATTGTCCATAAAACATACAAAAATTGCAGCATCTCATTGTAAATGGTTCACGCTGGATGTTATACTATAGGTCTACCGTATACCTGATTTGTTCACGTCTCAGGCACAGATCAAGACTGACCGCTAATGCAATTTGAATGAACCTAAGTTTTAAAAATCATTATAAAATAATTATAGTATAGTCTTATTGCTTTGGGTGATTTTAATGGTTTTCTGACGGGTCAATCAAAAATTGGTGCCACTTTTATCTATCACGGACAGAATGATGGTTAAAGTTAAACACCGAAATTTATTTACATTGCCGGATTACATTTTTAAAAAAGTAAACGAAAGTTGGCGTGCTGGGAAGAACCAAAAATGGCAAGTGAACTGAAAATAAAAGAAACATACATATACATGCATACATTATAACTGTATATTTTGCCTATACGACTGTTTCTAACAGAAGCATCACATTAGTCAAGTTTGACAAACATAAAACTCGTGAGGTTAGGATGTCTGTGAAATGGAAGTTGTTGGGAGGTCATTGTTAATAATCAATTTTGTTTGTTTTTGAGATTCACGAATTCTAAAATTTCTGCAATGGAAGGTAAATCAAAAAAATAAAAACCCATAAAGTAGGGCTGTTATTGATTAATTTAAATTTAATCGTTAACTTTTGAAAAAATTACCGTTAATCGATAATTTTGAATAAGCTAAAAGTCATCAAACTGAACATTTCAAAAGAAGTAAAAACATGCAATTAACATTTTTAAAATTTTCAATATAAGAGCTTATTTTAAAGTTTACACTTAACAAAATCTTTTTTCTTAAATGGAGAAGAGAAGTTTGTATGTAAAAAAGCAAACTATTACTAATTATTAATCATTTATTAATAAATCTGAAAAAATTATTGAAAACTACCTCTTCAATTTAATCGCTATTTTATCGATTAAAATAATTTTAATCAATAAATTCTTTTACCGATTAATCGAGAAATTAATAGTTAATTCCGCAGCCCTACCAAAAAGATCTCTTTCCTTAACTTGAAGGCCTTTATGCCACCTTTTTTATTTGAGGAAAAAAAACACTTTGATCCCGTAAACATATCTAACTTGTAACTGCTATAATATCAAAATGGGCAGTTGATGTTCGAATGGAAGTGACTTTTTTTTTTTTTTAAATGAGCCTTTCGCATCAAAGGTAGGTTTAATTAAATTATTAATTTTGACGAACAAAAACTACATTTACATTTCAATTCCCTAAAGGAATAAATAGATCTAGATCTAATTGAAAGTTTCCCAAAGTATCTGTACAACAATCGTGTCACTAAAAAAGCTCCTAAATATTTACGACGCTGCATCATAACACAATTTTAGGTAATACAATATTGTAACTGTGTCTATGAGATGAAGAACATATGGATTTACCATAAAAAAACAAACAAACAAAAAAAAAAAAAAACCGCAAAAGCTACATAATATGCCAATGAAATAAATAATAAATGTTATATATTAAATACCCTTTCAAAAATATTTGAAAGTAACAAAAACAGTCGTATTATAAAGAATTCAAGAAATTTTGCTAACCGTACTTAGACAATAAATGGTTAGAACAATCTGCTGGCTTAAAATTAAGTCTTATGACATAATGGACCAAAAGTAACATAATTTTTAACGTATTAATAGTTATTAGTTGTTATAATATGGAAATAATATTTGAACTGTATATTTGTGTCTAAATTTTACGATTTAACTTTACGGCCTGATGGAATTGGCATAATTTTATAAAGAAATGAATTATTATTTTGAGTCCCTATTACCAATAAGGCATCACATGTAAATTATATTCCATAGACTACCCTCACACCAGATTTTTTTCTTCTAAAATAAACCCACAAATTACATAATTAGGTTTTTATTTACTGTCTACTATTACATCACGGAAACAAAAAGTCGTAATTTCATTCACACATTTTAACATATTAAGTCCATGTAATAAAATATTTTAAAAGCATCTATATTATAAAGATATACAAGTAACTTACTAATTACTTAATAAGTAATTTTTAAAGTGAAATTTTAATCTCTTATTAACATAACAAATCTCTTAATTATATTCCCACATGTTAAAAATAAATACCTTACTTGTGTGACAAATTTAATAAAAATAGTTTTAACTGATCTATAATGTAAATAAATTATCCGAAAAAAGAAACTGTACCGCAAAGCCAAAATAAAATAAATATGAATGTTATTAAATTAAGATAGCACAGCTATATTTCAGAAGCGTACACGAAAATTTGCGCACCGTAATTTGACAATAAAAGATTTTTTAAAGCGCATCGCTCAGAATAAAGAAAAAATGGTGTCCGCCTAAAGTTCTTCAATAAGGAAATGAGAATTTATTTTTCTTTCTTTGTCTCTACATTTTCTGATTTATAATTTACGGCCTACGGGAAAAAAGGGGCAATTAGAACAACTATACTAAATCCATCTGCCAAATTTGGCCCTTGTCCGCTATTTGTTTTTTAAATGTAAGACAGACAGCGACGACAAACATGCACCAACTGAGCTTTATATATATATATATATTTACTTTTTGATATCCAATAATTTGTAAGTGATGTTTCAATTAAACGTTAAAAAATAATTTATTGATAGTTAATATCCACAGCCCTACAAAACAAACATGATTAGTTGTTGTTGTTGCTTGCTGCTGCTTCTGCTGTTAAAAGAGATTTTAAAAATGTGTTTAAATTATAAAGTGGTGTTTGTAATAGTATATTTTAGTTTTAAAAAAGACACCACATTTATTTATCAATTAGTATTAACATACAATATTATTTAAAATGTCTCACGAATGATCCGTAGTAAATTAAAAAGTATCTTTGTTTCAAAGGTGGGGGTCAAGCAGGCCGTTTATTGCTTGAACTTAAATAGTTTAGCGCCTTGATACATTAGTGTATTGTGTCTCTTCTTCCTCTCTATGTTCAAAACCGGAAAAAAACTTTTAATCACTTTAACTTTATCAATTAAGATTATTAAAATCGATATTTAATCGATACAAATTTGTAACGATTAATCGAGAAATTAATCGTTAATTTCCGCAGCCCTATATATATATTAGGGTGGAGTGAAAACGCGAATTTTTTATATTTTTTAAAATTTGTTTGACCTTGGATAGTTATTAAAACTTGCTCTGTGGTACAATCAACTACTCCATAAAAAATATTTTAATTTAAGTAACGTCTTGAGGTTCCACAACCAACTTCAAAATTTAACCGTTTATAAGCATTTGCTATCCGGTATTCTTTTTATTGTAGTTCGCTTTTATGCGCATTCACGTGCGTTTTTCTGGTTTTTCATTCAGGGTTGCCAACGCCATGGCTGTAACCAGGAAAAAAGTATATTGTGTCATTTTTGATGCTCCCTCTGAAATGCCCTACAATCAACTACCTACTTATACAGATGCTATGAAGTTTTACAATCTGACAAAGCAGAGACTTAAATGTGAATTGAACAATAAAGATCCTCCACATCACAGTGTGGCAGAAATAGTGACAACAAAAGTAGAACAGATATGGGACAAAGCTTCTATACCACATGTAAGCCACCGCCGTGTCCAAGAAATGTTGAACAAGTACCAGAAGACATTCATGAATTTGCTGAAGCCATATAAGTCTAGAAAAGACTCAGAACCATACCGAGAGAAAATATCTCAGTTTAAAGATGGATCCAAAAAACTCTTTGACATTTGCTCCTGCAAGTGTTCTTTCATATCTCAGTGTCAGTGTAAAAAGTCAAGAAAGATACCCACAATTGAACGTGACTTTCTAGAAGATCAGCGGGGTCCACGAGGTATGATCATTGCGAACGTTGATGAGGTCGAATCCATTAAATTACAAAAGCGATATATCCGTAAAGAGTTGACACAGAGGCAGATGTGTAGCAAATCTGACATTGATGACATCGATGAAAAACAGTCAGATGTTTGTGACGAGATTTCTTCTACAGGTGAGAAAACTGATGCTAGCAATGACGAATCTGATGACGATTGTATGCCGGATCCTAATAAATCACTTAGAAAGTTAAATGAAAAGCAGATGAGAGTTAAGTTACCATCATTGGCGTTAGCGTGTGATCGACATGGTGTATCCGACAGGGCCGCAGCAGGAATCGCCAGTGCTGTTCTTCAAGATATCGAAATAATTCACGAAAGGGATGTTTCTAAAGTGATTGACAGAAGTAAAGTGCGACGAGAACGTTGTAAAAAACGTGGAACATTATGTGCCAATGTCAGTAACACAATCACTGGGTTATATTTTGACGGAAGAAAAGACACTACAATGACCCTAATTAAAGAATGCGATGGGATATTTCATCGAAAACTAATAACTGAAGAACATATATCAATCATATCTGAACCAGGATCCATCTATTTTGGCCACATTACACCAACTGCAGGGTCAAGCAAAGTTATCGCGGCTGAGTTAATTGCATATTTGAATAAAAAGAATGTTGACCTGAGTGGTAACAAAAGCTGTAGGTTGTGACGGAACCGTCGCTAATACAGTCAATCGAGGAGGTATCATTCGATTACTGGAAGTGGCGTTGAACAAACCGCTGCAATGGTTCGTATGTCAACTACAAGCAAACAAATTACCGTTAAAGCATTTGTTTGAACATCTAGATCAGTGGTTCCCAAACTTTTTTTGCCCGTGGACCCCTTTTATAGTCAAAACTTGCCCACGGACCCCCAAGTGAAAACGCTATATAAATGTATAGCATAGAAATTTACTAATTTAAAATACAACATTTTGTTGGAGAATTATTTATTTAAACTTAACGTAAAGTTGTTTTTTAATCACTTGGATGAACTTGACGAGATTTATGAACAGCTAACTGTTTGTGAGTAGCAAACGCAAATCCGCTTGAGCACTAATATCTAGCAGGTTTCTTTTTTTTGTGACGAGGTTCATAACTGCACTGAATCAACATTCTACCAAACAGGAAGACGGGAAAGTAGTCAACAACTTTGAACAATAACCCATAATGCAGGAAATACAATTGGGATATCTTTTTATTACCAGAATTTGTGGTATCCTTGTTCAAACATTGGTTTAAGTTCCTCACGTGTGGATAATTCAATGAGTTGCTCCTGTATTAGCATTGATTCATTTGTGTCTGGGATCTGAGTTTGTCTCCGAGCAAAAGGGTTCAGCACCCAGTCGGGAATATCCAAGTGAAGAATGTCTTCAAATCTTTGGTTCAGGTCTGCATGAAGAACCGCTATGTGTTGAAATTAGGCAAACAAATCTTCATTTCTCTTTGCAATTTCGAGAGATTTTGAATCTGAGAACATTCTCTTCATCCCATGTTTTGTTTATACAAAAAAAGTTTTGCAACAAACGCAGATATTACGCTTTTAGTTTTGATTAAATTTAATTGGTCACCTTGTAGTTTCCAATTAGTTTCTTTAAATTTGGCAAACAAATATGTCATATGGGCTATGTCATTTTTTGAGTTAATTAAATTTTGTCTCAAATCATTGTCTTTGCCTTCCAGGAATTCCAGCAGTGAACAAGAAAGCATAAAATCGATTTTAACATACACTTTTAGCTAACAAACGTATTTCTGTGTGAAGTAGTAAATGAGTACATTATTTTCCAAACAAAGTTTAGCAATTATTGAAGGCATTCCTTTTGATTTTATTAACTGCTCCATTGACATAATCTAGTGATCCATACAAAACTTCCCTAAGATTTTTGCAACTAAATTATGTCGATGAATGACACAATGCACTGAGCATACATTTGGTACAGCTTGTTTTAAGTGTGTCAGAAAGCCTTGGTATCTTCCTACAATTGCCAGAGCACCGTCAGTAGCAACAGAAATTATACTAGTCAAGGGTATAGCTTTTTCATTGAAAAATCTCTTTTAATTCAGTAAAGAACGCCTCAACGTTCATATCTGTTCCCAAGCATTTAGCAAACAACAGGTCTTGGCAAAATTGTTCTTCTTTTACAAAGTTTTACACAAGCTAAAAGTAAAGCCTCATTTCCTGGTAAAGTGGACTCGTCAAGTTGTAGAGAAAATTCAGACGTTTTTTAAGTACTCAACAGAAAGAATTTTCAACACACTTAGCCATTTTGCTAATCCTTCTTTAGACTGAATTATTGGTCAGTGGAATTATTTTTGTGATTTTGAAAGCTGGGTTGTGCAACACAGTGCTTATCATCTCACTTACAGCTGCTAAAATAAGTTCTTCACTAATCGTGTTGGGCTTTCCAGAATTTGCAATCAATAAAGAAATATTGTAGTACGCACGCAGTCCATCGTCATTTAGTCATCTTGCTTAGATGTTGTCCTTATGAGTTGTTGAAGTGATGGTGTTTTCATATATGTGTCTTGGACTGCTTTAAAAAACATTAAATCGTTATCGTTTTTATCACTATGGATTTTCATTAAATGTTCCTCATGCTTGGAAGGTTTCATAGACTCATTCTACAAATTTAATATGCACAGATGACACATGGGTAAAATAGGTTATGCATTTAGCAGCATAAACTATTTTTGGTGTCTCATTGCGCCATCTAATACTTTGAAAATAACAAAAGGGGGATGTGGGTGAGATTTCTATGTTTCAATATATTAGGATTTTTAAAGCAACCTTTTTAATGTTAACAATATTTTTTAAAATGTATCAGAATATATATTAGAAAATATTTTAAATATTATTTTGCTAACTCTCTAAAAAGGTGTTTGGTTGAATTTTGAATTTTAAAAAAGAATTTTTGCTGCCCCGATTCATGTATTTAGAATCGTCCAAGCATATCAAATGTGGTATCAATGTAAAGCTGGATTCCTCCTGCCTTGGATAAATATAACTTACCGACACGTCTCAATTTACCAAACCCTGCAATCATCCCCATTTCCCCTTAAAGATTGTATTTTTATGACCTACATATTGTGTCTCTGCCTTTCTCACACATCAAACTTGACACGCCTTTCAATTAACCAAGCATTTTGATTAGTTGCAGCTGTTGGAATATCGTAGTTCTTTTTCTGTTCTTAGATCAAACAACTTTATTTTACTCAGGACTTAAAATTTCTAAATCAGTATACATTGTTCTTTATTTTTATTTCCGAAATAATAAAAAAAAACAACAACATAATTTTATACTAATGTAAATCCTTCCGCGGACCCCCTGACGTTGTTCAGGGACCCCCAAATCAATTTTAATTGTCCACGGACCCCCTGAACGGTTCCGCGGACCCCTAGGGGTCCGTAGGGACCACTTTGGGAACCACTGATCTAGATGGACCTACCAATGGTCCAAAAGGATTTTCTGGTACAATCGGAAAATCACTGGTGCAATCCTGGTCTTATCAACCATTCAAGGTGGTTAACAACGGCTAATCGAATACTACTACGCCTGTATATTGCCACAAGATGCCCATCGGATGAACTGAAGACAATTGTTACCTTTATCGTAACAGCATGGTTTGAAATAAAAAATACTGCTTCATGTAAGGGGCCGTCCATAAATGACGTCACGCTCCTAGGGGGGGAGGGGGTCACACTTTTGTGACGATGCGTGACGTGGGGGAGGGAGGGGGTTGAAGAAATGTGACGTCACATCGAAAAGGTAACTTTAAATAAAACTTCCACTGAAATATTTGGTCACTTACAATATATTTAATGACTTTAAAAAAAAAAATTCACTGCTTCTCAAAGTGCCGGTCGATAGGCTATCAGACGCCGGTTTGCGTAAGTTAACAAGACACGAAAATTAAATATAATTATAATTCTTAAGTTTGAGAATTCACAAGAGAACATACGAAATTGTAACCCTGCGTCGTTTGATGTTGACATCAAAGCTTTTGTGATATAACCGCAGTTTCATTTATGGTTCACTCGCGGCAGTAGTCTGCGAACTTTTTTTTTTTTTTTTTTTTTTTTTTTTTTG